>JAUPFP010000016.1:3553902-4153902 GCA_036925085.1 Brachycybe producta | reverse complement strand
TTGATGAAGAGCCAAACAGTGACCTTGGGCAACAACCTTGTAAAAAAAATATTCAAAGGTTCCCAATGAATGATCCCCAAACTAAAATTCACACCTGAAATGTTTCTTAGTTACAATCGAACTTTTTTTTTTCGTATAAAACATTTCATTTGTATAAAACATAAATTTCTAAAAAAAAATTTTAAAGTCGATTTTTTATAACTATTTCGAGACACATTCCTTATTATATTTTGTTTTCTTTTTATAAAAAAAATACCATCTACAGTAAATAATGCATTTAATATGAAGCATTATTAGAATTAGTGAGGGTGACGGGGGTTTTAAAATATATTTAAAAAAAAAAAAGTCTTGTTGTGTATTTACAAAAGAAACCACGTAAAATATAAGTTAATCTATAATTTTTTTCTCTCTTCTTTTCTGTTTGCTATTTCACTATGTAAAGATTAAAGCAACCACAAAAATTTAATTTTTCTTTTTTATGTATGTGTTTTCTCTTCTATTTCAATCTAAAGTAAACTCAAGATATATATACATAAAAAAGATGATGATGATGAAGAAGAAGAAAAAACTTCCAGCAATTTAATGCTGAAAAGTGTCAGGCTAGATGTAATTGCATAATGATAATAATGAACAATTTTTCTTTTCCTGACTTTATTGATTGCTAGATGAGCTTATGCATTATATAAATGGTAACTCGTTTACTTTTTTTTCCCTTCTTCTCTTTTCTATATTAAGAATGTGTAGTACACATACAGAAAAAATAAAGGGACAATTTTCTCTCTCTCATTTTCTGTCAATGTATATATATGTGTTTGTATTTGTCTTGGAGCATCTTCTAAAAGTCCCCTGTTTTTTATTTCAATTGCACGACGCCAATCTCAAGTGAAGTCTCATTCTAATTGGTTTGTTGATGAGAAAACACTCGAAGAATGACGTCAGTTTCCTAAGACCAAGGAAACGTTTATTAAAGGCAGGTGAATATACAGAGTGTGTCTCACAAATGTGTTCAGCATCATAGGAAGAAAAAAATACTAAAAAAAAAATCAAAAGATTTCTTTTTGTTCACAGAATTTGCTCAATGTGTGTCCACTATAGTTCAGCATAATGTACACACATTAAAGGCTTTATCACACGATAAACATTTTGAGCAACATTGCAACCAGTTTTACCAACTGCAAGATTCTTTATTAACACTTGGCAATATTGTTGATCTAATAGCTGACAAGCTAATTGAAAGCACAGAAGCAAAAAATCAATGGTTTTTCCATGTAGAAAAGAATGCCATGTTGAAATGAGTGCGTGAGAATTGGATTGGTCACATGACAACAGGATGTGTTGTGATTGGTCGCTGAACTGAGTTGAATGAAATGTGGCCAAGAAAGTTGAACCAATGGAATCTTAAGCAAGTAGCTTTCAACTAGTTGAAAATGTAGTTGCCAGTCATATCACATATGTGAACATTAGGCAAGGTGCAAATTAGGCAACAAAGCAAACTTGCAACCAACCAACAACAGTCTCCAGTAACTGTTGCTGGTGATGCTACACTAGTGCGTCCCGTTGCATTTACAGACACCAAATTAGTAGTATGCAACAGAGTGAGTGGATGTTGCACAGTGGTTGCTTGTTCCCTCTGCTCACCATACTGAGCAGAGGGAACAAGCAACCACTGTGTGCCAGCAACCACTTTTCTTGTTATGTGATCATGATTTGGTTGCTAAGTTGCTCGCTCATTTGGATCCATAGTTTGCGCCTACATATTAGGTTAAAAGACTAGTCTCTCTCAACATTAAAAGAAATGTTACTCAAAATGTGCCTTGTGTGATAAGGCCTTAAGACGTGGTACTTAATCAAGACTGACAGAGCTGCAACTAGAGCGAGGCAAGTGAAACACCTACCTCAGGCGCACACAGTTTAGAGAGGCAAAAATGAAATGCACTCCTACTGGTACTCGTACATTACTTGGTTGTATGAGCATATTTAGCAAATTGCATTATTATTTTTCGCATTTACTTATTTTATTTATTTTTTATTATCGAGTTTTTCTTAATGTTTTCTGTTGAAAGACAGAATAACCAGAGTTTATGCTCTAAAACCTTAAGGCCAGATGCAAATTAGAACAGCACTGTTATATGCAACGCACAGCAAAAAGCAAGTACCATTTTTTTTTGCTTGATGCATCTATTTAGCTGCTTGCTTTTGATGATGAAGTGGCACAAATGTATTCGGCACTGTTTGAACAGCATTTCTGTTTCATTTAGAGAGGTTTCCCCTCTTCTGGATAATGAGAGGCAAATGGGATCTAAAAAATACTGAACATTATTCTGTTTGCTAGTGTCATATAGAATTGAAGTGGAATATTATAACTTTTGTGTAGTAACATATGATCATTGAATAAAGTGGTTGCCTTCACTTCAACCGACAGATTAATTAGTTGCCCATGTCCACAAACTGAAACAAAAGAGTAAAATAGCAAGTACACTACCGTCGCCCTTAGTAGAAACTTGTGACATCAAAAAGAATAACATACAAATTACGATTGTTTTATATTTGCCTGATAAAAAGAAGTAATAACAAAAAAAAAGCATTAACCTTTTTGTTAAAATTGTTAAAAAACCCTTGATGGGTTATGGCTAAAAATAATCAGCATCCACTTTTGGTGAAAAGTTAGCTGGTTGTGCCATCTTGTAGCTTATAATTGTAATTTATAACTGTGAAAAAAGTTATAGTCTTTATGAAAATAAGCGCAAACAAAAACGGGTGTCGCCTAAGAACGACCAGGGTCCATGTGAAAACGTGCAAAAATAATCAATGTCCAAAACCCATGTATGTAACCTTTCTATCTGTTGTCCAGTCAGCTGCAATACATGAGGTCGTGAAGCTCTTTTTATGTGTTCATTTCTCACAAATATTGGTCTATACCCTGATGCAAGGATATTTTACCCATTCCCTACAACTTAAAACCTGGAGGATCAAGGAAGTGACAACAAGTTTGTGGACGACCCACTTATTGGTGCTGTTTCAGTTGAAAGTAATGGGGAAAATGATCAAGGTCCCCTGTTTTTTTTTAATAAAAATATTATTAAATATTCATTTATTCATCTTAAACTTTGTTTTGCCCTTTTGTTTTGTTCAATAAATAGTTCTCAAGCATGAGTATGCAATTTATTACTTTACCACCCATTTGTAAGCCCTGTGTATCGACTTGAAACTTTGAAGCCTTCAAAGTTTCAACCTACACTTGTTATTACCTATTTTTATCAGACAAAATAACACAACCCTAAACTTTTTTTGTTAATCTCTCTGAAACCACAAGCTTCATCTAAGAGCAACACGAGTATACATTCCATTGTAATGATGGATCATTGATGGTTCCTTGTGCCGCAGATCAAATTTTGGTAGTAGCCATTTTCAGAAGAAAAAACAAAAACAAACAAGGAGGATGTGAGATAGTCAGCAAAGAAGGTTACACTGTCTTTGCACTCAAGTTTCTGAAAACAAGTGTCAACACTATTGCAGAAAACTACTTAATGCTGACTGAAACATAGCTGTGGCACTGGTGTCGTGCTGCCAACAGCAGCTGTGCAATGCATACAGTAGTGCTGTTCTAATTTGCACTTGTCATAAGTAGTGATTCTACTGTAATATAAAATAGTGTATGTATACTTTGAATTATTATTGTTTTTTTATTTTTTTGGTTTTTCACATCATCTCGCCACTTTTATTTCTTAACCAGACATTCTTCATAATGATATAACATCACGCTTACTTTCTTTTAATAGGCTTAGCATATTGAATGCTTAAATAAGATTGTCTTGTTGTTTTTACATCAAAAACTTCTAATGAATATACGATTATGATGAGCCAAGAGGCTTAAGTTGGTTATATAAATATATATATATATATATATATATATATTTAAAGGATTTTAATACATCTCGTGAGAATTTTATTTTTTTCAAACACTTTTGTTTTCTCTTCTTATATCAAATAAGGTTTTTTTTTTCTAAATAAAAAATACACCTCTCATTAACGTCTGAATCAAAGAAAAAAGTTCTAAGTCTTAAGCTTGTTGCATATATATATATATATATACATATATATATATATATATATATATATATATATATATATATATATACATATATATATATATATATATATATATATATATACATATATATATATATATATATATATATATATATATATATATATATATATATATATATATTTATACATTGGTATCTATTATAGATGTTCAAGTATAAACATTATATAGGCCTACATATAAAAGACAATGATTTTCAGTGGCATCACGTAGAAATACCAAGGGATCTCCACTTTTCCCGTAATTAGGTCTCGACATGTGGTGGCGGTGATCCACATTCAAAGCTCTCTTTTATCTAACCATGTGGGAAAAAAAGTAACACTGTACACATACCTGATTGCTTGCGATATTTAGAAATTCGTCTAAAGATTATGAGGGTCACAACGTTACAGGGTGGACTCAGATTTTTTTCACTGCCAAAAAAAAATGCATAAAATACACGAATTAGTTAATTTAAAGCTCAATTTAAAGTTAAAACTATTCCTAGAACTCTGAGATGTCATTGTGTTCCTATTTACAATAGCACTCACAGTAAATTTATTGATGTGCACCTCAAAAGTTATAATAAAATGTTCATAAAATTCAATTTAATTTAATGATCATACAGATGATAATTTAAAACATCTTTGTAACCTCTTTTAGTTAGAAATTGTCCTAAATCATAACAGACTATATTAAAATTGTATTTTATATTATGATAATAATAACATATACACAGAAGATGAATTTCTAGTAGTGATTTCATTTTTCACTGATTTATTTTTCTTCTCTTTTTCGTTAATTTTGTTGAGGTCAAGCAGCTCAAAACGGGGCGCATGCGCACAGTTAAGAAGTCACTCAATATCAATAACTCTTAAAACATTTTCTACGATGTTCAGATTGTATCTAAAGACACACAAAGAAAAAAACACAACCATAAAGTACGGTCATACAAAAAAGGACATTCCATAAAGGAGCGAGTTCAATTATAAAGCACTGGTTAGGAAGAAATAAGAAAAGGGAAAATGCATGTGTGTTGTATTTCTGTGCCGTGTGTGTGTGTGTTGTTTGTCGCGTGTGTGTGTCTCGTGTGTATGGTATGTGTTGAATTTGTGTGTCGTGTGTGCTGTGTAGGTGTGGTATGTGTGTATGTGTGTGTGTATGTGTGTGTGTGTGTGTCTCGTGTGTATGGTATGTGTTGAATTTGTGTGTCGTGTGTGCTGTGTACGTGTGCGTGTTAGTGTGTTGTATTTGTGTGTTGTGTGCGTGCGTGCATGTTTTTATGTGTTATGTGCCTGGGTGTGTGTGTGTGTTGTGTTTTAATTGTGTGTCGTATGTGGTTTTAGGCGTGTGTGGTTGTGTTGTAACTGTGTCTTGTTGTGCGCGTGTATGGCATGTGTGTGTTGCATTTGTTTGTGTTGTATTTGTATAGCATATGTGTGTTATATAATTTATGTGTTGTATGTGTGTTGTATGTTGGATATGTGTGTCGTGTGTTGCGTGCGTGTGTGGCATGTGTGCATGTATACAGTGGTGTAGGCCCTATGTGTGGGGTCATCAGACTCATCACACACACACTAGAGAGAAAGAAAGACAGAGAAAGATACTGTGATAATCATCACATGAACAACATAATTATTGATTTGAAAATAACTGACTGAACCAAGATGATCCACAATGTAAACTGGCATTTTCACAACAGGCAGAAATAAGAAAAGACAGAAAAAGAAAAAAAATACTGAAGCATCATCATAAAGCTGATGGCTTTTTTAAGAACAAGAAGAAGAAAAAAATTCCTCGCAAATCATTTTTAGACTAAAGTTACAAGAAATAATAAAAGCTAAAGATGTCATTAATAATATACAGAGTGTGTGTGTCTTCTCAATTCAAGAGAAGTTCGTAAACCTGAAAAAATATCGATTTCTTAGCATGTTTTTATGTGATAATAAACTGGGGGCCTTATTACAGAATGGCATTAAGACAGACTATCATACGACAGTAAATAATCATATCTATCTTATAACTTTGTAACAGCGCGTTTGTTAAACTGTAACACAACGCCCATTACAGATGCATGTAATAATAATATTGTCATTGGTGGCAGATCACGCTGCAACAGGCCTTCTTGGCTGCTTGCATAGTCATTTTTTAAATAATAAAAAAATACAAATCACCGCACAGGTACAGAAAGGGGTTGACTTGGGGTCAAACAAAAACCTGAACTAGAATTTGTTATTTTAACATTTGGGCAGTTGGATGGGGAGCTTTGCCTATTTCCTCTAAATGCTTAAATTCGCATGTACTAGTTGAGAGGCTCCGAATGTCAAACAACCAATATTCTCCATTAATCCAGTATTATTATTTTTTCTCTAATGAGGCCTCTAGTTAATAATTATTAAGGATATAGAAAGAAATGCACTTTTTTAACCAAACCCACAATAACGTTTATAAACGAAATGCCGGACTGCATATTTGCTTTCTGCAGCTTTGAAGCTACTGCTTGTTGCTTGTTTTTGTTTAGCTGTAAAATTTAAAGCAACAAAGTCAATGCTGCATATTTGCATCAACAATTAATTAACCTCTATATAGAACCTGCTCAAAAAGTGTAATGTATAACGAGCAGTGCCGCCAACTAGAAATTTTGTGCCCGGAGACTACATTAATGTGAACTCCCCTTACCTCCCTAACAGCTAGTAAACTCTCACAAATTTGAGTAGTTTGTATAGTGTGAATAAATGAGAATTATTAGGCTTGCAAGTGTTAGTTTAAAATCAAAACCTACTCTATTCTCTTTAGTAGGCATTGCAGTGTAAAACTTTTTGTAAATTTTGCAAATTGCACGACGGGTTTACTAGTGTAAGTAATTTGTACAATACATGAAAACTACTAAATTAATGTGGAATAAGGAAAATAATGGGGAAAAAAAGTATAATTTCAAAATTTATATGTTGTTTTTTAATTTTAATTTCTAAACGTTTGGCGCCCCTGTTTGTTGGCGCCCAGAGATTAACTTTCCCCCCATCCTCCTCGTTGTTGCGCTACTGATAACGCGTAGCTTCTACGTCATAATCAGCTTACCTTATTTGTTCTTTTTGTTGAAATTAGATTTGTTAGTTAGTATCCCAACGCTTTGACCTGCTGCAAATATCAAACCAAATGAAAGCTTCAAAAAGCAAACAAGCAGCAGTTTGATTTGTATGTGTAATAAAACATATAAAGCTACAAAAAGTAGCTTTTCATGTTACTGCATTTACGTCTTACAAAACTTAGCTTTTAAGTTGCAGAAGTCTAACCTTAAGAGGCTACACATCGCAAAATTACTTCCAAAAAATGTCCACAAAGAGCACTAGCATCGTTTTTCTATTGAGCACATAGACCCGATGTTAAAGAAAAAACATTAATTTTTAAAATACACAGTCGCGGCAAATATGTTTATTTTTCATATTTAAAATTGTCCAATTTTGATGGTTCAAAGTGCAATTGACTTTAAATATATATTCATCTATTTTTAAAAACTATTCCAAAATCACGAATTTCTAACTTACTGTATGTTAAACGCCATTGAGTATGCTCTCCTCTTAAGAAAAAAAACATCCATTAAATGTTAATAAAAATATCCCAAAATAATTTTAAAAAACCACTAGTAAACCACAATGAAGCCAACACATTGACGCACGTGCTGATTTTTTTCTGTTTTTTTAAAAATTATTTTTAGGTATTTTTACCAATATTTTAATGGATGTTTTTTTTTCCTTACGAGGGCATACTCAATGAAGTTGAACATAAGAGTTAGAAATTCGCTATTTTGAAATAGTTTTTAAAAATAGAAAAACACTTACCAATTTTTTGTCATTCTACCACTAGATGAACATATATTTTAAGTCAACATTGCAATTTGTACTATCAAAATTTGACAACTTTTAAATATGAATAATAAACATATTGCCGCTAATGTGTGTATTTTAAAAATTAACATTTTTTCTTTTACATGGGGTCTATGAGCTAAATAGAAAAACGATGCTAGCGCTGTTTGTGGAGATTTTTCAAAGTAGTTTTGCGATGTTGCCTTTTAAGGGAAATAATACATTCACAGATAACTAATCGTTCACTGGTGACCAGAGGTGTTCCCCCCCCCACCCTATATTAAATACTCAAAAGCATTAAATTGTTTAAAATCCAACTTATACACAAGTAGACAAAATGTGTGGCGCTCCTCATAATCAGGTGACCACACTACCTCACTCCCAGATGGCGCCAAACCAGTGACCAAACGTTACTAAAGTTATTAATGTGGCAAACCAAGCAAAAATGCCACCACCACCGACTTCTCAAAACATAGATTTTATATATATACTAGCCATATAGAAAGAAGAGTGACCACTTTGAAGTGCTTTATTATTAGCCTATTCGCTACATTAACCTTCTACAAACACTGTACACAGAAAGATAAGAAATATCAATACACATACACATTCACCTACACACATCCAATGGTTTCAATGAAGGGGCAAGAGATAGTCCACATGATGATGATGATGATGTTTTAATGGGAAAAAAATACTTGAAAGAAAAAATCCACTGAAATTCAAGCTCTTTTACATTAAAATTCATGTATAATAATAATAATCAAAAGTATAAAATACACTATAAACATATTGAACAACATGAAAACAAACCTGAAATAATAAATATGTGATGAACTTAACAGACAGACAGACAGACATAAACAAAACCTTAAAACGTTCAAAAATCCTCTTGTTCAAATTCGAGAATTTTTTTTTTCCATTTTTCTTTTTAGAGCTAAAAGATGAAAAGTAAAAATACGACTATAATAATGTCGGCTAGAAATAAATATAATTCAAGTTTCATAATCTATTAAGTACAGAAAACATACGTGCAAACAAAAATGTGTTAATCCTTTCATTAAACTTGTTTATTAAGCTTTTTTAAACTCACAAAACAAATCTCATTATTAACTTAGAATAAACAAAAAAACAACTTGCGAATTAAAATGGTTTACAGAATTTTTCTGATTTCAATGATAACTTTTAAAATCTAGGTTCAAATTAAACCCCCCCCCCCCCACAAAAAATAACTTAGGTCCAAATTCAAGAATGAAACCGCGCAAGAAAAGTTATTACAGACCTTAAGCAGTAAGGCACTCCAAAAATATGCTTCCAAATTTAATTTTTTTACCTACAATAAACATGTAAATCTCGAGCGTAGCGAGCAAAATTTTCTTTAAAAAAATTCAAACAAGTAATTTTTTTTTTTTAAAATATTGTCCAGCTTTCTTTTTTTTTTTTCTCACAAAAAATTTGTCATTTTACTTTCTTTCGATTTTGTATAATTAAAAACATCACCTTTCTGTTTTTCTTCTGCGATTTTTTAAACCTTTAATCGACTTTCATCATAAAATCGGCCTCAATAAAAAAAATCAGCCCTCAAATTAAGCAGTCCATTGGGAAAATGCCATATTGCCCCGATAGGCTATTCGGATCCTGGATCCAATATACAAATATTCAAGATCACACATACAGAAAAAAAAAATTCGATTGAAAAAAAATATTCTGTTTATTTGTCTGAAAAGTAAGCTGAAACAAAACGCAAAATTGTTTCATTCTGCCATGCGTAATTACATCTTACGAGCCATGAAGTGTTTCTATATTGTAATTTATGCGCACCTTTGAACGCAACTGAATGCAGAAATGCAACTTATCTTTTTTTTTCTTCCTGACTTTTAATTTCTTTTTTTTTTTTGCTTGTTTTACGTATGTGTGATCTAGGCCTTTAACATTGTTGAAAAATTATTCTGAGATTTCAAGTTGAAGTTCAAGTTTTTTTCTTGACTTTTGTTCTTAGTCAATTGAACTTCAACTTTAACTCTCAGAACACTGTTTGTTATACGAATGCAGGGTTCAAAAACTTGAAGTTGGTCGATATTATTTATATCTCAGAGTTTTATAAGGCAGTAAAAGTGTATATATTCTATTTTCTACTACACTTTTTTTTTAATTGATGCAATGAAGTGTGGCACCAATTTCGCTCCTTATTAACCATTTCGAGCACTCTTTTATTAGTTGATTTTTATGTTGTCTTTAAACAAGGTGTAAAAGGGTGGGAATGAATTCATATGGGACTACAGACACACACACAAAATACAACAAAACCACAAAATCCTTGAGACAAACCACCCAGCAAAACACACCATGTACCCACCCCATAGTCAACTTTTCTCTCGCTAATTCTCAACTAGCTTTCATAGACCACAAGTCTTTAATCCAATTTTGTACACTTTATTACTGGATGAGTATTGTGGTAGAGCACGTATATAGAACTGTCGAATCCCTATGAAGCAACCCCACTTTTTTTTTATTCGGAGGACAAGTCACGAAATCTCTTCGAATGAATGGGGTCATCTTATAGAGAATTTCATAACTTGGAAGGTGTGATCAAAAAGTCAGATGAATGTAGGACCAGCTGGGTGCACTTTTAAATTTTGGTTTTCTTTTAAGGTGGCTGTATAGATATTTATTTTGTTTTTGTCCCTCTGGATGGCGTGCCTATTAGTGGCTATTATGTTCTATATTTCGAAAAAAATTTACAATTTCAAGAGAAAAAATACGTAAAGATTCAAAGTGTTTTAGAAACTAGAAGAGTTGGTGATAATGGTAGAAGTTTTCTTTTTTCATGATGATAGATATCTTTGAAAAATAAACTTTTTATGACAGTTTGAAAAAAGTGAAAATAGTTTTTCATAAAATGTCAGTGGAAAAACCTAAAAAACGGGTCATTTTCAAAATGAACTATAAAATGTTTATTTTTTAAGATATTGCCATAAAAAAAATCTTTCAACATAATATTTTACCATTCTAGTTTTGAAAACAATTTGAATGTGTTCATAATGTTCTTTCTGAAAAAAACGTTTGCTTGACTAATGTCCAATAAAATCACCTTACAGGATATTTCAACATGGCATTATTCAGTTACTCTTCTAGTTTATATAAAAAAAAACCACTTTATCCACATTTATTTTTACATTTAAAATTGAAGTAACTTTTAAAATTGTTTCTAATAAGGAAAAACCCTATTTTTGCGATTTTAATAATCACAAAAAAAAAAGTTCTTGTTCTTAATAAAGAAAAATTAAGAAATGTCATAAAATGCTTGGCACTGAAACTGTTACAACGCTGCCAATTTTCTACACTTTTTAATAAATACAAACTGAAAGTTTGTCGTTGAAATTTATAATTTGAAGTTGCTTTTTCCATTGGTTAAAAAAAAACAAAAAGTGTGAAACCAATGCAGAAAAGTTGAATTTAACCATGGTACTCTTATAAGACCTACTACAACAACCTAACCAAAAAAAAATGATAAACTACAAAAGTAGTTGCCAAACAACCAAATTGTATAGAGAACTTGTACTAAAAAAAAGTGCATATGTACTACTAAATTACAAAGTAGGCCTGTATGTTATGCACATTATATACAGTATATATTGTATATACATGTACACACTGTTGAATAATCACACTTAAAAACCTGCAAACATTACTTCTTTGCAGCGTTTATTTCAGAAATAATGAACCCCTGCAGAATTGTCTAATTTTAACCATTGTTTTAACGAAAGAAGAAGAGAAAAAAAAAACCAACAAAGAATCTGCAATTTATACGAGATGCAGTTGATTACAACAACAACTAAAGCAAAAAAAAAAAAAACCTGAAGCTAAAAAAGGGTGGGGTGAGGAGGAGGCTAGAAGAATGAAAATAAAGAAACAAGAAGTTTTTTTTTTGGCAACGCCTTGGTTAATAGTGAAATAAATTGATTTGAGGCACGTACATGGTAATAATATCGACAGAAGAAAAAAGGTATAGAAACTTCAGTCCATATAGTCTATTATATAGACTTACAGTACTAGTAAACCTTTTTTTACCTATATATATATATATACTGTATATATTTATAGGTACATTGTATAAGTGCCTAAAAGGCTACATTATACACGTTGGTGCCATTGGTGCCTATTGGGAATTTAAGTTTCTTTTTGGGGTTTTTGCAATGGTCCAAAAACGAGCAAATCAATGAGCAGAAATAGGAAAAAAAACACACATAACAGAAAGTGTGTATGTGTGCGTGGAGGGTAGGGTAGTAGAAAGGGAATGGGGAGCGGTGGGTGGGGCACATATACTTTCTCAGGGTAATCCAGTTGAATGTATATAAAAAGGAAGAGTGCAACATTCTTGGCCCATTACACATAGGCTCTTAAATGGCGCCACCTCTACCAATACATTCTATATATATATATATATATATATATATATATATATATATATATATATATATATATATATATATACTGTATATAGGACCTAGGTTATTGAGGATTTCTTTTTCTTAATAGTTCAGCTTGGATTTTCTGTATAAATCCGCAAGTGTGTCGTAAAATGCAAAACAACAACCATAGAATGAACTGTAACAACTTAAATTAGAATAGGAGAGGAGAGGAGAGGAGGAAATGACCTTAAGTTCTTTAACTTCAATCCTCTATAGAGAGATGATCTTTCTCAAACATGGCTCTTTGTGTTAATAATATACAAATTCAACCTTTTGGCTTCGAAAAGTCAAAAATCAAACCCAATATATTATTCAAAATTAATTACTAAAAAGTAAATTATTAATAATAACTAATAACTTAATAAGCAAATAAACTAATTTGTTACATCAAAAAATATGCAAGTTATTCTATTGAATATTCTACATTTCGCTCCATATTATTTTCAAAAACGAAATTTATCTAAAAAAATTAAAAAAAAATTATAATATTTTATTTATGTGAAAAATAAAGATTTTGCTAAAAAGTATTTTGATGATCATTTTATAACAATTTGAAAATCTTTATTATTTTCTATAAATTTTGATGAGAAAGAAACTTGAAATTTGATCATTTTTAAATGTTCATACGAAGTTTGCTTTCAAAGATATCATCATGAAAATACTTTTATAATAGCTTCACTTACTATTTCTAGTTTTTAACAAAGGTTTGACTTTTTTAAAATAACTTAACAAGCAGTATAAACTAAGGCTCAAGGGTTATTTGTGCTGCTTACAAGTAACTCCCACCCAAAAAAGTAACCCCCTAAAAGAAGGCAATCACTGCTAACATCGCCCTTAACTAAAGCAAAGTTGTTGTTAACAATGATTGCCTATTTCCAGGAGAGTCTCAAAGTACACCCTATGCCTCATCATGAAGCCCTGGTGACACTGATGTCGCGACACTGATGTCATGACATTAAATGTCACAATAGTAGTGTCATCGTGGGAACAGTTTTTAGTGCGACCGTCACAGTGTCGTGACAGTGGTGTCGCATATCCAAAAGTTTTGATATGCAACACCGTGGCACTACTCCACGTTTCTCTCTCTCCCTCCCCTCTACACTTTCCAACCTTTTCCCCTCTCCAATTTAATATTATTGGGTTCTTAAATGGGGAGAGTGCAACATATAGTTGATCTTGAGAAAAAAAAAAGCGGTTCATTTATTCATTTAAATTTAAATTTATATAAATTCCGACGTGCTTCAAGGTTTTTGTCCTTGTTTGTACAGCATTAATCACACACACACACACAGAGACCTAGCTTAATATATATAATACCATATTAAATGTTAACTGAACAATAGTTTCCGTTTATTATGTAAATATTTACAATCTAAACAAGCGTTACTAACAATTTCTTTTTAAAACTTATTTTCACTTTGCCTTATTAATTATGACCACACACACACAAAAATTGGATTTCTTAATGGGTAATTAATTTAGTAATAATTTCAGATCATTGATTTATTCAAAAAGTCTACTACAAAAAGGACCCTTATTAAAAATGCAACAAAAAAAGTCATCGACAATTAGCAACCTCAAAGGCACCAAAAAACAGCCAATCTCGCTAATAATGACTAAGACCTGGATCACACATGCATAAAAACAAGCAGAAAATAAAAACAAATGATCAGAATAAAGATTCTGCTACTTTCTGTTTTCTTTCGCGTTCAGTTGTTCGTACATATTACAATAGAAAATACTTGAAGAACATTTTTGAACTTACATAAGAGGGAAAGAAAAAAATGAAAAAGGAATCATAAAAAATGACGTGTCTCAAAGACGCCTTCTTACTGGCCGGAAACATAATTCCGCGTGACAGATAGAATTTATAATGGAATTATTCAAATTAGGCAAATTCTTTTCTCGGCCGAATTTTTTTCTGCATGTGTTATCTCTGTACTCTGTTGAAAATAATCCCACTTCTATCTATTGTTTTCGATCAACAATTAGTGACATAAAATCTCACGTAAAGATAAAGAAGATTTAAGAGAACTTAACTGTTAATAGTAAAAAAAAGAAATGATGTTTAAAGCTCTTATTTTTTCATTCATGCATTCATTAATTAGGAAATTCAATCTCTTTTGTTTTTTTGTTTATTTTTCCGTAAAGGTTTTCTTAGAGCTGAAGATGGCATTCGAGGCAACTATGGACTACTTGATCAAGTTGGAGCTCTCACTTGGATTGCACAAAACATAGAAGAATTTGGAGGGGATCGAAACAATGTGACCTTAGTTGGTCAGGGATATGGTGCCGCCTGTGTTAACTTTCTTATGATTTCTCCAGTTGCTAGAGGTAAGAAAAGGGCCATCAGTTGAAGATCCTTTATATTTTACTCAAGATAACTTTTATTTCACATTCTAACCATATACGAGGGTCGGCTGAGAAGTACCACCTATTCATATGTAAAAAATAATCTACTAAAGAAAATGTAAAACTTCAAATTGCCTTCATGAGTGGACAGAATTTGTATGAAAATATATGCAACATAACTGGTTTTTTTCATTATGAAAATTTCCATTTGATTTTTTGACCTTTGAGGATGCAACTTGTGATGCCAAACATATGAGGCATTGTTTTTTCTGCACTTGCGGTCTCAACCAATATGAAAGGCCGTTTATGACAAAATGTCTCAATTATGGATCTCCATAATTCCAATATTTATAAATGCAATTCAAATATATATGTGCACAATTTAATTCTTGGATATTCGCAGTTAGAAAAAAATTCGAAACATAAATTAAGACCATCCTGTCAAATAATATTTATTTTGAAACATCATTTACTCATCTAGTTTATAAAGAAACTTGAAATTTTTTAACGTTACTTCTTAAAAGGAATGCTAGTTAATACCATCTGCCAAACTATGCATTATTTGAGAGCGTCAATTAGTTGATTTTCTATTGGGATGGTTCATACATGCTGAAAAACTACCAGATAATAGAATTAGAATTTAAAAAAAAATAGAATAAAGTTTCAGCTATTTTTCTATGTTCCTTTTCATTCAACAGATTTCACATGTAAACACAGAAAACATTTCAATGGCATCGTCGAGTTTACTGAAGTTGGGAAGAAAAACAATAGGCAGAGGAGCCATAAAGAATGTTTTTTTTTTATGATGGACGTCATCCTATTGGCTAATATCATATAATTACATGTGGCAAGAAAAAGAATTTCATTTGTTCCCAAGCATAGTTTCAGTGAGATAAATGGAATATACTGTAATTATTCAAATAAGACCAAATTCTTTTACAAGAATCTTTTTTTTTTCTTTCAGCGTGCGTGATCTATTTAATCTAAGATGTTTTCATCGTTTTCTTGCCACAAAGGTGGATGCAAAACTTTTCAGTTAACCCTTGTGTATTTCTCATTCAAAAATCCCTTCAGATGTGACAAAAAGAAAACTTGCCCTGTAGCCCTATTAGAGGCTAGTGGTGACCAACTCTTTTTTTTTTTTACTTTTCAGAAGTGCCCCAATGATCTTATGTGACATATTTTATATTTGTTAGCCACCACTGTATTTAAATCCTCTCTACTCTCGACAAGATGCTTCAAGAAAAGAAGACCAAAAAAAAAAAACCAAATAGGATTCTCTTTCTTAAAGCTTAAAGTGAAGACACAGGCTCAACCATTACTGATGTAGTTTGGTATAGTGGTGGGAGTGTAGTGGTGTGCATGGTGGTCCATTGGCACTTTTGAAAAGTCCTTCCATACATATAAAGTATATACATATACAGTATATATATATATATATATATATATACATATATATATACATATACAGTATATATATATACATATATACATATGCAGTATATATATATACATTTTATATAAAATCTACATCCAACATCCAACAAATATGTTTCTACAACATCTTTTCTAAGACAAATTATATATGTATACAGTATATGTTTATCTGAATGTCGAAGTTGTGTCGCGCTCTGCCGTTGGTTGCCTCAACTTGTTTTCAAGTTTCTCTCATTCTAAACACAAACCAGTCAACCCCATTTGCAACCTCGTTTTCCTTCCATCTCTTCTTGTATATATCTTCAACCCTCACCATCCCACCCCATCTAAAAAAAATCAATAAAGCCCAGCACTGAGCATGTGAACCAAAAGGCTTGAATGTGTGTGTGTGTGTATGTGTGTGTGTGTGTGTGTGTGTGTGTGTGTGTGTGGTATTCTTCCTTTGCAGGCTGCTTTGTTTTGGTCTAGGGCTAAAGTAATACTTTCATATATATATGTGGTAGAAAAATAACTATTCAGAGATTGCAGCTAGCTGACTCGCTAAAATTTCAAGAAGAAATTGCTGTACAGCTTATAGCACCATGTTTTGAGCTAAAAGTTTGCTACTAACTTTTAGACAATTGGCTAGCCTTACGGGTAATTAGTAAGCTTAGATGCACGGCACGCATGGAATAACATTGGCTCTGACTTTTCATAAACTTAAGCGGTTGCTCATCAAGCAGTTCATAAGGCTCTTAATGAGGGCTCACACTAAAAATTCCATATGATATGCTTTGATTATACTGTAGAATGAAACATTGCTAGTTAAGAGGCTATATAGTGTTAACCACAGTGTGTTATGTGACGTCATTCAGTTCAGTGCTCCATCAGTGGTATTCTTAATGGATGCTTAGAGATGGGCATTTGGATAAACTCATGTTAGGAAAGTGCTTAGCTGAGGTCTAGTTTAGATCAAATTTCATGTTGTCAAAATGACGTAATAAACAATCAACAGAGGATCATCTCAACTCACTGCTATTCCGCTGAAAGCTATAAGCATGTGAGTTTAGCATTTATTAGTCCTAGAGTTTAGTAAATGCTACAGCAGCTTCGTTTCGCCTCGGCTAACCCCAATTAGAAATATGAAAGTTGATGAATACCACCCTTAGTGTATGCTGTAAAAAACAAAACAAAGGGACTTCTATTCTGCACATGCTGGGTATACGAATTGGAGAAAATAGTAGAATTTGAAAAATCTCAAGGGGATGCTAAGCATCATTTGGAAAGTTTCATAATGTGTTTGAGCACAAGAGCGCCCAAATAGTTTGGCGCAAAAGCCAGAGATCAAAGCTATAGCTATTTCTTCTAGCAATCTCAGTAAATCTAGCTGCCTTTCTCTAGATAGCTACTTTTTTTTTGTTGTTACTATATACTGTATATCCATAGAAAGACAACTATGACTTTTACAAACAACACTCCTCCTCCCTTCGTCTTACCGTACGACTACTGCATGTTGGGTTTGGTAAGAAGAACAGCTCGAAGAAAAGAAAAGAAAAAACTGGAGCAGTGCTTTAAAAAATATGAGAGAAAATCTGTGTTAGCAATTTAAGAGCTTAAAATACATATATTCAAGTCAATCTCACAAGTCATTTTCAACAGTCGCACAAACGACAGTAATAATACACATGTAATAGAAAATAGGCTGCTGCAGAGGGACCACGCAATCATGAGAAAAATCATAAAGAACACTCTATATACGTACATTTATAAACTCTAGATTACTGGTTGGAATATTTAAATGAGCAGGCATGTTTATCCAGAAGCTGTATCATTGAGAGCACTTACAACATGGTTACAAATAGGTAATAATATTACAAATAAAAATTGGTTATAGTCGTCATTAAATTTTTCGATGCTGTCCTCTATTGGAAAATGTATTCAAATTGCATACGACTATGTATGACAACGACTCACAAGGATAAACCAGTGGGTGAAATCGGACACTAAAGCCTATTTCTTTATGTTTTAAATATAGAAGTCTGATGATTGCTCCACCTCCTTGACAATTTTTTAAAGAAAGCAATTTCCGGATATACTTTATTTTGACAGGCAAGTTTGGCGCAGCCAGAAAAATTATATTAGCCTCGCCCCTTTTATGAGCATCAGACCAATAACATACCCTAAATAACCAATCTGAACGAACTTTTTCTGGCTGCGCCCAACTGCTTCTTTTATTTTGTCATTTCTTTCTCAAATATAAGCCAAGGAGCTCAACATTAAGATGTGACACATTATCTGCACTGGTAGTATAATTGGCCGACATATGACAATGACGATACTCACGTGTGACGTAAATCACACCGGACTGATTTAGCAGCAATACACTGAGATGGGTGTCTAGCCTATTAAATGCATTAAGGTGACAAAAAGCGGATCATGCAGCAGCATTCGTCTCTCACAGACGTGGCGTGTGTCACACGTCACCACTATGTCGCGCCTCTTCAGTGGGCGCTGACTCATAATGTAGCGTTGGTGTAACCGGAAGATGCATGTTATATTAGATGCCAGATCACGCATCAGATCACACAGGCAAGTGTGCCCAGCACTAAAATTTCGTTTGCCCCGCTCTTTTAGAAAAAGTAACAAACCAATTAAAAATTGATGGTGCTCATAAAAGGGCGGGGGCAAGCGAAATTTAGTGCTGAGCACACTTGCCTGTTCTGATCACACGCTACGTCAGTTTGGTGAGCTCTCTGCAAACATCATGCATACTTGACATTCTGATCTTCACCGTGAATGTCGCTGGTCGTCCAGAAATGACATAACCCCACAATTTTTTTTGCTAGAAAATTAATTTCTAGCAAAAAAAAAATAAAGCACGTAAGCAAATTATATGATTGCTTTCTTGAGAAGGGTAGGTAGAGCTATCATATATCCCGAACACGTTTTCTTTACAGCCGTTCCGCCATAATGTTGTTTGATGTTTTCTTTACAAAGAATAAATTTACCCTTTACTTGTGTTTCCAAATGCGCCCAATACTTCAAAACGCTACAATGACCATTTGGAAAAATCGAGGGAAAAATAGTAATGCAGCTTATTTAAATAATCCAATCATTATTTTTGAATATACAAATAGTAGGCCTAGCTATACCTCACAATATATGGAATGGGAGAACGGTTACCATTTGAGAACGCGAGGCTTTCAGGTCTCACTACCATAATAAGAACAAGTACAACGAGTAAAATTGTTGTGCCTGTGTTCGGCAACTTTAAAATAACAAGCAGGGTGGGACAGGCAGTTAGAAATAGTTCAGAACTTCAGTTGGCTCCGCCCTTGTTATGACGACCGGCAACTTCTAATTGACTGGTTATGTAGTCTGACGTTGAAAAGGGCGGAGCATGTGACGTCAGACTACATAACCACCCAATTAGAAGTTGCCGGTCGTCATAACAAGGGCGGAGCCAACTGAAGTTCTGACCTATTTCTAACTGCCTGTGTAGGGTGGGTCTGGTGGGATACTATTCCTCAGTTATTTGCTGCTCATACATTGTATAAGAGACCATAGAAAATGTAATAGAAAGAGGTCACCGTGCCACAAACATGAAAAGGGGTAGATGGAGCGCCTGCAATAACCTTGGGACTAACATGACGTAGGATACTTGTCACGTGGCGGTCGTTGGCGATAGCTTTGGTCAATTTGAATTGGCCAATAAGAATGCAGTATTAGAATAACGGATTCTGAAGAGCAGGTTTTATATGTTGCAAAAATAAAAAAGGCATTTCTATTGGCAAATTCACATTGAAAAAAACTATCGTCAATGGCCGGCCTTGCCACGTGACTATCTGCAACACTCTCATAGTCAAACATGACATTCTTGAGATAAAACTGTTGAGTAATCTTGGCTCCACTGTCTTTTAGCAGCTCCTATGGCTCATGCTCCGTCGACCCTTATACATGGTCTAAGCATAGTACACGTTGAAGGTCGCCATATTAAATTTCCATTTCTCAAGAAAACAATCACAAAGATGAAATGATTGCTTTTTTTCTTCTTCTTCAGAAACATAAGACAAAGAGGTAGCACAGTTCCAAGAATGCTACTTTTCTGTTTTCTTTACAGAATGTCACCTTTTTTTTATTACTCAACACATCCTGTATATTGGATTTTTGTGTCTGCATTATGTGTAGTGCACTGTGATAGGTTAGATTGACATTTACATTCTGTTAAAACATTAAGTACTGCACTGCTCTTTTTGTTAGAATCTAAGAATTTGCTGCAAATACTTCTTATCAATGCAAAGCTAATCAATGAAAGGTGTTTCCAAATGCACCCAATGTTTTCTGTAGAAGAAAAAAAAAATAACTCATGTGGTTAAGGTGTGGTCAGACCTCATTTCAAATTCAAAATAAACAAAAATATTCATGTGATACCATTTTCTCCGACCAAAATAAATTTATTCCAGTTTCTCTTTTCCATAAAAAAGCATGTTTTATATTAAAATAAGTGACGTCAAAATCGGATTTTGTTTAAAGAGGGAAAAAAAGGAGAAAAAAAAACCCTCCGGAATAATCCATAAAAATGCCGTCCCATCCACTCTCTCTTTCTCACTATCATTCTCTCTCACTGTTAGAATACAAAAGAAGAGATGAGTTACCAGTAAAAAAAAAAGATAATGTAATATAAGCATAGATAGATAAATATACTGTAAGAATAAGAGGAAGGATAAAGGGATGGATAGTGAGGCTATAACCATTTCAAGCTATTCCATATCAAACGACGACGACGAGGTTTGGCTGTGGCGGCTAGCTATTAGGTTACTACTAGTGGGAGGTAGATGTGGTCATTACCCCCATACATTGGTGGGAACTGATAAGTAAGGCAAAAAAGTATACTTTTTTGCGACTGAGTTGAGGCTAGAGGTTTTCTAGAATTAAAATACAGCTAATTTGTAGCCTCTAACAAGCCAGTTTTGTTGCAAAAAAAAAACATTTTTGTCTAAATTAAGAAGTTCCAAACATGCCAACCACTTTGCGCCCAAAAGCCAAATTAGCATACTTCAAGTTTCCAACCACATTAACTAAATGCATTTCTAACCTCCATCTCCAACCCTCGTTTTTGTACGAAACAGAAACTGATTAGGGCAGCGTATGCCAGTGAGTGCCATATACAGGTAGACTAAATTAACTTAACTCCACCACCAGGCACACAATACAACCCCATTTATCTAAAAGTAATAATAGCCTCCACCTCCAACTATCTTTGTCGTTTGAGATGGAATCTTTTGAGATGAAAATACATAAGATAGAGTGAGGAGATGAACAAAAAAAAAACAGAAGAAGAAATGGAGAGGGGGGCTGAATACAGATGATTTCTAACAAAAGCAAACAAGAAAAAAGAAAAAAAAAATGGCAACCAACAAATTGAATCTGTCCGACAACAAACAGACCAGATTTCTATCAAAATTCAAGACTAGATACACACATAAGATTTAATTTCTACATTTTTTTTTTCAAGAAAAGAAGAAACCCTCTCCCTTCCCCCCTCCTCATTCAGCATCATTTAAGATATAAAAAAATAGTAAGATATTTAAAATTTCATAAGATTAAAAGAAAAAGCAAACAAGAAGAGAATAAAAAAACAAGAATGTTTTTCTTCTGTTGTTATTATTACTTCTTTGTGTTTTGAAGGACCATTAGAACTTCTCAAGTCCCTATAATGAGTGCCAAAAACATTCTCTCTCTAAAGCTCTTAACTTTTTATTTTTATTATTGATAAATAAACAATTTTTTCTCTTCAAAGATATAAATGAAATATAAAAAGCCAAAAAAAAAAGTGTCATAAAAGTTTTTTTTTTATATTTCAAAATGAAAAATTGGAAATCTTAAAAAAGGGGGTCACTACATTGATTTTATATTAAAGAGAAAAAAAAGGCTTTGGGTCGTTCCCTTCTCTACAGAAAGAAAGAAACAAGTTTTCAAATGACATTTGAACTAAAAATACAATTTATAGGCAATCCCGTTATTCACATTTGTCATTATTGCTGTTTTCATGTTAAAACACACATTTAGCTTTATAGACATTATTATATTTTTGTGAGCATTTTTTTCTTTCTTCTTTCTTTTAATGCCAACAATAATTGCTTATTTATTTCATTTGAAATTTTAAACCAGATTGTTAAAACTTAAAGAGCTTGTGCCATTAAAATGTTTTTTTCTTTGTTGGGTAAAAGTATTTTTAGAAGAAATTCGACATTTGTTACTATGCTAGGCTAGAAAATTTTATTAGATTAAAAAAAATTATGAAAAATTATTTTATGACATTATTTGATTAATAAAAAAAAAACACAGAAAAATATATTGTGAGTTGCCATAAGTCATTTTTAGAAGAATATTTTAATTTAAGTCATTAAAGAAAATTGTCGCTCATGTGCAAGAATGAGCGACAATTGCGAATAGCTGCTTCAGGCGACAAAAAGTCGCTCGTGTGCAAGCAGCTAGTGATGTACAAAAGTTACTGAAACTCATTACTCAATTCCGATTCCGATTAAAAATAGGAGAAAAAAACATACGCGTCACTTTTTTTTCCAATTTTGTGTTGATTTCTAGCATATTAGATTAAAGACGTTCATAAAGTCATAAAGCTCATTTGATTATTCTACGCTTACTCCATCGCTTCAACGATTGCATTTTCATAAGAAGGGTGTTATGTCATTGAGGTTATAATACGATTAAATGAAAGCCTTAAAATCTATTCAATTCATGTAATTAATTGTAACTAAGAAATCGCTTCTAAAATTAATCGAATCGGAATCGGGCATTCCTACAAACAAACAGCCTTACAATTAAAGTAGCAACTCGAAAAGCAACTTTAATCGTCATTCATTTTAACAAAAACAAAAAAATCTTGATTGTGTAAAGCCATAAAAAAGACTTGAGTATTCAAAAAGGGAAAACAACAGTCAAAATAAATCTTCAATAATGAAGTAAAAAAGCTGAAAAACTGAACAAAAAGTTTAAAAAAGACTATTCAGGATAGTTAAATCCACACACCAATTGGAGAAAGGCAGCATATACCGGTTTTACCACTGCCAAGTGGCTGGCTCATCAGTAGGCAGGCTTTTAACTCCAACATGCAAAATAGAATGGCCACAATTTAATGGCAAACAACCAACAAGCATGTATTAGTGTGTGAAAGAGTTTAAGAATATTAATAAAAATATTCTAAAATATAAAACATTTTCTTGGCTATAATTATAAACAAACAAAATTTCTTGATTGTAAAAAGCCATAAAAGGATACTCAGTCTTTTATGGCTTTACAATCAAGAAATTTTGTTTGTTTATATTTATTAACCAAGAAAATGCTTTACATTTTATAATATTTTACTCTAACATTCTCTACTCTACTATTTTACTTAACTGTGCAAATAAAACTGCACATATCTACCGTTGTATGGCACGCAGTTTATGTCAAAAATACTCCGAATTAGTGATATATCACTATCTGAATTAGTGAAGTCATAAATTGAATAAGTAATATCACTAATTTGGAATATTTTCTTACATGAACGGGGCGCGCCATAAAACGGTAGACAGGTGAAGTTATAAATTTGCGCAGTTCAACGTTAAGTCTAGAGCCGGCCTTAAAAGTTACTTCTATAAAAAAAAAATCAGCAACAACTTAAGTTTTCTAATTCATTTCTGTCTATTCGTTGAGCACTTGTGCAAAAAAAATGTTCTTTAATCACCTTTTGTATTTTCTAGAACAGTTTCAATCTCAAATTGTAACACTTTTACTTCTTTTTATAACATTGTTAAAACTCTTGTTAAAAGATTGAATAGTTGTGCACAAAAATGTTCCTATTGGGGGGCTAAAAATTTACTTAGCCACTTTAATGAAGAAGAAAAAAAATTTGTTCAAAGGAAAGAAAAACCTAGTCTACTCAGTTTTTATATTATCTTGAACAACATTCATAAATGTTAATTTGGAACTCAAGCTCTCTAATAACTATCACCCCAATCACCATCTTTTTATACATCAACGGCAAAAGCAACAACAGCAGCATATTTTTAACACACTTCACTTTTACCAACAGTATGTTGTCCTAATAATAATTACATGCTACTCATTTACATAAACACTTTCTATCTCTCTCTCTCTCCCTCCCTCTATGAAGGCCTATTAATATTACATATTTTTTGTTGTTATAAAGAAGAAAATTCTATATTCATTTTAGAGTCAACGTGAAAAATCAGTTATTCAACACAATCACTAGTCAATATGCAATCCCCATCATTTCAATAGAAAATCTGCAAAAATTAATAAATTTTTCAAATTTCAACAATGTACAAAAGAGTATTTTCTAAAATAACACAAATCAAAACTACATGAAGCCTATTTAACACGTTTCCATTCTAAACGTTAACTATTGATAAATATAATTGTTAACAATAGATAAATGCATCTGCAAAACATGGTTAACACAATATTTTAAATATGCAAGAAAATGTCATTAAGTGTGATTACATTAAATCCTTTGTTAACAACTTTAACTAACAATAATTTATCAGTGTTTGTTTCAACTAAAAAAAAAATCACCGTGGTTATCTTTTTAACCGCAGTTAACCGCATTACTGCATGGTTAAAAACCGGACAGTTAAAATAGGAAGTGACACAAGTTCACGCGGCACTAATTAACTACAGTTAACTTAACTGTGGTTAAATGGTGTTGAAGTGAATTTTTTGTCAAATTTAACTGTGGTTAAATAATGTTGCGTGAACATATATGTCACTTTCTGTTTTAACTGTTATTTTTAAAAGTAAGCAAACAACTTCTAGTTTAATTACAGTTAACTGTAACCTTAGTTAGGGTAACTGTAGTTAATTTTTATAATGAAAATGCGGGCTATGGACAAGATGATGGGTTCATCTAGATTGGCATATTGTTTTAAGCATTCCCGCACATTGCCTTAAACTCGCTATTATTATCTGTTAAGATTTCGTACCAAATTCCAAATTGACTAGAAAATTTGTAAAAAGGCTGATTTTTAACTTTGACTGTAACAAATGTATGTATGTGAAGATGCTTCTTCTATAAATACTTGATGAATTTACGATATTGCCACGTTATAAGGCATGTTATAACCTCTCAACACAGGTGCAACAACATCCACATAAATTTTACTCGAGGTGGCCGTTAGTTTTTTCTCCACCCTCTCCACCTCCACACTCTTAAAGCTTTACATTTACAACCTTTGTGATCTTGACTCTTATTTAGTAATTGCACTTTGTGTATGTAATATGTAATATGTTATATGAACACACATACATTCATACATACATACTGTATAAGGCCTTATTATACATACTTTTGCTTTGCTACTGATATAATGTCAGTTTAAGTCAAATGCCGTCTCCTACACATAAACATACTAAATATATACTCAATGTGACGAAATGGGTCAACGTCATTTTAACCCTATTTTAACCTTATTAAAGACCCGAAAACCCTCAAGTGAATTTTTCAACATGATGGTGGTCTCTGTAAAAACAATGAGTTAAAATGACCTTTCTATATGTTATATGTTCGTAGGTTGACACAATTTAACATGCGTTTATTTCTCTTGTGAAATAATTTTTTTTTTCTGAGGTTATCTTAACTCAAATATTTACAATCACAAAAATTTAAATCATGAGGTTGCATGATGCTTGCTCCCCTATGTCTTCATCTTTTCGTAGATATTCATCACACTTTTTGTATTTGTTTGTGTAAGCCTCCCTCTCCATCCCCCTTAAGAATGAGGGTGGATTTACTTGCTAGCAGAAAAAAACAGTTAGAAATCGGAGAGAACTTCAATTGGCTCCGCCCTTGTTATGACGACCGGCAACTTCTAATTGGTTTGTTGTGTGGTTCGATGTTGAAAAGGGCGGAGCATGTGACGTCAGACTACGTAACCAACCAATTAAAAGTTGCCGGTCGTCAAAAAAAGGGCGGAGCTAACTGAAGTTCTCCCCAATTTCTAACTGCCTGACAGAAAAATAAAATATTTAAGCTACAGCAATAGCTCGAAAAAGAGGCGCGTTAAAGGTTTCAACAGCTAAGCTTAGCTTTATTTAGTCACAAACAGTTGTAATTTCAGCTGAAGAATTTATACTCTGGTCAAGTCTACGTAGCTTACACGTGGCTCACACAGACCTGTATGCAGACCACATCCATACACCATAAGACAAACGTGAGATTTGGTTTGTGGGGGGAAACCTTGTGTCTGCAGACCCGCGTCTCAGCTAAAAAAAATCCTCGAACGCTAAATAAAGCAGAAATCTATAGGAAACTTTTATTCTGAATTTCTATTTCTATTTCTATTTTCCAGTGTTGGGAAGTAATTTGCTAAAAGTGCAATGAAATTACTGTACTTTACTTTCTAAGTACTTTTTAATTAATTTTCTTTTTGCAAAATGTCTGCTGAGTCGCTGATTTGTTTTATCACTCAAGAGATTTTATTTCCCTCTTCAACGTGATATTATAAAAGGCTGTTATTTTTTATGGCTCGCTTCGCTTGCCAGAATTTATAAGAAAATTACAAATTAAAAAAAAAATCAGCTTGCTGCACCCCTGGAATTGAAAATTCTTTCATTTTTTCCAAAAGCTTCAGAAAAATATTCTTCTGTATTACACAATTCCAAAGAATTTTATTTGTATTTTCTCTTTCTGAATAAGTCTGGATTAAAAAGAAAATTTAGTTGTATACCTGCCTCAGCGTAAAAAGAAGCTTGTGACGTCAGAGGGGCTTAACAAAAATTTTTTTAAGATTGTGTCATTTGTGTCTAATAGATAAGAAATGATATCAAACGATCTCAAAAGTTAAAACACAAAAAACACATTTTTTTGTTATTACCTTTTTTTAATCAGACAAAATGAGACAAACCTAAATTTTCCATTGATCTCTCTGACGTCACAAGCTCCGTCTTCCGATGAAGCAGGTATAATTTGTTACTTTTAAACATAATTTGTCATAACACTGCTATGTTCTGCCTTTTTGCACGCATGTGGGATCCTGGCCTAATATTTTTATCTTTTTGCATTTTCGGAAAAAACGATTCCTTAAAAAAAAAAACCTTCTTCAAAAACTAACTACAATGATTATTCTTTCTCCTGATCGATAAAGGTTATTTCCATCGAGCAATTCTACAAAGTGGATCTGCATTAAGTTCCTGGGCATTGGTCAAAGATCCAATGAAATACAGCCGTCAAGTGACTCAAGCTGTCAACTGTCCATCAGGCAACGATTTGGCCGTTTGTTTACGTCAACGTCCAGTGAATGACTTTACTCGTCTTAACATCAAAGCACCCGACTATTTGACCGCATTCGGACCAACCGTGGACGGTATTGTCATCTCGCAAGAACCTCAACTGGCAATGCAACACTATGCAGAAGTTTTCTCCAAATATGATCTTTTATTTGGAACAACTAAAGTGGAAGTTATAAAACCGTTCACTGCCGAAGATATGCAGTTCGGTTTCGAAGCCGATAGGCGTGATAAAATTCTTAGGACGTTTCTGACAAATTCGTACGAATATCATCTGAATGAAATTTTTGCTTTGCTCGTCAACGAGTACACCGACTGGACACGTCCAGCTCAACATCCAATCAACACTCGAGATGCCACCATCGAGATCCTAGGTGATGCAGTTGTCGTGGCACCACTCGTTCTAACGGGAAACTTACACTCGTCACCGAAACAGAACACCTTTTTCTATAATTTTGCATACCAATCACGAGGTGGAGATTATCCACGTCGCTTAGGATGTTTCCATGGAGAGGAACTTCCGTATGTTTTTGGATCTCCGATGGTCGACGGTCTCGGACACTTCCATAGGAATTATACTAAAGCCGAAAGAGTTTTGAGCGAGACGGTGATGGCCTATTGGACTAATTTTGCAAAAACTGGGTAAATACAGTAGCTTTTTTATTATCAAAAATAATCAATAAAATATTAACATTTCTAGTTTTGAAAAAAATATGTATTTTTTTTTTCCTTTTTTTAGGCCTTGTTTCCATTGGAACGAAATTTTGAACATTTTGAAAATTTCAATTGGTGAAAAATCGTACGCACGTGGCCTCCGCCTATAATAGTAAATGGGCGGTGGCCATGTTTCTTTTATTTTTCAAAAAGTTCAAATTTTCAACCCAGTGGAAACAAGGCCTTAAAAGCATATTTGCGAACTTTTTTTTATTATGCGTTTCAGAAAGAGCAACACAATGCGAATACATGTTTGTGTAAGAAACTAGAATGGTAGCTCAATCACTTAATATTACTGTGAAATTATGTGTGTTAATAACTAGAACATTAGCTGTATTTTTATGGATGTTTTTTTTTTGAAACACTTAACATAATCTGAAGCACAGTTCTGGTTTATAAACGAAAACTAAAAAAGAGTCCCTCTGTTAAAGGTTCGGTCAATATTAGCATGAAAATACCCTAAAGTGGTTGAGCTACCCTTCTAGTTTCTAAAACATTTTCAGGTTTCTCTTCATTTTTGCATCTGAAAAACACAATAACTAGAAGAATTCCAGAGACATTTATCATTTTAAAAACAGTTCAAAGTTCAAAGAAATTAATTAAATTTGGAATTTTCCAACCTGAATTTATTGTTAGCAGTGATTGCCTCCCTTCAGGGTAAGTTCAAACAAGAGAGACTGACACACTTCTGATAAGATAAGAACAAGTGAATATTGAACTATTGTTTATTTTGAGTTTCAGAAAAGCAAAAATGAAGTTAAGAAGCTGAAAATGTGTTCGCAACTAGAACGGAGTTCACAATAATATCATTTTCATGTTGGTATTTTTCAAAATAAACTTTTTATAAGCAAATATCATCCACTTAAATTTTTGGGCATTTTTAAACGTGACATAAAAAAAAAAGTTTATCTTAAAAGATATAAACATATATATAAATTAGCCTTAAGTGATTTGAGCTACCCTTCTAGTTTTCTAAAAATGCTTCCCAAGTTTCTCTTAATGTTTACTAATAAAATACAGAATAACCAAGAGGTTAGAAGGACGGTTTTACACACATTATAAAACCCAAATTAGTCTCAAGAAAGTGTTCTCGGAGGCAAGTTGTGTCAATTTTTTTTCTTCCTTTTTGATGTCCAACAAAAGTCACATTTTGTGACAGTTTGACGCCAAAGTAAATAAGACACGTTAACACTTGACTTGGAATCATCCTCTTCATCATCATGTTGGCGCCAAAGGCATCCAAAAACTAGGGTTGTGGTGTCGTCATCGGTTTATCGTTTGCAATCAAGAGTATATAAAATGGACGTAAAGAAGCAACTCTTTAAATGTTTTAAAATTGCTATAAAAGTATTTTTTTTTAAATATATTGTCATCAGTATATTTTGACACAAAACGCCAAAATAATGCAATTTCTAACAAACTTTTATTTCCCTAAGATATTTTAGAAACCAGAGTACTGAATCCGGACTGGTGTAGAATTGACTACAATTTTTTGTCAGAAACAAAATTTTTAAAAAAAAAACTTGAAAGTGCTTTAGAGACTAGATTGGTTACTGAATCAATTGAGAGTAAATTTTATTTTGATGTATCTTTCAAAATAAACTTTTTCTAGACAAAAATTTAAAAAAGTCTACTAAGTGCCGTCTGCTTAAATTTGAGTCAATTTTCAAAAACTGCTATAAAAAGCTTGTTTTAAAATATTGATCTGCATAAAATATTACACATATCTGTTTTAGCTACCCTTCTAGTTTCTAAATCTGTAATAAGGCCTCAAGAGTTAAAGTTGAAATTTTACTTGCAAAAATTCTTTCTTGAATTTTCACCTAAAAAAAGTTTGTTTCTTTATAAAGTTGTAAATATTTTGTCTGTTTACAAATTTTGGCTGTTAAACAGAACCAGAAATATATTTAATTGCATCTTTGATCCATTTTAATTATTCAAGACGAGTAAAAAGAGAAGAAGAAGAAGAGAAAAAATAAATATAAGAGCAATTTGGCTTTTTTTTTATTTCTGTCTTTTTTAAAAAAGCTGACTTTTCTGTTAAAACTTAAAACCCTGGCGGCCTAATGTTTAAACATGAAATGTTATTAGTACTCAGTGTTGTTATTTGTTCAAGTTTTGTTGGAAAACAGCCAATTTGCCGTTGGTTGGTGCGTCACCAACCCTATTTTTACATAGAAAACCTATAGATTGTACTCTATTGAAGGATAAATACACAAGACTACATTTAGGTCTTTTTTTTTCTCTCCATCACTTTTTTTTTTCTATAATACAAGTCTAACATAGGAAATATATGTAAGGCCTATTGATTTTTAAGCTTGTAGTAAGTTGTAGTCTAGTCTTGAAAAAAATAAAACCTAAAAAAAGACTTTGGCCTAAATTCAAGAAGAAAAAAAAATTAGCACTTGAACTTCAACTTGAATCCTCTAAGGCTAGAAACACCAAAATGGATCGTGTAGATGTTGAATTTGTTTGTTAATTCAATCTTGTTTTAATTGGCTTTCCATTTTCGTTTGAACTTTCTGCTTTGCCAGATTTTTGCTTTAATTTTTGGAGGCGTGGGATGCATCGTGGGATGGGTCGTAGGTGTTTCCTATTATGAGAAGGGGTCAATTAATAATAAAAGGGCAAAAAAATGGGTAGTGCCCACGTATACAACTTGAAAAGATGACAGGAGCAATAAATTAAAAAGAGAAAAGTGATTGAGCTACTTTTCTAGTTTCTAAAACAGTTTTCAAGTTTCTCTTTTTCTGAAAAACGCAATAATGAAGAGTTCCAAGGGTTCCATAGCTTAACAGGGTTTTTAAGCTGATGTTGAAATCTTGCAGAAAAAAAAATTCAAGGAATAAATTTGGATCTTCCAAATTGTGAATTTAAAGTTAGCAGTGATTGCCCTCTTTCAGGATAAGTCCTAACACCAGACAAACACATTGATAAGCGCAACACAGTTTAAACACAGTTTAGGTGGATTTTCGTGCGCGTTTTGAGCTTCAAAATTCAAGCTTTTGACCTTTGTGTTTTGTGTGCCAAACATACAGCGTAAAACTCTTGACGTTTGTGAGCTGTGACATCACATCTCTTGTTAACCAACAAATGATAAAAGATTTTTTTTGCAGCAGCAGCAGCTGTGACGCTCAAGTGCTTGACACGTGATATTGCGGGCAAAGCAATAAACTCAAAAGTGCGCATCATACACTCAGCTCAAATGCAAGCATACACAGCGCGAATGAAAACACAATTTTAAGAGATTAAGAAACACGGTCAATTTTGCAATTTCGAAGTTGATCGAATGGCTGTAGCAACCAAAACGGCAACTCGAAATGTCATGAATTTACCTTATCACCTGTAGAACATACTAAAAGATACACCCTAATTTTTCTTAAAGCTGAAAAATGATTTTAAAGAGCAGAAAAAAGTGGCTAGCAAAATGGACCTTTTTTAAAGGTCAATTTGTCTTTAACATGGGTCAAAGCAAATTAGCAGAATTCAAAATTGTATAAAATAAAAATCTCTTTAAATATTGCACCAACAAAAAAACGAAGTTAATACAGGGCCACAACATCCAAGAAGAGATTATCATTAAAAATTTAATTTAAAGACACTAAAAAGGTAGCTAGAATCGAGACCCATGTTTTGGACACATCAAATTTCGCTTTAAAAGCATAGAAAAACGCCAGCGTACACGTACGTGCTGCATGACTCCGTAGACGCAAAGTTAAGTGGAATTTGTTGTGTCCAAAAAAGTTGGTCTCAATTCTAACTACCTTTTAGTGCCTTTAAATTGAATTTTTAACGATTGTCGAAGTTGCAATCTCTTCTTAAATGTTGTGACCAGGTCATTTGTGATCGGGAGCAATCCCCATTCCCTAACTGCCACATGGCTTTTAAGCTCATTGCAGGTGTACTGAATTGAATTAACATCTTTTTTTGGCAATATTTAAAGACGATTTTATTTTATACAATTTTGAATTATGCTAATTTGCTCGACTCACGTTAAAGACCATAGACCTTAAAAAAAAAGGGTTCAATTTTCTAGCCACCTTTCTGTTCTATAGAAAACAGCATTCAGCTTTAATAAAAAATTTACGTGTTCTTCGAGTATTTAAGGTAACAACACTTCATGACATTTCGAATTGCCATTTTGGTTGGCTAGAGCTATAATTGAGCCACTTTGGAACTCACGGCACGTGAAAACTCTAAGAGTGCCTAGGCTTTTTTTTTTAACACTGCATCTATGACGTCATGAAGCACGTGTATACTGGAGTTTCTAGGCTTTTAAGGTTTCTACATAAGCGCCAAGTTTCCCTTTCTTGAATCTGAGCCATAATATGTTTGTGGAAAAAACATCAAAAGTAAAAGAAAAAAGAATTGAAAGAAGCTACAAATTTAAAATTGAAAAAATAAAAATTGCAAGCAAAACTATCATCCTTATTTCCTTTTTTTTCACTTTCACTTTCTATCTCTCTCTCTCTCTCTCTCTTTCTCTCTATCTCTCTCTGAAAAATGTAAGAGACCCCCTTTTTCGTTCAAATAGGGTCGTGCTCTTTTCATCTGACCTCGGGCCTACATTAGTCTTCCTCTCTCTCTCTCTCTCTCTCTCTCTCTTTCTACATAAAAGTCTACAAATGTACATAAAATGTATATGAGTGAGAGAGGACCCTTCTACTAACCAACCAACCAACCAGTCTACACAAATCTAGCTTACTGTTTAAGGCTGTCTGCTATATACTTTAATATATCAAGTAAAATGTATAGAATGGAACATGTTATGTTATGCACAACTGAACTCTCTCTCTCTCTCTCTCTCTCTTGATTCCATGGAAACAAACAAATCTCTTCTCTCTTTTTTTTTTTTCTCTCGTCTTCTTTTTCTTCACGAAATAGTCACATTTATTATTACTGATAAGTTTATCGATTACAAACGTGACTCATTTACTAAAATATGAGACCCTTTTTGTTATATGTGTAATTGTGTATGTGTGTGTACGCTTTAATTTCATTAAAAAACACGCCAGCATGATCAAGCCGCCTCCTCAACCTTTTTTTTTTGGTTTCTTTTCAGCAATCTAATTTCCAAACACAATATATAAATTATCAAACAAGAATTTCTGATAAATTATTTCTAATTTACAAGCATCACGTATAATGGTTATAATTTTTGCAAACAAAAAAAAAAATTTTACAAATTGTGTGTCAATTGGAATTTTTGTCAAGGCATTTTTTTTCTTGTAAGTGAGTGACATTAGAAAAATGTGTCTAAAAATTACTTCAATATTTGTGATATTGTGTGGTCTCTCTTTTGTATGTGCGTATTCTCTCCTTTTGTGTGCGTGTGTTTTTTTGTTTGTGCGCGTGTTTTCTCTTTTGCATGTGCGTTTTCTCTCTTTTGTGTACATGTCCTGTCTTGTTTGTGCGTGTTCTTTTGTGTGCGTGTGTGTTCTCTCTTTTGTGTGCGTGTATGTTACACTTTTGTGCGCGTGTATGTTACACTTTTGTGCGTGTCTATGTATGTTTTCTCTTTTGCACGTGCGTTCTCTCTCCCTCTCTTGCATGTGCGTTTTCTTTTTTTGCGTGCGTGTTCTTTTTTGCAAGTGCGTGTCCTGTCTTGTGGGTGCGTTTCCTGTCTTGTTTGTGCGTGTCCTGTCTTGTTTGTGCGTGTTCTTTTGTGTGTGTGTGTGTGTGTGTGTGTGTGTGTGTGTGTTCTCTCTTTTGTGTGCGTGTATGTTACACTCTTTTGTGCGTGTCTATGTATGTTTTCTCTTTTGCACGTGCGTTCTCTCTCCCTCTCTTGCATGTGCGTTTTCTTTTTTTGCGTGCGTGTTCTTTTTTGCAAGTGCGTGTCCTGTCTTGTGGGTGCGTTTCCTGTCTTGTTTGTGCGTGTCCTGTCTTGTTTGTGCGTGTTCTTTTGTGTGTGTGTGTGTGTGTGTGTGTGTGTGTGTTCTCTCTTTTGTGTGCGTGTATGTTACACTCTTTTGTGCGTGTCTATGTATGTTTTCTCTTTTGCACGTGCGTGTTCTTTTTTTGTGTGCGTGTCCTGTCATGTGGGTACGTGTCCTGTACTGTTTGTGCGTGTTTTTTTGTTTGTGTGTTCTCTCTTTTGTGTGCCTGTATGTTGCACTCTTTTGTGCGTGTCTATGTATGTTTTCTTGTGTGTGGATCTTTGGTATTCGCTCTTTTCTGTATGTGTGTGTGTGTGTGTGTGTGTGTGTGTGGGTGTTCTTTCTTTCAATATGTCTGTGTGTACGAACATAGCTCCCTCTTTTTTATGTATATGTTCACTCGTTTGTGCGTATTGTGTTTGTTCTTGTTAAAATGTGTCTGTGCGTTACTTTTTTCCTCTTTCACATGTGGTTTACAATTTTGTATGTGTTCTCTCTCTCTCTCTCTCTCTTTCTTTCTCTCTTTCTTTCTTTCTCCCTTTCAATGAGTGTTCATTTTTAGTGATTTGTGTCTTCTCTCATGAATGTCCGTGTTTCCTTCTCCTTCTTAAAAATAAGTTGCTAGTAAATTCTATTTTGCTCAAAATTTCGACTAAAAAAATCCCAATGTGTAGAAGAGAAAGAAAAAAAAGGAAATACATATTATAACAAATCAATGTTTATCAACGTTGATGTACCTCTTACACCAAACAATTGCTCAAGTAACCCACTGATCACATTTGTTGTCTATAATGCCATTTAATCTCTTATTTCTCTCTCTCTCTCTTCATCTCTCTCTTTCTATATATAAACTATATTTAGAACAAGTCGTCAACAACAATAATATGAACCTCCATCCACATTTTGTGTGTTTGTGTGTTTCTGTTTACTAGAAATGATTTTGTTGATGTAGGGATTATTATTTCTTATTTCAGAGATCCAAATATTCAAAGCAAACAACAGTCATTGGATTCAACCAAGTCAAAAAGTCGATTCACTAAAACCAGTTGGCCTCAATACGACAATGGACACGAGAAATACATTGCCCTTGGTTAGTATTCAAGGAGAGAAAAAAACCCAGAACTTATAATGAGGGGGATGTCACACTACTAAAAAAAAATGATGTGCAACCTGCAAAATGTGAACAGATTTGTTAATACTTTGATATGTATCAGCAACAGAGATGATAAATTCGGAAATAATAATAAAAAATAGGCGAATTCCGGATTCAAAATATACAAAAATCGAGAGAGAAAAAAATTCGTTAAGAAAAAAAAAAAATGGTTGTTTTTGGAGAGAAAAAAAAATATAAAATTAAAATAAAATCGTGATACTCAAATTTATAAGAAAAAAAAGGTGTAAAATTAAGATTAAAACATTTTCGAAAATTTGGAGAAAATCTTGGGAATTTTAATTTTGACTGCAATCAACTTAATTATATGCAAATATTCTAATGCATTTTAATTTCCGTTATTCTGATATTTTTGCTGTTTGAGAACATTTTCTTAATTTTCCAGCTCTGATCATCAAACTGATCAATAATCTGTAATTTAGTAAGAAGAAAGAAAAAAAACAGAACTCAAATCCACAACTTCAACAACAACACAAATGTATTGAAAGTAATGTGTATTATGTGTTGTTGCACTACACTTTACAACATTTTGTTGAGTAATGTGACCCCCTCCCTCCCTCCTTGACTCAAAACTTTCATAATTTTATATACATTTGCTCCACAGGAATGAGGTCTAAAGTGAGGACACACTACAGAGCTCACAAATTATCAGTTTGGTTACGACTCATCCCAGTTATTCATCAAGAGGACAAAGAAAATACATCACCACATCATCATATGTTATATCGTTCTCAGAATGTCACCACATTCTCTGGAACGATTCGTAAACCTGGATCACGTTATCCATCAGCACCCTCACCACCCACCCATTTTCCACTTTATCCTAATCAATCAGTAAGAGGTGGTGGTAGTGGTTATTACAACACATCAACAACGTCTACTTCCGGTGTTGGTGGTCGTCCTACAATGGTAGAAGCAGCACCAGGAAGTGGACCTTGGATAACGAGCCAAGATCCATCTTTATCAGAAAATAATGTAGCATTAGCAGGAGGAGGAGGAGGAATATTAGGTGCAATACCAACAGCTGGTGAGGGTGCCAAAAATACAAGTGACCGTTTAAAAGCTGAAGCCATCTATCATGGTAGCTACTCAACGGCACTTAGTGTTACAATAGCCGTTGGATGTTCGTTACTTATATTAAATGTGCTCATATTTGCTGGAGTTTATTACCAAAGAGATAAAAACCGATTAGAGGCAAAACTCCAAAAGAAAAACTATAAACTAAAGACAATGAACGACGATATGTTGTTATGTTCTCAACAACAACAACAACAAGGACCGGGATCAGGAGTGGTGCCACCTTCAGGAGGTGGAGGTGGAGGTGGTGGAACACCTCAAAAACAACCCCTTGGAGTGTCAATTTTACCAAGGGCACCACCTCCATCTCCTGTAGGACAGTCTTCCAGACCTAGAGAACCTCCAGACTTTCCAAGTGCTGCAATAGTAGCTCAAACATTAAATACCCTTAAAAGCCCGCCCAAAGTGCCCCCAAAACCTACAACTGCATTGGTCAGTAGCAACACAGAAATGAATGCATTGACTGAAGTACAACCACTTCTAGCTCAGAATGCAGCAAGTGGCAACAATAAAACTCTTAATAAAAGTCAAAAAATGCAAGAAATTAGAGTATGAGAAAAATAATTTTGGGTTTGTTTGTTTTTTTTGGTTTTTATTTTTGGTTTTTAACAAAAAACAAAACAAAAAAATATATATCTTATATATAATCTTTCTATATATATATTATATATATATAAATTGACACAAATAATGTGTGGCGTTGAGTGTTATTATTAGGTTTTTTAGGTCTGTGTGCAATTTTTTGATGTGTTTGTGTCACTTTTTTGTGCTGTGGATGTCAATTTTGAGTCTTTTAAGACCTAAATTCACCATTCTTCGTCTTCTTCTTCTTCTTCTTCTTCTTCTTCTTCTTATGACATCAACACAAAATAATAAGACGAAAAACAAATTCTGATAGAAGATGGAAAAAAAAATGTGGACCTTTTTTATTTTTTTGGAAGCAAGTGCTTTTTTTTCTAGTCCCTCAATCTTTTCAGTCCGTTATCTTTTATTTTTTTTCTCTCTTTTCTGTACATAAGATGATGATGATGGTGATACAGTCTTAAATTTACATATATTGCAACAAGAAAAAAAAAATAACTCTGAAGTTTTTTTTTTTGGATTTAAGGATTAAGTGATGACGTCACACGTCAATAAGAAGAAACCTACTTCTTCTTCTCTTTCTCTTTCTCTTTACTCATCTATAAAATCCCAATTTGAAACCCAATTTGTTTTCACACTACCAAACTTATTTTACACTTTTTTTTCTCCTTCCTTTGCTTCTTCTTCTTCTTCTTCATGATGATAATCATCATCATCATCATCGCCACCTCCAATCACCTTCATCCATATTCAAATTGGTATACAAATTAGAGACATGGTTCTCTCTCTCTCTCTCTTTCTTTCAATCTTGGCCTCTCTTACAACACACCTGTGACCCAAAAAATTGAGATTCAACAACCTTCAAAAAGATGGATTACGGCTTATAATAATTTTCTTTAAAGAAAAAAAAAATATATACGACAATTTTTTTCAAAAAAGTGTATCACAACAATCTCGGAAGAAGAAAAAAAAATTACTAATAAATAAAACATTACTTTGATCCAAAGTAAGGATTTTGAAGTGCCAAAGGATTTTTATTTTTTTAAAAAAAGTGTATTTCTCTCTTTTTTGGGGGGGGAGGGGGAGATTTCTAAAAACCTTGAGTGATTTTTCTAAAAGACAGAGCAACACTGACTTGACAACCATTTGCTAGCAACATTTTTTGTTTGTCTTTGGTGAAAATCACTTTTGCTCAGTTTGCTCAGAAAAAGTGATTCCTAAGAGTCACATTTGTTGCTAGCATTTGGTTACAAAGAGTCGTATTCTTAATAATTGCTAAGTCAAAGCTAGTGCTAAACTCATGAATTATTATTGATGAGAAGTTTCGCATAAACATTGACGAGTCTAGCACCAGCTTAGACTGAAAACCCTTTAAGAATATCACTCTAAAGGCTCCAAAAGGTTCCATTGAGTGATTAGTCACAGCAAAATAGTCATCAAGGGTGAGTGACTAGAAATTGCAAAATAAAAAGTGACTGACCAGTCACTTTCAAGATGATAATCCAGTATGCTTATAATTGGTGATCATTCTGTAACACCCTGTAAATCGTGATCCCGCCAAAACCATAGCCTGGGGGGTAAACAACTCTCAACCGTCCCTCCCTCCTCTCTGACTCACCTTTCTGACTCATGCCCAAGTGGCGGATTGATACGTAAAGGACCATGGTCACTTGGACCTGGTTACGCCTCGCAGGTGTACACAGGTCCAAGGTATAAAAGGACCATGTTCCTCTTTGTTCCTCAGTTCTTTCCTTTGCCTGTTTTTGCGATACATTCCAAATCATGGGCCTGAGGATTTCCAGTTAGTATATTACTATTCACCCTTGTATCTGTACTTCTTACAAGGAATGAATAAAAGTGTTGTAACAAGAAGTAGCGTTGTCTCTATGTTTATGTAAATAACTTCTCTTCAGAGGCCGGAGGTTTCATAGGGCAGGAGCTATACGATTCTCAGCAGCTACAACATCTTCTCTAGTCGGAATACCGATGGAGAAGATGTATATCAGCATCAACCGGAAGAGAGAGAGATGGCCGCCACTCTCCTGCATTGATTTCACCCCCATGCAGAAGAGTGACTTCAATCTATCTCCATCCAGCTCTCTCTACAGCTCGGATCTTCTCTGTGCAGGTGTCATACTGCTCAGAGAAGAAACGAAAAGTAGAAAATGTCATCTAAAGGTTGGTAATAAAATATTGGTTGATGTCAAAAGCTCACATTTGGTGGAGGTGCGGGGTATAGCTCCATCTGCCTTCTCCGACCTGTAAACAGAAGCCGTCCTTTGTCCTAAGTCTCGTGATTGTGCCTCACGAGGCTTCGTCCGTCCTTTCTATGTTGGAGCCACGTATGGAGACCCTCGATAGCGTCAAAGTCAACCGCGTGGCGCCTGTCTGTAAAACCGCGTATGGAGACCCTCGATCACGTCAAAGTCAACCGCGCGGCGTCCTTTGTGTTGGAACCACGTGTGGAGACCCTCGATAGCGTCAAAGTCGACCACGTGGCGCCTTTGTAAAACCGCGTATGGAGGCCCTCGATCACGTCAAAGCCAACCGCGCGGCGTCCTTTGTGTTGGAACCACGTATGGAGGCCCTCGATAGCGTCAAAGCCAACCGCGTGGCGCCTTTTTATGTTGGGATCATGTATGGAGGCCCTCGATCACGTCAAAGCCAACCGCATGGTACCGTTTTTGTGGAATCGCGAAAGAGACTTGTGGCTACACACACCACGTGTCGACCGCGCGATTCTGTGTCCTGTCCTTAGAGACACGTGGGAACGAACTTTTGTCTGCTGACCGCTTAGCACTCGGAAAGTGGACAACCGTTTGGACACACGTGTTTCCGTCCGTGTTTTTGTATTTCATGTTTCCATTACAATCACCCACTGTCACCTTCACTCTTCTTTAATTTTCAAAGTGAAACCCACACCACGTGGGCAACACTTTAAACAAATTCTTCTTACTCTCCGAGAGGAGTTTGCAGTCTCATTATGAGATGAGCAAACAAATCTCATCTACTAATCTATTCATCTATTAATAGGCTTTTAAAGGACGTGTGTGTCTTTTAAAATGTCCTATTATCTTCACTCTTCATCTTTAATTTTCAAGCAAGATTCTCCCTAGCTCTATTTCATTGTTAGGGGGCTTACAAGCTTAAAACACACTTTTTCTAGCCACGTGGGACTTTCTTGTCCCCCCTTTTCTTTGTTCTTTGTTTTTACACTTGTGTTTCCCTTGGGACCCTCTATGTCCCAAGTCATGTTCTTCAATTTCTTCATCATCATCACCTCAATGCATCATCACATGAACTTTCTCCATTGGACAACACTGAAGCCCGGCCGCCATCTTGGATCGACCGGACACTCTTCAAAAAGCGCCAACGGAGCGGTTTTTCGCTCCATGTGACTCATTGTTGTACCTTCTCTCATCTTTTTGTGTTCTCTTCTCTTCTCTTCTCTTCCAGAGGATTGCACTCACGCGCCCCCTGGCGGAGTTCCTCTTGTTAGAGAAAACTTCTCTTTTTCTTTGAATTTTCTCTCTTTTTGTGTCTTTCTCCTGGCCACCATAAAAACGTGCCCCGGAGGAACTTTTCAATCATCAATTTTTGGACATTGCAATAAACTGAACCGGAAGTGGCCACCTCAGCGCCACCTACGGACTTCTTCCTTCTACTCAACATAGTCCCTCACTGGGCACTGACTCTGTCTTTTCATCCAGAGCCATCCAGCAGTGAGGACTCAAAATTTCTCCAGTCTGAACATTTCTTCTGGTTCACCAAGTATTTATCTTGTTGAACACACTTCAATTTCTACACTGTTTTACTGTTTTAATAAAACTAAATTGAAACTTTTGATGTGCGGGCACCGCACCTAAGTTTTAAACTTTCAAAGTAAAACAGCTTTCTTTTCTTGCTTCTTTGGAGAGTTCAGCCATCTTGAACTTCTCCTTTGTTTGTGCATTTAAAAAGTTCAGCCATCTTGAACTTTTTGGTTCTTTGTGTGTTCTTTACACACACACTCTTGATTCTAGTTTCCAAGTAAAACTAAAAGTGCGGGCACCGCGCTCTAGCTTTACTCTTCATATTGCTTGCCTCTTCTTCAGGCAACTGCAATACACTTCCATTTCTAATTCACTTTCCGCAGTGCAATTTCGATTGGGTGGTGTACCACGCTCGCAATTGCATTGTACATCTGTTGTTTCTTCATCGAGACTTTTGGGGATTCTTATAACCTCCACGTGGTCACCAAATACCACGTGTAGAGAGAGATCCTACCAAAATTGATACTCAATAAAGAATTTACAAACACACTGTACCAGTTGGGATCGTCACACCCAACTGAAGAACAACGCCAACACCAACACAGCCACTTAAACAACGATACCATCTTTATTAAACGTAGGGAAACTATCGTCACTCAGTGTATAAGGGTACGATAGTGTCGGTTGCCGACGAAAAGACTGCAATCTACAGCGAGATCAACGGCCAAACCTACATAACACCGACTTACATTGATCACTACGTGTTACACAAGCCTTAACATAATGGATGCTCACCCACGACTAACTGGGACCGCCCGGAGAGCTCTTCCGCACTCCAGGGGAAGCATATATCCATCAGCATTGTGGAGGGCCTATGCAACATCACAGACATACGATACACAATACGCCGCATCATCACGTGTGGCTGTCCCACTCGGACCCACCATAGATCCAGTTATTCAACCTGGGACCTGGTGGGTGCCACAAAGTGGCGGCACCCGAAGTAATGATGTGCATCAACAGTCTACACGGCGCACGGCTCGGTCCACGAACAATAGTACATTTCGACGCCTAATGTCGTCCACATGTTACTCCAGATATCAACAGGAGCGACCTCCGCTACTACCAGATCCACTTCCTACCCAGTCGTGTGATGGTTGCAAACTCAACACCATCATGCATCAACTTAATGAACTAAAAATACAGATCACTCACATGATGATTATTCATAACGACACCCAACCGCCGCCTGCGCCACCACTACCGACTACATGTACTACAACACCACAATATCGCCAATATCGTAGCGAATCAGATAACTCTCCGCCGTACGCTGTCGGGCACCGAGAGCCGTACGAGTCCTGCTACGATTCATACTACAGACGACATGTACCAGGTCCATATGCGATACCTGAAGAGCGCGCGTACAATGCACCGCGCTATACAAACTATGAGCGTACAGAACATCAGTACGCGCACCCGACCTACGATTTTACAAGGGAGGCCTCCGATACGGACCACCGTAGTGTGGTCATGGTACCGGACATGCCTCCTGAGACAACCAATTATGACAGAGCACCGGCCGGCATGCCAATAATGATGGTCGACTACGTCCCGGAGTTAACTTGGGGAATGGATGACCTAACTACCTGGCATGGTACCCTTGAGGTCATTAACCTCGCCACCGCCACCTTGGGTTGCACCGCCAATGAGGTGGTCGCCATCTTGGCTCCAGGTGGTGGGGCTTCACTCCAAGGGCGCCCTTGTTGCCGCCGGATGCTGAAAGACCTATATAGACAACTGAAGAATACTTGCATGCCTCAAGAGATCGGAGATCATAGTGTCAGTGATGACAGTCCGAAAATCACTGTCACTATCAATGGCAAAGAGGTCCGCATGCTCGTAGACACCGGGGCTCATGGTAGCGTAATATCCAAGGCACTTGCCAAGCAGCTCCAACTCAACATCAAGCCTATGGCTCATCCGCCAAGGATTGAGGGAGTTGGAGGAAACACCATCGCCGTGGCAGGGCAAGTCTCCGCTACTGTGGAAATTGCCAAACAATCTGCCACGGGCCGCCTGCTGGTTATCACTGGCCCACCCGACGCCATCTTAGGCCGAGACCTGGGTAGGGCACTGAAGCTCCTTGTGTCTATGCAGACCAATAAAGTCTACTTAGAGGACGACCTCTTTGAATCAGCACTCCGAAGGCAGAGTATTCAGGCGTACGTCAAGAGTGCTCTGGAAGAAATCACGCCAGCCACTCTTGGGGAGTCGGACACCGCTCCCATTGAAGTCAAGCTTATGCAGCAACCGAACGAATACCTAGTAGTCAAAGGGCTAACACAGCTCACTGGCCATGGGACAACACTAGTGGAGGTAGAGGCCTCTGGGATCCTCACAGATCAGGATCTTTTCGTGGTCTCTCCTGACGAGAAGCTACGCGCCTCGAGGGGGGTCTGGGTGGCCCCCGGCATTATGCAAGGCCGTAACAGCAACAGCTTCCTAGTCGAGGTCCTGAACACTACTACGGGGCCATTGACCCTGGCCTCCGGCGAAGTGATAGCCCACGTACAAAAAGACTACTGTTTCGAAACGGTTGAAGTAAAGACCACTTCAAACGCTGACCCGATCATGACAAAAGAGTCAGGCGCTAAATTCGATGAAGCAATGCAACTCGGGCCTCGATTACGTAATGGCCAGAGGCGCATTCTAATGGATCTTTTGAGATCCTATCGAGATGTCTTCGCGCTAGAAACGTCGGAACTTGGATGTACCAACCTCACGGAACACCGAATCGATACTGGCGATCATGCACCCGTGCGGGAACCCCTCCGAAGGAGTGGCCCCGAGCAGCGGGAGATCATCCGGAAGACAGTCGAGGAAATGCTCAAATCCGGAGTAGCCAGCGAATCCAAGTCTCCTTATGCTTCAGCAGTAGTCCTGGTGAAGAAGAAGGATGGACAGTGGCGTTTCTGCGTCGACTATAGACGCCTGAACGATATCACCAAACCAGACAATTACCCACTACCCCGAATCGATGATGCTTTAGACTCGCTTCGGGGGTCGAGAATCTTCGCGACCCTCGACATGATCTCCGGCTATTGGCAATTTGAGGTCGCCAAAGAGGATAGGGAGAAGACCGCGTTCATCACACCCGGTGGGCTGTTCGAATTCAATCGGATGCCCTTTGGTCTGCGTAACGCTCCTGCTACTATGCAGCGTGCCCTGGACATCCTTTTGGCTGGCCACAAATGGGAGACTTGTCTAGTCTACCTAGACGACATCATCGTATTCGGCGCGACTTTTGAACAGTTTATGGAAAGGTTGGACTGCGTCCTAGGACTCCTAAGAGAGGCGGGGTTGAAGCTTCACCCCGAAAAGAGCTTCTTCGGCTACGACGAAGTCCTCTACCTGGGACACATCATCTCCAAAGAAGGAGTGCGTCCAGACCCGAGGAAAGTGGTTGCCATCTCCGACTTAGCGGCGCCTACTAATGTCAAGGAGGTGAAGCGATTTCTGGGCATGGCCGGTTTCTACCGGCGATTTATTGTTAACTTTGCCCACATCGCTAAACCACTCACGGATATGACCAAAAAGGGGCTGCCCTTTTTATGGACGATCGACAGAGAAGCAGCATTCACTCTGTTAAAGACTAAACTTGTCACCGCGCCAATATTGGCCATTTACGACCCAGATGCCGAAATCAAAATGCACACCGACGCCTCTGCTTACGGCATCGGAGCTATCCTCTACCAACAGTCACCATCTAAGGAACTGCAGATCCTGGGTGGTGTCTCTCGAGTGCTCCGAGACGCCGAATTAAACTATTCAACAACAGATAAAGAGTGCCTCGCAGTGGTGTACGGCATCGTCAAGTTTAGACCTTATCTCTTTAACAAAGCCTTTGTCATCGTCACCGACCATCATGCACTGTGCTACTTAAAAACCGCACAGCGACTCCAAGGACGCCTGGGTCGCTGGCAGCTACTGCTCCAGGAATACGACTACACCGTAGTCTACAAAGCCGGCATCACTCACGTGGATGCAGATTGCATTTCACGGAGTCCGGTGGACGTTCCTGAAGACTGGAAGCTGCAGGCTACCCCAGATGACCTCGACGACAGCGTGGTTTACGCAGTCACTTTGCGTTGGGATTGGTCGGTTGAACAAACAAGAGACCCGAACGTGACACAGATTAAGACCGAACTTCGCAACAATCCAAGTACCGAGCTTCACCATACCTATGTCATCATAGACGAGGTTTTGTGTGCCCTTGTCTACCAGGGCAGCATAACACCCAAGCTCGTGACGGTGGTACCCAAACATCTGGTACCCGAAGTTCTGAGACTCTTACACGATAGTCCTGAAGCCGGACATTTCGGCCAGGATAAGACATTAGAAAAGGTGTGCCAACGGTTCTTTTGGCCAACCTGGAAGCAGGATACCATCGAGTATGTGCGCACGTGCGAGATATGCCAAAAGTGCAAGACACCACAGTCCAAGCTGCCCGGGTTCCTCCATGAAATGGAAATTGGAGACCCAGGTGAATGCTGGGGAATCGATTACATCGGTCCCCTGCCAAAATCACTGGGTGGTGTCAAGCACATCATCCTGGCAGTGGATTACGCCACCAGATTCTGTTTCGCACGAGCTGTGCACAGCCAGTCGGCCAAAACAACTAAGAATTTCCTCCAAGATACGATCGTGTATCTTATCGGGATGCCCAGGAGGATAATCACCGACCGGGGAACACCTTTTACAGCTAAAGACACACAAGCGCTGTGTGACGAGCTGGGAATAAAGCACGCCACCACGACAGCGTACTTTCCGCAAGGAGACGGTCTTGCGGAAAGGACCAACAAAACTATAATGCAGACCGTCAAGAGACTCCTGACGCCTGAAAAAGGACAGCGGGATTGGTATTTCCATCTCCAAGCCGCCACCTTCGCTTACAACACCGCGACCCATACGTCAACGAAGTTCTCGCCATACCGCTTAATGTTTGGAAGAGAGGCCCGACTACGAATCGACAATCGGGCACCTCTCCTACCGAAGGTTATGGATTCAAACCCTGCAGCACCTTCTGTGGTTGCCACGGAAGAGGTCGAGATCGCAAGGGCCAACCTGCACGAGGCCCATCTGCGACAGAAGAAGTACTATGACGCAAGACGGAAAACTCCACACACGTATAAAATCGGAGACCCAGTACTCGTTCGAGACCAACGCATCGTACCTGATGAGACCAAGAAACTACGTTACTCGTACAGGGATGGTTACACGGTAACCAAAATCATCAGCGACACGGTGCTCGAGCTGGAGCACGAAGATACATTTGGAAGATTGATTCGAGACACGGTGAACATTGTGCATATCAAGCCAAAACAACTGAGGACAGTTGTTCAAGGGTTGGAGGGGGAAGACAAATCCAGCTCCCCACAACAAGAGGAACCTACCTCCTCACCACAATAAACCAATAACCCTATCAACAACCCACACAACCTAAATTTTTTCTTTCGGTTGTTTATATCATCACATTGGTCACTTGATGACACACACCAATATAAACAAACAACAACGTGTGTGACCACAAACATTCACACACCCCTGCCCACATTTCACCACTCGAATCTGATTCCAATGGGGAAACTTTCGTACACTGCGTTTGGGGACCAGGTCGTCTGACAACAATAACAAACAACAGTGGAAGAACGGCGTTTAATACTCAGAAACCGACACCCCGCGAGCCTCCAATAACAAACAAATTGGGTGGCTTATTGGAGTTCCAGCCAGCTTCGTGGAATTATACGATTTCCATGGGACCCTGGAATTTCACACCTCGATGGGGAAGTCGGGAAACACAAGTATATAGCCAACGCCAGGCTGGTCACCAGCACTTCGGAAACAATTCTGGAAGAACAAGGATGTCACAGTGCAACGAAACAACGGGAAGCCAGGACGATGCCATCCCTGACCCATCTACTAGGATGGACTCGGATGACACGACAACGCAGCAACTCGGCATCGAGGAAGTCGGGGACGACACAGCGCGCGCCATTGACCTAACGACGTCAACTGCCTCGTCTCGCCATATCGCCGCAGCCTCAGCAACCCCCGTACTAACTTTGCCACAAGTGACACAACCTTTTCGCATACCAACAGTCACTACCAGGAGACTACCGGTATATCGACCGCTTCGTCAGGAAGCACGATGTGAAAGACTGCTAAATAATTGCTGGGCACTCTGGCAACGACAGGTGCGGCCCGCAAACACCTATTACATCGGTCACTATGACCTGATGGAGGGATTTCCGCGCCTCTACATACCGGAGGAAGGGCGCTACGTTGTAGGAATGTCATACTACCTGCAACTCTCTATGGCCGTCCTAATTCCGTCCACCCGGTACATCGAAATATACCAGTTTGCCGAGCAGCCCATCACTCCAGCATTGGGCGCCCTTCAGCAGGCTTTCTTTAACAGTCTCCTGGGAGTCCCACTTAACGGAGCATACAGCATTGCCCGAATGATCGTTTGGAGGACCCGCGCCACTTACCAGGCCGCCATCCTGTGGGACGCCGTTTACGGTGTCCTCACCGGGCAACCACCGGGCCGACTGATCGCCGCCGACGCCACCGTCCACCGAAGTTTCATGGAAAGTCTCCGGGGCTTCGACAACGGATGGATCGTCGCCGCCTGGGAATCCTATCATCCCTGGCTGCGGAGCCACCTCCTCCACTCACCGTCAGACCCCCTACAAGCACTTCACGGATATGTTTCTGCATGTACATGTGCATGCAATCAACCGACGTGGGTATAGATTAGAAAACCGTGTGGTCACCGCCCATTGGGGTGGTGAGCTCGAAAAATATAAAAAAGAAAAAAGAAAAGAATTCTGTTATAACTGCTTTATGTATAAATAAGTATTTCTTGTAAATTTCCATAGGAACTCGCCACCCAGCGAGTATTAATTGTGTTTGCCTTTTTATTTTCAGAATTTGCATTTTTAAGGGCGCTGACACTTCGGTGCCAGTGCCTTTCCATAACCACCTCTGTACACGGTAAGTCCTCAGCCACCCATGTCTCCCCGCTGCGTAACTTGAAAACCTTCCACCCTTGGCTGGAGTACGAGGACGTACTCCAAGCAAAGTTGGAGGGTATGTAACACCCTGTAAATCGTGATCCCGCCAAAACCATAGCCTGGGGGGTAAACAACTCTCAACCGTCCCTCCCTCCTCTCTGACTCACCTTTCTGACTCATGCCCAAGTGGCGGATTGATACGTAAAGGACCATGGTCACTTGGACCTGGTTACGCCTCGCAGGTGTACACAGGTCCAAGGTATAAAAGGACCATGTTCCTCTTTGTTCCTCAGTTCTTTCCTTTGCCTGTTTTTGCGATACATTCCAAATCATGGGCCTGAGGATTTCCAGTTAGTATATTACTATTCACCCTTGTATCTGTACTTCTTACAAGGAATGAATAAAAGTGTTGTAACAAGAAGTAGCGTTGTCTCTATGTTTATGTAAATAACTTCTCTTCAGAGGCCGGAGGTTTCATAGGGCAGGAGCTATACGATTCTCAGCAGCTACAACATCTTCTCTAGTCGGAATACCGATGGAGAAGATGTATATCAGCATCAACCGGAAGAGAGAGAGATGGCCGCCACTCTCCTGCATTGATTTCACCCCCATGCAGAAGAGTGACTTCAATCTATCTCCATCCAGCTCTCTCTACAGCTCGGATCTTCTCTGTGCAGGTGTCATACTGCTCAGAGAAGAAACGAAAAGTAGAAAATGTCATCTAAAGGTTGGTAATAAAATATTGGTTGATGTCAAAAGCTCACAATTCCTATGATTGATGGGCTGGGCAATAAAAATTGAAGTCAGTCTATCTTATCCTGAGTGACTAGTCAAAAATGATATAACTGGCATCAGAGCAATATTACTTGAATAAATGTATCAGAACTATTTTAGTGAATATTCACTCTTGATAAACTTGCTGTGATAAGTCATTAGTGATTATTTTGCAGTAACAAGTCACTCTTGATTATTTTGCAGTAACAAGTCACTATTCATTATTTTGTAGTGAAAAGTCACTATTCATTATTTTGCAGCAACAAATCACTATTCATTTTGCAGTGAAAAGTCACTTCACTATTTTGCAGTAACACATCACTATTTTGTGGTGACAAGTCACTTCACTCTTCTTCAGCAACAAATCACTATTCACTATTTTGCAGCAAAAAGTCACTTCACTATTTTGCAGTAACAAGTCACTATTCATTATTTTGTAGTGAAAAGTCACTATTTTGTGGTGACAAGTCGCTCTTGATTATTTTATAGTAGCAAGTCACTCAGTGAAACCAGAGCCTTCAGTTTATGTAAGACTTGGATAGTTAAAATATATTTTGAACTCATTTTCTATCCATTTATGTGTCAAAATCATAGAGTGTCTGTTGTGTGTGTGGTGGTTCACAATAAGAGACGTACATTTTTTTCGTACAACCTTCGTCTTCAGAGAAGAAGAAGAAGAAGAAAAAAAAAAACAGAAAAGAAAAATCCATTTTTTTTTTCATTTTACTATAGTGATTCTTTGAATTGTACTTTTTTTTCTTTTCACTGGCAATTTTGCATTAGAAGTTAAAAAAAAAAAGTATTGCACTGAGATTTTTCTCATTCATACTCAACGATCGATTTATACAATGTAAAAAAAAATTCATCACACATCACCCCTTAGTTTTCTTTCTTTTTGTTACAGAAATAACTCTCAACCCCCCTCTCTCTTTTTTTTTCTCACCCCAACTTCCCCTTTTCATCCCCCTGTTGCTCAAAAATGTAGCATTTTTCTCTCTTGATTTTAATAAATGCATAAATATCACAATATTTCATAATGCTCCAAGGCCTTTAAGTCGCACGACAATCTTAAAGGCACTTTTTTTTAACACAAGTTCAGAAAACGAGAGAGAGAGCGAGAGAAACACTTTTTTCTATTTGTAAGAAAAAAAGATTTCAAGATAAATTGTCGACAGATTTGTCAGCTTAAGTACGATAACGGCCAAGTCGAATAAACCAACAAAAATACCAATTCACTCTTTCTCTCTCTCTTCTTCAGTTTTAGAAAATCTCACCGTCTTCTTTTATAGAAAAAAAATATGTAATATAAACTAAATAATGACTGCATTTATTTGTCACACAAAAATGAAAAAATCTCATATATATATATATATATATATATATATATATATATATATATATATATATATATATATATATATATATATATATATATATTCTCTTTCGATGTTGACAATGGAAAAACAAAAATATACCCATCTCTCTCTCTCTTTCTCTCTTGCTAATGACAAATTCCAAAATTAGTGAGAAGTCCAATTTGCTTAGGAACATTGTAAACAATAATCTCATAAAGCCCATCATAGACCTTTTTTTGCGTGGAAAGTGGGTAGGTACTCAACACCCTTAGATCCAAAACCTCTCAACGCAAGGGTTTTAGACCCCAGAGGTCAATAGGTTTTATATCTAAGGTATCAATATGGGCTTGTTGTTGTAATATTGTACCACCATGTTTAAAATCAGTAAGTTTATAAGCATATTAAAATCTTCATTAAATGAAGCATGCATATTTCAAAAACGTTGTATTTGCCAAAATTTAAATTTTTCAGAAAATAGAAAATAGAATTTTTCTATTAAACCAATTACATTAAAGGCATAAAATATTGTAATACAATTTACAGGAAGCTAAGAAATGAAAAGAATGTATTAGAAATTATTAATCATTATTAGAATATTTTTTTAAAAAAAATTTGAAACTTCAGTTCCCAAAAAAAAAAACGTTGTAAATGCCAACGTGCACACTAACAAGTAAGTGACTGGTGGTAAGTGACTGAGGTTGCCACTCGAACTGCTATTGGCTGTTACAACGTTATGACTTGCACAACAATTCTACTTCAGTTTTCAGAAACAGCATTTTCGTGACAAGCAAATCTCCACACAAAAAAGCATGGCGTTTACAACTCATTTTCGATTAAAAACGTATTTTACCTTTATGTGGCATTTACAACGTTATGGAAATGCACGCTTTAAATGACAATTAGGAATTGCGTGCGTTCAATGCCTAAGCGCTTTTCAAACACACTGTGCAATGCATGAGATGCCTTTCATGTAAAAAAAAAACACACCAGATAGTTACATAAGTATAGCCTGGGCGATAGTCGCCGGAAACATTGTCTCCAGCGATGTTTCTCAACGACTGGAGACATCTTTGCGGATACAAAGCAACATTGCCAGAGTGAGTATTCGGCAGTTTGACATCAAAAATGTTGCTTGTTACTCTATCCCCCCCACACTTCAAATAGAAAACATTGGCGCAGTCAATACTTAGAGGCGAATACAAACGCAGCACTTAACACCACCGACGGTCAACAAGAAATCCATTGCTAAACTGAGCAACAGATACTGAATTCGGTTTTGGACACGCAACATCACTGTGGCCACATGTGGACAGATACAAGACGCTGTGCCGGACGAAGATGTTGTCTAATTGCTGAATACGTGTGTCCGGCGATTATCACCCTGTCTGAACTAGGCTTTTTATTACCCGCTTTTATTTAAGTTTGCCAACTGCCACCTTCTGAAATAATTGAAAATAATCCACACTGCACGGGGATTGAACCCATGACCAAGTTTTTTTTTTATAAAAGCGATTGTCACAAAAAAAACATGTTTTTTTGTTTAATTTTCTTGTTATATAAATAATTATATATAATTAAACTTTTCATTAATTAATAGAATTTTTGACATAAATGGTGCCTCGTATATAACAACTTAGTTCAGCTTTTTTTCAAAAAGCGCTCAGGAACTGAATGCATCGTATTTCTTGTGGTAAAAAAGGGTACACGTACACCAAGCAAATTAACACTTATTTAGATCTTAAAGAGCCATTCAAAATGCCCCACGTTTCAAATTTACTGCTTCAGAGATCATGTGAATGCATCATTAATATAAATCTTGGAATTTCAAATGAACAACAACAACACAAAAGGATATTAAGTCAGATAAAACCCTTTTACAGATAATAAATAAAGATATTCTTTTAAGATTGTCGTGTGAAAAATTGGCTTAATTTGTTTTATAAAAAAAAATCATGTGTTCAACAAAAAAACACTTCAGAAAAACTAAAAACACAAATTTCAATTAACGCTCAAATATGTAAAAACACAAGATTTATAGTCTTCCAATAATTACAATATACCTACCCGAACCATTAATTTAACATTTTATTATTAATTGCTCGAGCATCGGATTTTTATGAAATATCAAACAAATGTTTCTCAATCTGTGGACCAAGGGCCAATTGTCAAGTTACAATTCCGTTTGAACCAACCAACAATTATGATTAATTTTTTTCAATCAAAAACACTAGTTAGAGGTTAAAACTAGAGTTGACAATCGATAGTAAATAGACATCTAGCCTCTAACCAGCCTTTTCAATTAGAAAACGCATAATAGCTATTGCTCTGATGGCAATTGGCTCTTGGGCCACCGATTGGGAAACATTTACCTAATAATGCATAAAAATCCGAGCCCTATTAATTAGAAAAAAAAGGAATCTTCTGACAAAAAGTTGACGACATCGAAAATTATGTCAATCAATAAACATGGAATAATAACGAATTCAATCATCTGTGGAAAAAAACAAATTTAATTTGATAATGTGATACAAGAGCCAAGTTTCCGCCTAAAATCATTGGTTTATCTGATTAGAGGCTTTTCTTGTCTCAGCTCTATAGAAACAAAATAAATTAAAAGTGTGTTAAAAACTAGAATAACAAAAGATGAACATTTTTTCGTAGTTTGAAAGAGGCGACTGATTAAGCGCCAAACTGAACAAGTGTCAAATTGGCGTTCAATCAGTTTGACGCTCATTCAGTTTTCTCGATTGCGAAGTCCAGTTTGTTTAAACAAATCATGGTTCGTTTTAGCCTCTACGTCCATTTTTCTTCTTTAATGTGCACCTTCAGCGTAGCGACGCTGACGCGGCGCACCAACTATATACAACTCCCAAGTTAAAGCTTGGAGGCTGCTATTTTTAGAATTCGTTACTTAATTTGGTGCTTGTTCAGTTTGGGCTTTTGTTTAAATTGGCGCTTATTTCCATCTAGCGTTTATTCAGTTTGTTATTTGTTCAATTTGACGATTATTCGATTAGACGCTAGATAAGCGCCACAGGCACAATTGCAAGCAATTTCCTAAAAGGAGGCAATCACTGCTAACACAAAAGGGTTGTTAACAGTGTTTGCCTACTTTCAGGAGGTTGCTTGCACTTTTATGAAATATCGAGCAAATAAGTCAAATTGTGTCGGGGGGGGGGGGGGGGGGGGGGTTAACGCTCCGGGGGAGTAAACTTTTTACCCGTTCTCAACGTATGGCCACCGTGGCCAGTTTTGACCATAGTCAGCCCACTTTCGGCCACGGTAGGCCGAAAGTGGGCCCGTGTTGCCGACGCACTCTGCCGGGTCCTAATCTACCGAGATCGGTCCGACGCTTTTTCGACAGTAAAATTTCTCTGCTTACGTTAATAAAAAAAAAATTTTTATAATAAAATAAAAATACGATTTTTTCATGCATTTGCTTTTCTACTTTCTAACACACTTTAAATAATTTTTTTCTGACACACTTTAAATTTTTTCTTTAAAATTGACAGAAATAATAGAAGTTGTAGTATTCTAAAATCACGAACACAAACACTAACATTTCGTCGACACCAGTTTCAATAATTTGCATAATTTAGCCTCATCCATTATATGTCACTTCAAGACATAAATTTCATTACAAATATTCTATATATTAGACACATACACACGTATCAATAAAGCTAAATATATTGCACAACAATTCAAATAATAAATAATTGACTTTTATCATTTTAGTATAAAAAACATGGCCCCCCTTTTTTTCCATACAAAATGAACATAATTTTTTTTTATCTTTCATCAGTTTTGAAAAATGTGACATTTTTTTGAATGATTTCATATTAATTCAGTTTGAATTCTAATTTTTTTACTGATATAATAATAGGCGGGTTACAAATTTTGTGACCACCAAAAAGAGATTTTTGCAAACGGCCCCTTTTTATTGAGTAAAAGATTAATGAAATATTTCATTTTCTCTTTCTCTCTTTCAACTTATATACCCTTTTAATTTATTTTTTTCCATTTTATCATTAATGATCACTAGGGATCGTATTTTTATGAAATATCAAACAAATGTTTCTCAATCTGTCGTGGCCCAAGTTCCAATTGTAAAACTACAATCCCGTTTAGATCAACCAACAAGTATATGGTATTTTTTCAAACAAAAACACTGGTTAGAGGCTAGAACTCTTTCTAGCCTTTAACTAGCCTTTTTGATTTAAAAAAGCATAATTGCAGCTGCTTTAGTGATGATGTTTCTCAATCTGTGGCCCAAGAGCCAATTGTGAAATTAAAATCCCGTTTAGATCAACCAACAATTATAGTTTCTTCATTTAAAAACACTAGTTGGAGGCTATAAATCTTGTTGACAACTGATAATAAAAACCACACATCTAACCTCTAACCACCCCTTTTGATTAGAAAAAAACATAATTGGACCAAGTTGCTGTAATGATAATGATGATTACTTCACAATTGGCACTTGGGCCACTGATTGAGAAACATTTGCTTGATATTGCAATCACAATTCTAGCCCTAATAATTACTTTTAAAAGAAGAAGAAAAAATTGTATAAAAAAACATTTCTGTAGATAAGAGAAAAAAATTGACAAGTTTTTCTCCTTTTCAAGTGGATCAAATTCTTGTTTTAGTTTTTTCTCCCCCATTTGTTTTCAACTTGGGAGATAAGAAAAATCTCGTAACAATTTGTGTCTTAACTGACAAGTATTATCGTCTGATGATTGTTATAATTATAACAATGTCATATAATAATAATAAATAAGAGCTTGTTCTGAACGATTTGTTTGTCGTCTAGAGACCTTCTTTTCACTCTCTGTCTCTCTCTCTCCCTGTAATCATGTTTCTGTCTGAATGTCAAAATGTGCAATGTATACAAATATTAAAACCCCACCACCACCACCACCACCCCCACCACCCATATATATATATATATATATATATATATATATATATATATATATATATACATGTAGGCCTCCACGCACCACAATCTTATATGACAAGACACATGTTTGCATTTCATTGCAATGAGGCCTTTTTTTCTATCTTTGACTTTGTCTTATATTTCCCTTCTCATCTTTCCTAACATTGGCATTTACAACAAAAGCTCAAGGTAATCCAAGAGAGCATTACAGAAGATCCCATAAGATTTCCTGAAGGCGTCAGCATAGAAAAAATAAAATAAAAACAACATACAACAATATCAACATCAACACAACGCCATCTCTCACTCTTTTCTTATTTCTTTCTTATAATATTATTTATTCTTTTTATTCTGTTTTTCTTTTTGCTTTTTTTTTTTATAAAACACATCCAACATATTATGGATTCTAACTTTTATTCTAAAGCCAGGGTCACATTAGTCAATATTGACAAGGAGGGGGCGCGCACTGCACATTTCATTTCAACTCAGTACACCTCCAATCAGCTCGATAACCATGTGGCAAGGTGGATAATTCCCAATTATAAAATTTAATGGCTGTCATTTAGACAAAGTTTAGACATGATCGTCAAAAGTCTGTAGAATTCGTCCTAAAACAGAACCATGTACTAGAAGAGAATTCATTAGCCTTGGGTGGCCATGTCTAATTACTAAGGCTCGGATTTTTATGCAAAATCAAGCAAATATTTCTCAACTTGTGACCCAAGTGCCAACTGTGAAGTAATCATCATCATTAGAGCTTCATTATGCTTTTTCTAATCAAAAAGGCTGATGAGAGGCTAGATTTCTGGTTACAATCAGTTGTCAACTACAGTTATAGACTCTAACCAGTGTTTTTAATTGAGAAAAAAAAAACAATACTTAATTGTTGGTTGATTTAAACTGGATTGTTCCTTCACAATTGTCTTTTGAGCCACAGATTGAGAAGCATTTGCTTGATATATTGCATAAAAAAATCCGAGCCCTACTAATTACACGTGGATTTCTAGTAAGGATGCCATCTAATAATGCAATATTTCTCTGTAGCTAGCAAATGTCCAGGAAATAGGCTCAGTTCTACGGTTTGCCTGTGATTCCCACTCAGGAGTGGTCTGTGTCTTGTTGTTGCAGGTGATTGTGCTGTGGTTGCAATATATATAACATAAGTACCAATCCTTTGCACATGAGTGGCAAAAGGTGGTCCGATCACCGAAACCAGCAAAATCGTTTCTCCTTTGTACAAGAACCACATTCCAACCATTGTAGTGGACTCAAAATGATCGGTTTTGTCAACAACTGTATGGGTTCGTGTGACAACCCTACAGTGTACTGTTTCTGTGTTTTTTTATTCTATTACCTTCTTTTTTATTGTTCAAGTATATTGTGGTTGCAACCAGAGATCTACATAAAGCTCTATGGGCCAGTGGGCTTTTGAAAAAGCGCAACCCATGGGTATTATGTTTCTTAGATTGGTTGACTACACTTGACATTTTTTTTTACAAAATTCTCGAGTCGCAACAACTTCGGCTGAAAAATATTCTAAACTCTATCCTCGTGTTGTGAACTTCAGTTTTACAACAAATTATTGAATAATGTGACCCCGTCTTTAAACTATCCTTCAATCTGGTTATTTGAGGAGTTTAAAATGTGATGAAAATAAATAACCATAAAGACACAAACACCAAAAAAAAAATCATGAATCAGAATTTGGTAACAATTTGTTTCTGATGACATTGTGTGATCAGGGTTTTCTTCTTTATTCCCTATACTCTTTTCTTCTGAGATTGATAGATGTTCTTTCAGATAGACAACAAAGCAATAAATAAAAATTGTATTTTGTTTTCATACAAAAACAAAGAAGATAAAAAGAAGGACCACCGCCGCCACACGAAAGCAACAGTGAATTATTAGAAATGTCACTTTCTATAGTAACTCATATTACACCTCAAGATAGTAATCAGTTTGCATTTGTAACAATAAATTTAATAAATAGAATGTATTTTTTTTAGAATGTCCATCAAGAAAAACAATACAATAGTAATAACATTGTGTTATACTATGATTTTGTGATCGTCAATCACTTTTTTTTAGAGAGAGATTTGAGTGGTTAGCAAGAAAGAAAAAAAAAACAAATGATTCACGTCTGTACATTCTTTTCATATTCAATATTAATGTAATTAAAAACAACAATCAAATTTCGATGTGAGTTTTTTTTTCTTCTCCTAAAATGAAATTCTTTTCAAATATCAATAAAAAGAATTATTGATTTTCACTTATTGATTTCAGTTATAAAATTAGAGGCTAAAATATAAGAAATTTTTTTTTGGTTAAGTGGTGATTAATTCTGGAAGAACTCTAGCCTCTAAGCAAGTTTTTTTATTGAAAATATACATGCCACATAGAAAGATTTACTTTGTGACGTCAGAGGAATTGACGTAAAATTCAAGATTGTTTCGTTTAGTCTTGATATAATAAGAGATAATATCAACAGTTTAAACGAAAAGGTTATGACATTCTTCTGTTATTATCCCACAACCCTAACACAATCTAACACAATCCTAAATTTTTCGTCAACCCCTTTGACATCACAAGCTTCTTCTTGCACTGAGGCAAGTATAAATCATGATTTTTACCTTCTTAATAACTAACAAAGTTTTGAACTTTTGAAAGTAGATAACATCTAGAAAATTTATTTATTTGTATATATTTATTTTAAAATATACATAAAAAAATTTGAAATCTTATTTAAAGAAGAAAATTAAAAAAAATTACAAGAAATTTCACAAATACATCGTTTTACTCTTTACAATTTTCAAATTTCACAAGTACAGCATTACAGACGTGTGTCTTTAATTCTTCTAGCTATAAAAAATCTACAAAAAGAAAAAAACAATAAATCACACAAGAGAGCGACATCATAAGATATTACTGTCACAATTTTATGAATTTGTAATAAGGCCCCTTTTGTTCAACAAAAATATAAGTTGGACTTCAAGTAGACCTATACCAAGGTTTCTTCTTCTTGAATTCAGACCTGTCATTTCATTAGTTGTGTGACCTAAATACCTCATATCTTTTTTTTACATTATTATTTATTATGTGACATTGTAAATAAACACCTACAATAATAAACACATCTGATATATTTCTCTCTCTCTTTTTCTCTTTCTCTTAATGTACAGCAATATGATGATAATGATCCTCCCATATCGTGTATATGACTTGAAAACTTTGACCTCTGTGATGCACTTTCAAAACTGTCATAATTTGTATTCATCTCAAACTAATGTTAATTTATCGACGGTGTGGCAACACAGTTGAGATTGGGTGACCACCATTTCAACAACAAAAAACCCTAATTATTAAAGGCTGTAACTTTTATTAAAATGTTTTGATGTTAATTTTGTTTCCTATGCGTGTTTGTATGTATGTCTATGTGTGTCTATGAGTGTCTATGTGTGTGATTATATCAGATTGCATTATTTTTTTTTTATTCTTCTCCTTCAAATGGAAAAAGCAGAAGTAACTTTATGGTCATTTTCATACTTAAAATCTTCCCAACAAACTATTTACACACAAACATAACATTTTTAAGAGTCACTTCACTTTTAACTTCTCCAACCACTTTAAAAACACACATAAAAGAAAAAGAAAAGTTAACACAAACCCCAATTTCACCAACCAAGTCTCAAGTGATACTTGAATGACAACGCCAACTACTCAAAACTCTTAAATATACATTGAAATTGGTATCAAAACACATGAATACATTTCCACACACACACACAAAAAAACACATTTTACCACCTAATATATAAGTAAAAATCACTTAAATTATTCAAAGGGGAGTGTGAGTGTCAAGTGGCCGCAAGTGGCGAGGAAGAGAAACCATTTAAGAAAAATTCTTCAAAAAGCATCAAACCCCCCCCCCCCCCCTTCAACACTTCAAAACGCTTGAAAAGAGCTCATTAAAATGGCAAAACGAATAGCCTACTATAAAAATAGGATAAAAATGGAAAGAAGAGGTTGCTATTTTCGATGAAAATGTAGAAAACGAATTGAATGCATTAACATAACCTTTTATTATTATAGGCCAATATTAGTAACAATTGTAAAAGATATATCTCACATATGGAGGAGAACCATTTTAACTATTTTTCCACTTATCTAATCATAATGAAGAGTTTTAACATAAAAAAACATAGTTGAGAATTTCTCTGTCTTTATGTAACTCTATTGAGAGAGTTAAAGTTTAATTGCTAAGTTTCCTTCTTGAATTTGGGCCTTGGATGTCGAAACCAATAAAATCTAAGATACTTTTGAAATCAAATTGAAAAGGGGTGTTAAAAAGTAGAAAAGTAAAGAAATAGGCCAAGGGTAGTTTCATGTAATGTATCCTTAAAAATAAATTGTGTTCGAGGACGAAAAAAGCCAATTACAATTTTTCTTTTCACTTCAAAAAAAAATATCAAAACATAAAAAAGTCACAAATTTTATCTTTTTAAACTACGATAAAAAAAATTATCTTAAAAATAACGGTTATGAAAATATTTTTATTTCGTCCCTTTACCTTTCCAGTTTTAAACATACTTTCAATTTATTCTGACAGTTTGTAGAAAACAATCTGGAACGAGAAAATGTTGTTTCTAAACAATTTCAATTAAAGATGATAAGTTTGTCCCCTGAAAATACGCAATCACTGCAAGCAGTGTATAGGCCTTGTTTCCACTGGAGTGAAAATTTGAACTTTTTGAAAATTTCAACTGGTGAAAAAGAGAACACTCGTGGCCCACCCCCCCCCCCCCGCCCATTCACTATCATAAGCAAAGGTCACGTGTCTTCAATTTTTCACCAGCTGACATTTTTCAACAAGTGCAAATTTTCACCCCAATGGAAACAAGGCCATAGAATCACTTTTTCATTGATAACTAGAAGCCGTTTGAAAATTACAACTAACGTGTTTGGAAATTACTTAAATCACACCATGCAAGTAGAATGATTTTCAAACTTTATTCTTGAAAGACAAAATAATCAAAGTTAAGAAAAACTTATGACACCCACAAACACGCGTGTGCCACCTGACACACGTGTGTGAGTGACCTCCCACAAGGCTGTTAAAAGACCTGAAGGCGGTACTCTCTTGGTTGGGCCTCAGAAAGGCCTTGTTAAAAATAGAAAAGTAATTGACAAAAAAGCAGTTAAACTTTTTGACAATTAAAAAAAGTTTTCACAATTGTTTATTTTGAAGAAACATTTTAGACAATCGTTTTCTATTTTTGAGAAGAAGAAAAAAAAAAACAGAATAGTTTCAAAATTTCAGAAAAATTCTCTGAAACCGCGTTCCCAAATTAGGTAATATTTGGAACCAAGTGCAAACATTGATATTTTTATAGACATAATTAAAATAAATTGCCTACTTAAAAATGGATCATTTTTTAACTAATGCAAAAAATATTAGCTTGAAAAAACTCTTAAACAATTAAGCTACCTGTCTAGTTTCTAAAAAAAACATTTCGACTTTTTCATAATTTTGCTCTTGCAAGACAGAATATACAGTGCTTCAGGAGCTTTTACACTTTTAAACTTAAAAGTTATCAAATATGAAAGTCATTTTAAGTGATTCATTTACTCTTCTAGTTTCTACAACACTTTTATTTTCTTATTAAAGTTGCCTCTGAAGTTTAGCTTTTAAATTGCACTTTGGCTTTAAGTAAAGTCGCAGAATACGGTCGTTTTTTGCAATGGCTACTTATACGAGCTACTGCTTTGCTCGCAGAAACCGTTTGATTATTAAATTATTTACAATTCATTGAAGACTAAAAACAAACTTTCCAAAATGTGACATTCCTGCTCAATATCAAAATGCATAGTATGTAATGTCACTCTTGATGCCAAACTCTTCTCTTTTTTTTGTGAAACCTTATCCTATATATATATATGAAAATAACAATTCACAAAAATGCATTTAAATATATTATTTAAATAGATACAAGTCCACTTAAAAGACTCTGAAATGTAAATTTCCGCCCTTCCTCTCCCGTTTCAAAATCCCTTTCTCCCACCTTCCTTCCACATACTGTATATAACTAACTATATATATATATATATACATACATATACATACACGCGCACGTACAGACGCACTCAAAAGTTAAATTTAGAAGTAGAGATGATTGCATTTTGTCAGTGGCGGAGGTGGCGGTGGCAGTGGCGGCGGCGGCGACATTCATTCAACCACATATATGCAACGCATGCAATATACAGTATTTATATAAACCTCTTCCCTCCCTCCCAAAAAAACAAGAGAAAAAGCTTGTAACTTGACTCGATTTTTGTTTTGCAAATCGCCCAGGCTTTAAGTCAAACAAATTAACAAGCTTGCTGGATTAAAATTTTAATGAGTTACAGAGTCAATTGGGAATCAACTTACAAAACAAACGCACAGACACACATAAATAAACACACACCAAATGATAAAGAAGGCCTTATAAATGTCAAAAAAGTGACCTGTTTTAGTTACACCAACAAAAGTGGTGTCAAACAGAATTTATTAAAAAAAAGAGATGAATCTCTATCATTTTAAATTCATCACTTACAGACACAGGCAATTAGAAATCGGGACATACAGAAGTTGGCTCCGCCCTTTTTATGACGACCGCGCAACTTCTAATTGGTTGGTTATGTAGTCTGACGTCACATGCTCCGCCCTTTTCAACGTCGAACCACACAAAAAAACAAATTAGAAGTTGCTGGTCGTCATAAAAAGGGCGGAGCCAACTTCTGTATGTCCCGATTTCTAATTGCCTGTCTTACAGACAGGTCTCTTGCAAGAAAAAGAAAATACTATCACATGTGGTGTAGGTTTTGGGTATCATTCGCAGCAAAAAATACTATAAACTGTTTTTTTAATGCTAATTTCATCAAAATTTTGAATTTTCTTTGCTTTGAGATTTCCAAATTTCTTGAAAAATTATGGTTAAACTAGCAGATCTCTAATAATAGAACCACTGTTTTGTTTTGTAAATGAGACCATCAACTCCAAACATTTAGTTCATAAAAGTTTATATACTTTTGTGAGAAGAAAAAAATTATTCATTAATTACTAAAAATATTATCCTGAGATAAATGATAGCTCAAATTAATTGTCTTGGCACTAGAAACAATAAATGTTCAGATTGGACATTTTAAAATGATGTTATTTCATTGCCAAATCACTGACTAGAAATGTAACCTTATGGTCAAGTTCGGGACCATTTTTCGGTAGTGTGAACGAGGTCAGATGTCAAACTTGAATTTTTTTTTCAGTTAAACACTTCGATGCACCTGACTCACACATACTAAAAAATCAATGATATTTTTTGCAAGTACTGCGCGCCTGCCTCTGGTGCTCGGTTTAAATTTTTACTCATAGACTGACTATAAGGGTGTCATCATGATGAGACCTTTTTTTTCATTTCTCTTATACATAAAAGCCAACGATAGTGGTTGTGGCTCTTGACTTTAAATGTATTCTAATCACGACTGTTGTTGCCATTATAAAGAAGCAAAAAAAAGCGAGGAAGGAGGAATCTTCCAATGTTTAAGGTGGATTTTCATGCGCGCTTTGAGCTTCCAGATTCATGCTTTTTTGTTGTGTGCTGTATGCAAAAATGCAGTGCACACATTTCATGATGGGAGTCGGCAGACGGTTTTCAGCTGTTTTCAGCTGTTCGGGCACAAAACTCCGATCTGTCTTTGACAGATATTTTGCAGGGTACTGTGTGTTCACGTTTCTAGCCTCTAACCAGGTTCTGCAACTGAAAAACGCAATTTTTCGTTTACTTATGAATTTCTATTTAAAAAAAAAATGTGGGTGGCTTGGGGGAGCACTGAAGATTTTTTGCTCACGGGCGCCAAAAAACGGACAGACTAATCATAGGTCACTAAGTGAGCTACACTTTCAAATAGCTATTTGGAGAAGAATAGTAGGCCACTCAGTGACCTACACTTTTTTTTGCATTACCTCCAGACCTCCCTGCAACAAGCTTAATTTAATGTAACTCCACCTAATCACCGACATAAAGTTCTAAACTGTAGGTCACCTAGTAACCTACAGTTCTTAAGTGCAGGTCACCTAGTGACCGACGATTAGTCCCCCCAAAAAATGTAGCTACGCCACTGCACAGCTCACAGCACATGAAAACGCACATTTTTTGGAATCAAAAGAGATTTTTTTAAAAAATAAAACCGTTTTCTAAAATAAGATTACTTTCTATAAAAACATAATGCAGTTCAAGAATGTTTGAAGTTCATTATGTTCATTCTAAACCTATTTAACCTTGTGTAAAATAAGAGTACACACAGCTCTCTCTCTCTCCTCTTTTAGCCTCCCCCTCATCCCCTCTACACTTTTTCTCATTTTTTTTTTCTTCTTCTTCTCTTATTCAGTTGTTCTTTAGATGATTCTGCAACTGACAGATTCCATTCGAACAACAATAACAGAAAAATAGATATGCAACACACATACAACATCACCACCATTTTAATTAAATAAGATTTTTCGAACGAAAAGTAGCTATAATGGGGTCCCCCCCCATCCTCTCACACTCCCCTCTCTCCAAAAAACACAATCTCTCTTATTCTTTCTTTGGCACTTTCATAATGATGAGCCCTACAGAGAAAAGGAGGAGAAGAGTTAGTTGTGTGTTCTTTCTGTGTTGTTGTTGTGTGTTTTTACCTCTTTTTCTTTCAAAATGAGAGGAAATATGTCAGTAGATTTGTACCAAAAAAAAAAACTCCAGTGATTTATGATGCATAGAACACAACACCAGTCATGTTGCACATTTATCAAATGCCATTTTTATTAGTAGTTACAAAATACAGTCTTGGAGGTTGTGTGGGCACTTTTTGTTGTTGTTGTTGTTGCAAGTAGTAAAAATTCATATTTTAGTCCTAAGGTTATCATACTTATCAGAAATCCATGAGTCATTTTTTTTTCTTACAACAAATATAAAATTTGTTAGAAACTAGAAAAGTCAAGAAAATATCAATAAGACTAAATTCAATTTCATTATGATATATAAACTTCTAAACCAGACATTTTCTGATCGAAATTCACATTTTTCATCAACTTTAAAAGTAAAATTGATTTAATGCAGCAGGCAAATTTTAAAAGTCGATAAAAACGTTTATTTTTTACAAAGGCATCATTTTTTTTTTATTACAAATCATTTTCTTCTAAAATCACTTATGATTGCTTGCTTTAACAATAGAAAGAAGAATATGATGACTTCATTCTCTAAGCGCTGAATTAAAGAAAAGTTCTTTAGGGATGGATCACAAATGCAGAAAAATAAGTAGAAAGTAGAAATAAAATAGTAGAATAATGTTGCTACTATATTTCTACGTTTTATGCATTTAAGGGTTTTCAAAGGCTTCATAGGAGGAGTTATACATAATAAGTTAATAACGATACCAAACTACGTATTCCTATTGGCAGACAACATGTAATTCCGTGTGAAAAAAAAGAAACATTTTCACCTATTTTTCAGCATAAATAATATTACGAAATTAAAAAAAAGAATTTTTTTGTTTCTGCATGTACAGTATGATTCATTCGTAAGGCCAAAATCACACCTGCAGAAAACGTCAACTAAAAATAAAAATTAAAGTCAGGGACACACATGCAGAAACATACAACAGAAAACCACTGCAACAAAAAAATTCTGTTCGTTTTCTTTTTCTGTTAGCATGTGATGACCACACATGCAGAATAGAAATGTGCCGCGCCATCTATTGTAAAACATAGACAACATGTGTTCTACAGGCTTATCAAGATGGATGATCAAACATGGGTATTATGGGTATTGATAAATGTTTTGATGATGTCATGCAAGCTACAATCCTATTGGTTCATTTATAACAAAAAGCAGGAAACTTGCACTTGAAACCAGAAGAATTGTCTGTTTTCTTGTTTTCTTTTACGTTTTCGGCATGCGTGTCTCTAGCTTTATAGTTTTAAATAATTCTATTCGATTTGTTTGACAAAATAAATAAGTAGATAAAATAAAAGCTGAATTTGGTGCAATTTTGTTGTTGAAATTATATAAATTCTATTTTCAGTCTCATTTTCTGTCAGCGTTTGCGACCATGACCTAAGAGACGATTCACACACCCAAAATAAAATCCCACAGAATTTCACTTTTTAAAGGATTTAACAGAAGCACCCCATATAACTTCAGTGCAAAGCACCATAGAGATATTCCGATTTTATTTTTATACTAGTGGGGTAACCCGTCATAAATGACGGGAGCAAAATTCACAGGCAATTGTGCGCATGCACGACGTTTTTTCCTTTTTTTACTCCTTTCACTTCAATTTCAGCCACCCCCTCCCACTTTCCCCCCTCCCTCCACGTTTCTCTCCCCCTCTACACTTTCCAACCTTTTTTCCCTCTCCACTTTAATATCATGGGGTTCTTGGATGGGAAGAGTTCAACATATAGGTTGACCTTGAGAAAAAAAAGCAGTTCATTTATTCAAATTTATATAAATTCCGACACAGCGTTAGTTCCCTCACACACACACACACACACACACAGACCTGGGATATTATATATATATAATAATTTCTAATTCTAATTTCTGCACTTAAAACTGCAAGGTATAACTTTCAAACAAATGTCAAGATTTGTTGTTTTTTAATTTGGATTTTTTACGGTTCTTTTAAAGTGTTCCACATAAAACGACGTAACAAACAGAATATTATTTGAAAAGGGTCACAGAAGTGGATTCTCATTACTAAACAATTCCTTGTGAAGTGTAGTACAACACTACATGCAACATATGTGTTTTTCTTTTCGAACAGAAACTTGTTGCAACCAATAAAAAGACATTCTTCACGGCTAAAAAGTCTTATTATTGGGTTGCGTTATCAAGGTGACTACTATATAATAAATTACTAATAAATCTCATAGAACATTGAACTGAACACATCAATATCTTTTATATCATTTTAGTGTGAACATTTTTAAGTTGCACGCCACAGGTTGTACTGCATTGTACTACAATTTGTTGACTAAAGCGAATTAATCCACCTTTATGACACACAAAAAAACGACCTGAAAAAAAAAAATTTGTGTGTCTGAACTTTCTGAAAAGCTTGAGCTTTCAATGTGAAAAGTCTCTTTTCTTTAGTTTTTTTTTATTTTAATCTGGATCATCTCTTATGACTCCCCCCCATACAAAAATGCATTTTTGTCCCCTCTTTGTGTTTTTAAGACACACTCATTTCAGTACAAAAGCAATCACAGAACAATCGCAAAGACACACTCTTAAATATCATTGAAATAGTTTTGTTTTCAAGAACACAAACACAACACTCAAAATGTTACAACTGGGATTATGTTTTTACAGACACAAAAAGACACACACACACAACCCGCCCCCCCCCCATCCTCCACCCTCAATACAACATGTATTTGTGTCTCACTAGAAAATGTTTCATTTCCACCCCTTTTTTGTGTGTCCTTTTATTGTATATACTTATGGTAGGGTTGTACAAGCCAAAAGAAGTACAAGTACACTTCCACTTTATCTTTCTTACTTTTACTTGAGCTTTAACTTTTACTTTCTTCTTCAACAGGAAGACGATGGCTATAAAGTCGAGCGCCATCAAACTTAGAATTGAAAGAAAGAAATGATCATTGGACATTTAAAGAGATGTGTAATAATATATACAAGTATATATATATATATATATATATATATATATATATATGTATATATTATTACACATGTGAAAGAGAATGACCCCCTTCGTCTCCACCCTCAAACAAACATCATCCTCATCACTTTTCGCAGTCTATCAATTAGACTCTAGAAACCACTAAAATGTTCTTTCAGAAAAAGGTCCATACATACAAATAATGTATATATATATATATATATATATATATATATATATATATATCCACATCCACATCCACATCCACATCCATCCATATACTGTATATATATATATATATATATTTCTACACATATGTCTTCAGGTCAATTGCAAGTGAAACACTTGACATTTCGTGTATCTTTTTTTACACACACACACACACACATACACACACCATGTTTAAATACATACACATTTTCTACATAGAAAGACATGGATATCCCCCTTCTTGTGTGTCATACCATTGTACATTTGTATATATATATATATATATATAGGCAGAAAAAGGAACACAAAACAAACAAAGAACCCGTTGTTAAGTTTTATACATTTACAATCTATTATTGTATTCATATGACTCAAGTACAAAAGAGAAGGGAGATTTTTATTTTGTTAAAAACCCATTATTCTAGCTGAAAAACAAACAAATCCATTTTGTGAACTGAATTTTATAAAATAAAAAGTTCTCTTAAGCTTAAAACACATATATGCTGAATTATGTCGAGGAAAAGGAAGATAGAAAAAAAAAAGAAAAGAAAATGCATTTCTGTAACTGTGTTCACACATATCAAGCCTGGAACACATAAGCGGGAGATTTATATCTTGACCATGGTGGACACACATACAAAAAGAAATTAACATTGGAAAAAGGGGTGACGTCATTTAAATTAATAAACTAGTATTGCAACCCTCTCAAGGTCCGTAAACTAACGTTGAGATGTGTTCAAACAACTCGTGCTCGTACTCTGGCTTGTGCCCATGTTGACTTATTGGGCTCGGGGTCGTGTTTTAGTCAACAGAGGCATGGAGGGGTCCGTATATAGGGGCAATGTGGGGCGGTCGCCCCCCCACCCTTCCAAAGTCATTTTAATGTACACATTTTTTTTTAAATTTGAAATAATGTAAAATAAAAATCTTGAGTAAGTTGAAGAACTATTTTGGTTATTGTCCAAAATTGGCCCTAGAAGTCCAAAAAAGCTTGCAAAAGCACAAGGATTCAAGAATTTCGAAAATTCGAAAAAATGGGTCAAAAGCCAAGTAAATTCTCTTTTTTAAAAAAACGGCCAAAATTGGAAAAATATTTAAATGCTCTAAAAGCTCAAAAATGCTTCAGGAGCACTCAACTGGCCCCTGAAGTCCCAAAAGGCTTGGAAAAGGACAAAGATTCAAGAATTTTTAAAATTCGAAAAAAAAAAATGGGTCAAAAGCCAAGTAATTTCTCTTTTTTAAAAAAACGGCCAAAAGTCGAAAAATATTTAAACTCTTTAAAAGCTCTAAAAATGTCTCAGGTGCGCTCAACTGACCCTAGGAGCCCCCCTTTTTCTTGTCAAGGGCCCCTTATACCCATGCAGCAGCACTGGGAATTGCCCTCCCCCCTATGAAATTATCCTGCGGGTGCCACTGAATGGAGGGTTGAGAGTTCAGTTACTCGAGAGGCTTTGACTGGTGCGGATCTGATGAGCAACAATGAAGTTTTCATTACCAGTACAAGTTTTATTACCATGCGCTCATTGCTCGGAGAAACGCCACGAGTACAGCGAGTCATCTAAACTGTGCGAGCACCTCTTTGTTGTGCCAACACCAAGTGGAGCCAGACGCGGCCCTGGCTTGCATTGCTCATGCTTCTTGTATCGCTGCTCGCGAGTCAGTCGACATTGCTCAGGCTTGTTGCCGAGCCACCTCACAGAGCCAGCATGCGAGTACGTGAACGAGCAGTCTGCACGCACCCATAGTCTACGAACTTTGATCCCCTCCCATCCAACGTAAAATGAACTTTGACACAACCCTTGCTCCGCACTCTTTATTAAAAAGTGAGGGGTTGATTTTATTAGGCTGTTTGAACTGCTCTAATTGGCCAGCATACTAAAACAAGATTCTGTCCAAAGAAAAAGTTTACTCCCTCTCATCTTTCTTTTTCGTATCAGAAAATAGACCAGATTATGAAATTTTTTTCAAAATTCTTTTCCTATCCTCATATTCTTGGCTGATTTTCCGTATGTGTGTCTTCTGTTATATGCGGAATTCCGTTCAGAAAATCACAACAGAATACGTAAATGAGAAAATTTTCCTTCAAAAATGAATAGAAAATTTGATGAAAAATGAGTTGAATAAAAAGCTCAACTTTTTCTTTTGTAAAATTTTCTGTCTAAAATTTGGACCAATCAATTACAATTACAATTACAATTAGTACTCTGCTGCAGCCAAATAGGCCTATGCCTAAGCCTAGGCCTAATCAGCATGAAGCATATGGATGGTAATTTGGCTTTGAATGTGTATTTTTTTGTGCTCAATTAAGGGCAGCACAAATTGTCTCAATTAATTTTCGTTTCTATGTATGAACAACAACAAGCAATACAGAAAAAAAATGAATTTTATTTTTCCATTATCCTTTTCAAAGGTGGAATTCCACATGTGTGTTCCAGGCTTTAGAAAAGAAAAGTGAAACAGTCTGTTTACTGAATACAAATATTTTTGTATATAAAACAACAGTATCTTATTTGACATAAGATAAATCCACAATATCTTATTTGAAATGAAATAAATAGTAGCACCACCACCACCAGTACCACCAACCTGATAGCAATTTTTCTATCTGTAAAAACAGCCAAAATTGTTTTTTTTTTCCTTCATGGAATTCTAGTTTGACAGATATGAGCTGTCAAAAACAGTAATAAGTTGCTCAAAAGAGTCAAAACTCAACTGTGTATCAAATTATGTCAAACTAAACAACGAGTTGTCGAATATTTACTATACTCTTAAGGGAAGAATCACACATGCTGTGAAAACCAGCAGAAATTAGAAACAGAATTTAAATCTTCAGAAGAAAAGTATATACAACATAATAATTCCGTGGGGATATTATTAGCATGCGTGATTCTTCCGCAAACCCCACGCATTTAAAAACATTGCTTAAAATAAACGTTAAGCTGAAAACATGATGCAATACAAAATTCTCTATAGTAAGTTTATGTTTAGCTTTAAATTTCACTTTGGCTTAAGTAACGTTTTAGAATATGGCAATAAGGCTAAGAGCATAATAATATACGATCTACTTATTCAGCAGAATGTAAGCAGAAAAAAAGGTGACTTTCTTTCTTCCACATGGAAATACATGTTGTCAGACACGTCATTTTTTATGGCTCCTCTTCCTATTTTTCTCACCTATTCAATAAGCTTAGTTATGTCTTTGAAATGTTTTCTGGTGTAATGTGTGAGAACCTTGACCACGAAGAAATGCAGAAAAAAATATTCAAAACCTTATCTTGATTTATTTCTATTTCAATTGTCTGCTGGTTTTTATGCATGTGTAATCCAGGCATTGTAAGAGCTGAAGCAGAAACATATTGTCAAAGAAAGTAGCAAGTTAAAGGTTAAGTAGCAAGTTAGCTGAACATTTAGCTGGAAAAAAAAAACATGCTCAACTTCAGCATCTGCTTCAGAACGAACGTTAGATTCTCAGCTCACCGTTATATCCTCCTTATATGCTCCCCTTTTTACACAGAAAACGTTTGTTTGGTCAGCATTGCTGAAAATAAACCTGAGACCTTGCAGAAATGTTGTTAATTCCACTCTAAGTAGAAATTCTATTGCTAGCTAGCAGCACCATGCTTGGACAAGCTGCGCTATTGCATTTTCTTTAACTCGTATGGTGTTCTCATTGGTTAAACCAATCACGTTTCTTTTCTGTCTCATTAGTCTTTAGAAAAGGAAAACGTCATTTCCTGTTTTGTTCATTTCTCTCTCAAAAAAAAAATTATGGATTGCTGCATGCAATGCACCTGGATTGACAACATAATTTTACGTCATTGCCCATTAGGCCAATGGATTTGAAGCTCAGATGCCATCGATTTTGTTCCTTTTATATAAAAGACACATTCCCAATTTCCCATTGCAAGTTTTGTTTTGTAAAAGAATGTGCAAAATAAATGAGAACTGACGTCGTGATTATGATGAGGACGTCACCTTTTTTTTTTTAGTCGACTATAAACACAGCATTGCACATGCAATGGAAAACGTTTGCAAACATTATGTTCTTATTTGTGGTGTAGACTTGAGGAGAAGAAACAAGTTAAGAAATATGATGGAGAATAATAGAAAATCTAATATACATACAGGTTATACAATACTATTATACACCTTTAGTGCTTTTATTACAAAAAATATTTAAGAAAATAAAAACAGCACAATTGCATTGGAGGGTTTTCATTTATTAAAATGAAAAAGACAAATGTTTTTTTTCTTTCTTAATTTATTTTTATAGAAAGGAGAGAAAAAAACCCGCAAGCAAAAAATTAATAATGGTTCTAGCTTCTTCGTGAGTTTATTTTTGCGCGTGTTTGTTTAGGATTTGCGCACTTGCATGTTTCGTGGTCGTGTTTAGTGTGTGTGTGTGTGTGTGTACGTTTAATGAGCGGTGTCTTGTGTATGCGCATGTTTTATTTGTGTATATGTGTTTCGTGAATACATGTTGTGTTTGCATGTTTCATGCATGTTCAAGTTTTTTGAGAGAATTTTGTGTGCATGCATGTTTCGTGAGCGTGCTATGCGTGTTGGTTTGTGCATGTTTCGTGAGTGTCTTTTGTGTGTTTCGTGAGTGTCTTTTGTGTGTTTTGTGAATGCATTTCGTGACTGCATTTTGTGTGTGCATGTTATGTGTGCGTGCATGTGCTGTCAGTATCTTGTGTTAGTAAATTTATTTTTTTGTGTTCGTGAGCATGTTTAGTGAGTGTCTTTTGTGTGCGCATGTTTCGTTAGAATAGTTTGTGTACGCATGTTTATTGGGCGTGTTGTGCATGCCTATTTAGTTAACATATATTACGTGTTGCGAATAATTAGTAATTACATCCTACCCACCGATAGGCCTTAGGCCACTCACGCTCGAGGACATAGAAATCATGCACATATACACATAACACGCTCATTGAAACATGCATACACACAAAATAGCCTCACGAAACATGCACATAATACATGCACACACACAATATGCATTCACAAAACACCCGTACACACATAAAATACACACACACACATGTACACGACACGCTCGATAAACATGCACACACACACAAAACATGCTCACAAACATGCACACATGTTTTTTGTGTGTGTGCATGTTACACGACCGTTTTTTTTGTGCGTGCGTATTTCATATGTGTGTGTGTGTGTTTTTCGCAAGTGAGGGTTTCTTTTTGTGGGCGTGTTTTGTGTACAAAAAATCACTGTACATGTTTCCTAAGTTTGTTTTGTGTGCTCCATATTAAGGCCATGGCGCGCACACCCACACACAAACAAACACACGCATGACTAAACTAAATTAAGCATCTACATTGTATGTGTAACTCTTCAAAACTAGTTATAGCTTATAATATGAACTTCGGAAGTCGATATTAATTGCATCCAAGTTGCAACCTTCAACTTGCTCAAAAAAAGAGATACAGTTAACTTGTATCAAGTTTATTACCAATATATATATATATCTATTATCTCCACTATATCATAAAAGAGAAATGCAACATCACGAAACTGCTACAACAGCAGTAGCAGCAGGAGCAATAGTAACAAATGTTGCAGCATCTTTTATTTTAGATAAAACAAAAAGACAAAACAAATGGCGATTACGTATATATTGGTCACAAATGTCTCTTTAATAAAATCCTATGGATATTATTCTACCAGAGTAGGACTAACTTTTAATTTTATGAGAGTCACACTCAGGTCACACTATGAGTATGAGAGGCTAAATAGTCAAACCAACAAAAGAATCCTTCTAGCTATTAGTACACACGATTTTAGTTCACTTGGTCAAAGTAATGTTAAACACCATTTGAAATAAAAACTAAATTTGCATATTTTAAACGGTTTATAAACATCACATGTTGCAAAATGTTTAAATGAAACAGAGAACAATAGAAATTGGAAGAAAAAAAAGTGTTATTATAAAAACTAAACTGAATCACTTCAATAATTGACAATGTTATAAGAATTTTAAATTCTCAATTTTTGTTATTCATTTCAAGTTAGCCACTACCGCTCCCGTGTCAGTCTGGGCGAGCCTTAAGTTAATAGTGCGTTTAAAGCCGGTATTTTTTGCAATCGCGTTCTCTCCCTTATCTATGTGCAAATTGAATACAAATCCAGATAAATGCCGACTATAAACGTAGCATTAGATTCAACTAATTCCACATTTCAATCTAGTTATGTTTGATTTGTTCCAATGACAAAAAAGTTCTCCACACACACACACACACACACACACACACACACAGTGAGAATTACTGACACCATAAATCAGATCCAATCAGACAAAAAAAAAGTTGTCCACCCATTTTCATTACACAAATGAAAATGTAATTTAGTTTTATATATGGAAACACTTTTTTTTTACTAACTCAAATCTTCTTTATGATTGAAAAAACGCCAATAAAAAAATCATTCGTTTCATTTCATCATCACCTTGATTTTTTATATATAATATAGAATCTATATATATAAAAAAAAACCTAAAACTAAAAATTGACAATGGGTTCTATAATGACAATGAAAACACCAGGCTGAACAGTGATCGATCCATAATCCTTTATATATAAACCTATAAAATAGGATCTCCTATAAATTATAGCTGTCAGATATGAGAGTGAAGTTGAATCGGATATTGTTTTTAGCCCTACGGACATAGATGGACAAGATAGAAATTTTGTTTTGTTTCGAAAGACTATCACTTGATGGCCCAAAGGCCATGGATCCGCCCCCGCCCCTCCCCCCACATGCAGAAAAAAAAATCAACTGAAAATGCGACTGAAAATATAAACTTGTCTAATTTAAATAATTCTACAAGTAAGTCCTCGACTTACTGGTTTTTTTTATTATTCTATAAAATTGTTTATTTTTAAAGATAGCAATAATAGGATAATACTCTTCATGTACTTTTCTAGTTTCTAACACATTTTTGAATTTTTGTTGATGTTGCTTCAAAAAAAATAATAATGCAGAGTAACTCATCATCTCGACATTTTTTAGATTAATTTATTGTATTCAGTATTTTGCACATTGCCTACAACTTTAGTAATTTTGTAGATTTATTAGCGACTTCGTGGTTTTGGAAATTGCACATAAACGCGCGTCTCGAACTCTTTTTTACATGATAGATACTAGAAGGGTAGGTAGGCTCAATCTTCTAAAAAAATCTTTAAATTTAAAAATGACCCCCCCCCCCTTTTCCCACTTTAAGCTGACGATATTTCTTCATTTTTGTCTATAAAAAGTTGATTTTGAAAGATATCAACAAGAAAACATTATTAAGTGATTCGGTTATCATTCTAGTTTCTAACGCACTTTCATTTTATTTTTAGTTGATTGCTCCTGAAACGCAGAATAACCAGAGGCCTGATTACAGGAATAAGACTATCATTTGACAATAAATTGTCCTATTTAACTGTTAAACTTTGTAACTATCACAAAAACAAGTTACAAAATATAATTGTCATATAACTGTCACTGACTGGTGTACAGTATAATATTCGATAGTCATAAAATAATAGCACATAATAATTAGTGCCATCTTAAGGTATACTGTGTTACAATTTAGTGACTTTTTTCTGTAATGAGGCTGCAGAGTTAGAAAAATCAGCTGTTTATAACGGATCTTTAGTCGTTTCGGAATGTCTGATTTTCCACTTTTGGCAGTAACCTATTTCATCGATATACGTGTATAACAACGTATAAGAGAAAATACATTTTAAATCACTTTTAAAAATTAATCTTATTAAGTTTCACCACAATAAGTGTGAGAAACAATTTTTGTTCTCTTTTTTTTTTTCTAAACCTGAAGTGGTTTAGAAAAAAATGAGAAGAAAAAACAAAAATAAACAGAGAGCTCTCTAGAAAAAAATTTTCTTCAACAACATCAAAAAAAGTAAAATATGCATTTTATATAAAGGTTACTGCAAAAAAAAAAAGTCACTTATAAAAAACCACTTTAAAAAACCAAACCCATCTTTCAAAAATGCAAAAAGATAACCGGAAATTGACCCTTAGATTTTTTTTGATATTCTCACTCCCCCTAAAAATAGTATTTTTGACAGCAACAGCAGCAGCAATATAACAAAATAAAAAAAACCTATATAAGCTAGGATAGCCTCTCTTTATATATAGGTAAAAAATACCAAGTGGTCATTTATCATCTTTTTGTAAAAAAAAATGTATACATAAAGCTGGGTACAAACGATCAAATCTGGCTGGGCAATCATAAGTGAGAGAAAATATAAATTTGTTTAAATCGTAATGTTTTGCAATGATGAAAACATGTGTAATTAACAGGGCTGAGAAATTAGAGAATCTTCTCCCCATAACAAAAAAGTATCAGAATTATGAGAGGTAAAAGTGCATTCGAATATTCGCATATAATTAAGTTGTTTGCACTCAAAATTTTAAATTCCAATTTACACGAACAACAACAAAAAAAGGTTTCTTTTCGAATTTCCGAAAATTATGTTTTCATCTCAATTTTACATTTTTTATTATTATTTTTCAATATGTTTTTAAAATTTTAGAACATTTTTATATAATGTCAAATTTTTCACTGTATCAGCAATATTTGATGTACACAAATTTACAATCTCGAACTAAGTAATTTAAAAAAATTATAAAATAAGCTGATGTTCCCTGTATGAACGTATGTGAGGCTAGTCAAGTTTGCTGGAAGAAAACATTGAAAAACTGTTAATTCAATATTCAATTTCATTAATATAAGATGATCTTTGAATAAAATAAAGTCTGAAAAAGCTCGATTTTATTTCTTTTTGATATTTAATATATTTTTGCTCCCCAAAACGTTTTTTTCTTCTTCTCTCCTTTTTTTCGCTTTTAGCATATCTTGTGAATCCCAAATAAATCTCCCGAATTTGGCTATTTTACTTGCTTTTATTTATTTAATTTAACTTCATAATTTGTTTGTTTGTCTACCACTTTCCGAAATTTTTGAAAGAAATTCACACTGCGAGGGATTGAGAACCCATTACCCACATTACCATCGGCTGAGAGTCTGAGACACTAACCACTACACCAACAACACAAGAGGAGATTTGATCTTGTTTTTTTTTCTTACTTTTTAGACCTTTTTTTTTTTTACAAAAACGAGTATCACAAAAAAAAACATGTTTTTTTTGTTTAATTTTCTTGTCCATTCCCGAATTTACCAGCACTGATAATTAATTAAAGATAAAAAAAATCTGCACAGCCTGCAGAATTTTTCAAATGAAAACTAACAGATGGACAAGCCAAAATTAACCGTCTGTACCCAGCTTAAAAGCACCTACTATACTACTACATACATTATATTACTTAGTTTGGAAAAAGTCATATTTGAATAACTGGTTCAATAACCAAAAAAACTTACATTTTCACACATTTGCATTACATCCAAAGTGGAAATCACCCATTTTACATATTCACTACACCAGTGGTTTCCAAACTACGACCAGCAAAAAGAGTATCTGGCCCAATAAAATTTTTTATTAAATTTTAATATAATTTACACACAATGTTCTCATTAAAAATGTGTTGTTCCATTTTTTTAATATTTAGATTAATTTCGAAAGACTTCTCGGCGACAAAAAGAAGTCGAATCGTCACCAAAACTCCATACTTTCAAAACACCGCAGTGTTTTGAAAGTCGCCTGTGTGCAAAAAATGGTCGCGGGAATCGAACACTTTCCGGAAACAGAAACTAGAAAGTGTTTACAAAGTTGCCTGTGTGCCCAGGTTGTCGTTTTTTCATAGAAAATACATTGCAACGACAACTCCGCGACCTTCAACTTCATTTTGTCGTCGAAATGTTGTCTAAATACATTTGAAAAGAAATACCCGAAATATGCATCAGTTATACAGTCGCTTTTAGGGTTGTATTCTTAACGGTTTTTAAGTCAATGCTTGCGCTAAACTCATGAACTTTTAACGTGAAACCTTATCAAAAGCTCATAAGTCTATCACCACTTGATTGATTTAGCAATCATTAAGCAGTCGACCCTTAATTCATTAATTGGCTTTAGATGGTGGACCCATGTCCACTTATAAGGGGATTTCTAGTAAGGTTGCCATCATAATCCAGATTAACAAGATTTTTACTCAGTACTATGGTTTGCCAATGATTCCCAATGTAGTTCAATCTAAAATGTCTGTTGCGCTATAAGAAGAATGTATTTACATTTAGCTACCATTGCAGTCTTATGCTGTATTTTTTTTTCTATTTCATGTAATAAATTATCTCTAAATGGAAACCAAATTGGTGAACAATAATCTAATAAAAAAACTGACTAGAGTAAAATAACTTTTACATTTTCTGTATATTGTTTTCATTTACTTTCCTTAATTTCTAAAACATGTTTCAGTATTTTTTTTAAAGTTGTGTTCAAAATGAAGAGTATTAAGAGTTCGAGTGGTTTTCATGTCAAAGTGAGCTGTACTGCCAATAGTACCAAATTAGTGATTATGCACATTGTCCAAGTGTTAAGTGAAATCGGATGTGTCCAAAATATGGTCTCGATTCTAACTACCCTTTCCCTCAATAATTATTGAATTTTCAATCGTTTCTTGAATGTGTCCAGTGTGCACTTGCTGTACATAACTCCATAGATGCAACGTTAAGTAAAAATTACTTAAAATTACTTTGATGCCTTTAATTTAAAGTTGAATTTTTAATGATAATTAAAGTTGCAATCTTTTCTAGAAATGTTGTGGCCAAGTATTAACATCGCATTTTTGCAATATTTAAAGGTGTTTTTTTTCCCTACAAAATTATGCTAATTTGTTTGTCCCATATTAAAGACTATTGTGACTTCAAAAAGGTCCATTTTGCTAGCCACCTTTTGGTTTTTTAGAAACATCTTTTGAGTTTTAAGAAAAACTGTACGTGTTCCTTAATACTTCAGGTATTAAGGTAAAATTAGGATGTTTCAAACTGTCGTTCGGTTGCCAGAGACACTTGAGCAACTTTGGAACACCGAAATTGACCGTGTCTCATACAAGTGAAGTGCCTAAGGCAATTAACAAATACCATGTTCATTAGGTATTTAAAAAAAATTGAGTGAACCTTATAAAACCTACAACATTTGTATTATTTTCCTATTATGAGGCTCTTCTAGTGCCCATCTGTTGACCATCAATGTGGTCTCACAATCTTTTTTACATGTGCAATGCAAAGCATATGTTGTCCAAAATAGAAACACAAATGCTGAAAGAATGTGGCGAGATGTATCGAAATGCACACTTGGATTACAATAAGTAGAGACAGTTAAGTGTTGTGGACTGTCATAGATACAACTAGAAAACGATGTGATGACGTCATATCACTCATTCTTATTGACATAAGATAGTGACGAGTGGCATAAAGCGAACAAAAAAAACCCTACGAAAATGAGAAAGATTTGGACAGAAAGAAACCCCCGCCCACATCTCACACACACACACAAAAAGACTAAAGAAGTCAATAATAAATATGGGACCATGATGGGGCAAGTAAAAGTGTCCTGTTTAAGAACAAGCAGATTTTATAAACTCTTGATTATTCTGTTTTCGAGAAAGTGTTTTAGAAATTAGAAGAGTAGCTCAGTAACTCAAGGGTATTTTCATGTTGGCATCTTTCAAAAATAAAACTTTTTTATAGAAAAAAAAAAATTACCAAAAATTATTTTCTGCTAAAAGTTGGGTCATTTTCTAATTGACATAAAAAAAAGTTCATTTTGAAAAATATCAACACGAAATTAGCTCTTACATGATTGAGCTACCCTTCTAGTTCATAAAACACATTCGAATTTCTCTTAATTTTGCACCTAAAAGTTAAAAAGAGTTTCAGAAGCGTAAAAAAAGCTACCATAAATTATTAACATCTGCCAAAATTTACCAAAATAATTTTACTTGTACAAAAACTGCAATGTAATTGATTGGTTAAAAAAATGTTAAAAACAAAGTTGTTACCAATCATAGTGACCAGCCATCTTAAAATGGACACTTATGTATGTGTGCATTTGTCACTTAATTAACATTAACAAACAAGTAACAAAAGTTAAATGTACATTAATGGTAACAGACATACTTTAAACAAATGCCAAAAATGTTGTCTTTTGCCTAGTCTACACTTGAGCTAAATGCATTCAAGCTAATTAAGTTTAGTTGAAATCATATAGAGTCCAATTAACTACATGAAAAAGCTTCAAATTGACTTTATTATTTAACGCTACACTAATATAATTAAATATTAACTCAATATAATTATGATTGTCTTTAACATACCTCTTCTGTACAACATATTTAACATTTAAATGCAATTAACTTACTAGGTGTAGACTATAGATATAAGTGAAAATCCATTTGTATTATAAGTTCAGTTGAGATTGAAAACGCCCGTAGATATTTGAATATTTTGCATTTTAGAAGTAACAGAAATATATAAAAAAAAACTTCAAAGTGTTTTAGAAACTAGAAGAGCAACTGAATCACTTAAGTGTAATACTATTTTCATGCTCATATCTTTTTAAAAAAAATTATTTCGGTTTGAAAATAATAAAATTTCAAGAATTAGACTTATCAGACATTTTTCTTCACATTTTTTGGTTTAGAAAAATATTATATTTAAAAATATGTACAAGAAAATCCCCTTTAGTGATTCAATTACCTCACGGCAACAAGTAATTTCAATTTTCTTCTTCGTGTTCCTTTCTAAAACGTAGAATAACTATTGTTTACTTAACATATGACCGTAAAATTTTTTTATTAAAGCTGAGAAAACAACATTTTAAAACTTCATTTTCAATATTCAATATATTTGATCATTTTTTTTTATCAAAATATTTCAGTTTGTGGTATAAATAAATTTTGATATGTTGTTAACAAACTCTTAAAATTTGAAAAATGTGTAACTTCTATAGTTTTTAAGATATCTTTAAACAAGAACGCGTTTCACTTGCGCCACCCAATACATAAGTTATCTGTCTTTTCACTATTATATATATATATATGTATTTTTTTTGTCTGTATCTGAACCCGTTGGTCGTCATCGTAAAAACGGCGACTTCTTTATTGGTTTTATGTTTACAAGCCGCCTACATATCCATAGAGGCTCCATTTATGTCCACAACATAAAACAGAGGGAGAAAAAAAAAAGACTAAAAAGGCACACAACAATGACAGTCCTCACATATTTCAGCCTCTCATCATAAAGTGTCACCATCCTACTCTTTCTGTTATATATTACTCAACTATCTCTCTTTTTTTTTGGTACACTGTAACAACCAAAAAGCCCCTCATTTAATAGAGAAAAATGCAGTCAAGAGAGAAAAAAATATATAAGAAAGAAAGAAAGAAAATGGACTATATCCATATAACAATATGGTCATCCCTTTTTTCCTACTTCAATACACACAACAGTAAAAATAATCGCTGTACGACCGTAAATTAATTCTTTTTTTCTGTTTCCTCTTTTTTTTTTCTTCTTCTTTTCTGAGAGTTAGTTTTCTCTCTTTTTTTTTTCTTCTGAAAGTTACTCTAGTTCCTTTTCCTTCACCTTATCGATTGATGATTAAAGAAAGGAAAAAAAATTGTGCTTTGCCCCTTAACATACGCAATCACTGCTAGCAGCATATGAAAGCTACAAAATACAAGATGTGTTTAAAAAAAATGCTCAAATAAAATTGAAACATACATCCAGAAAATAGATAGAAAATAGACAAAAATTTCTAGAAGGGAGTGTTGTGTATTTAAAAAAAATGTTTAAGAGGCTACATCGCAAAATTACTTCAAAAAATCTCCACAAAAAGCGTTAGCATCGTGTTTATATTGATACCATAGACCCGATGTTAAAGAAAAAACGTTAATTTTTTAAATAAACAGTTGCGGCAATATGTTTATTTTTTATATTTAAAGTTGTCCAATTTTGATGGTTCAAAATGCAATGTGCACTTTAAATATATGTTCATCTAGTGAAAGAATGACAAAAAATTGGTAAATGTTTATCTATTTTAAAAAAGTATTTTAAAATCGCGAATTTTAAATTCTTCGTTGAGTACACCCTCGTAAGAAAAAAACATCCATTAAAATATTGATAAAATATCTAAAAAATAATTTAAAAAAAATACAATTAAACCACAGTGAAGCCAACACATTGGCGCACGTGCCGGATTTTTTCTGTTTTTTTTTTAAAGTTATTTTTACATATTTTTATCAATATTTTAATAGATGGTTTTTTCTTTGTAGCATTTCCTCGTTCTATTCTTTTTTCCCTTTCTATTATAAACTCAAAAATGTTCTTGAAATATTGTAATGTGTGAGAACCATTCTATGAAAAGAAAAGAGAAGAGATTTAGAGAAACCTTTTCCTGATATTTCTCTATTTTCTGCTTATTTTTATGACCGTGTGATCCAAGCTCTTAGTGTCCAATGGTTCTGGCAATTGAAGAAGTTATTTGAAATTCGTATCACGTTATTTTTAAGTTCATAACAAATTATTCTACATCCGGTATACGAAAATACATGCCGTAGTTGCATACGAGCTCGTATGAAGAACGACAGTGCTGTGTTGGAGGGTAGGGTCTTGAAGCCTGTATTAAAAATGACAAAACTTCTTTCTGACCGTCAGGGTGCTAATCATTAAGAATGTTATAGAAATTCGTCCAATTTTATGATTGCTGCCCCCCCCCACATGTAGTAAATATCAATGTTTAACCATAAAAATATACATAAAGGACTCAACTTGTTAACGTTGAAGACTATGGAAGTGTTTAAAGTTATCTTGATCTGCAAATATAATTTAATCTCTTTAATTTCAGTGGGGACAAGACGTTTTATGTTTAATACATGTTTTGGGAATTTTAAAATTGGGGCTTGTTAGATAACTCTCTTTATATAGGACCCCTCCCTCCCTACCTTACACAATTGAGAGAAAAAGGCAGAAAGAAAAAAAAAACACTTTCACTAAATTGTAGACTTACAATTGTTAGATATCTACATAGAAATGGGAATTTTTTTTTACTGTCTACTCTACATACTGTATATATCACCCATCTACATCTCAAGTCGACAACTTTTAGTTAAAACAAGAAGAATAACTACTTTATACTTATAAATGTCGTTGGTGGTGGAATAGAATTCTGCAACCAGAAGAAGAAGAAGAAGAAAAAAAAAACAAAACCCGCAAAGGGATTTTAGTAAAAGTAGGGAAAAAGCTAAAGTTGAATTCATTTTGGAAGTAGGTTTTTTTCTTTCCCCGTCTTCTTCTTCTTCTTCAGTATTTTTCTGTTTTTCAACATTTTTTTTCTAGTTGAAAACTCAAAAAGAAAGAGAGTGAAAACAAAATTTGTTTGGTAACTTTTAATATAAAACAAGACAAAAGGTTGTTTTCATCAGCATTTAAACTTACAACAAAAAAAACAACTATAAATGTAGCCTAAAATACAGCCTTAGATTACACCCAGCAATGTAAAAGATGAGTTAAGGTTAAACTGCATATTCGCTTTTTATGACTTTAAAGCTGCTGTTTGATTATGCTTTACAATATCAAAGCATTAAAGCCTTTTGGCATCAAAATTTCACCTCTAACGTCTGCTGGATGATAAAATGTAAATTTCATTTGGCAAAAGAAGAAGAAAATACAATTTCAGCTTTTTTTTCTACTGAATAATTAAAATAGAATTATATAATAAAATAAATTCTAATTTCAGTTGCAATTTTTCAGTTGGTTTTTTTTTCTGAATGTGAAACTTAAGTTTCTCATTTCTAGTTTCTGCTGAAAAACTACAACAGAAACTAGAAATAATAAATCAGAAAAATGTCTAATATTGTCCTTTATACTGAACGACATACAGCGCTTCTTTTAAATTTCTTACGAAGTGAAATTTTGTGAGATTTTATTATTATACAATGTGTGTGACTCTTCTCTAAGTCGCAAATTTGAGAAGAAACTTAGCAACTTGAATGATTTCACCATAGAAAAATCATGTTCATTGGTACACATAATAAATCAGGGTAAAAGCTAGGATGTAACCCCCTGGTGAAAAAGGTTCAAGTTGAAATTAAAATGCAAAGTTTTCTTCTTGAATTTGGACCCTTAACCTTTTTTATGAAATGAAACTGGGAGCAATATTTAGAAAATTTTCATTTCTTTTTTTCTTTCTCCCCTAATCATCATCATCATCATCATCATCATCATCATCTACATTTTAGGCTTTCTAAAAAAGGGAAGCCAAGTAAGAGAGGTTTTTTTTTGTGAAAATTACTTTGTTGTTAGCTTTAATAAATTTGGAAACAAAATTAGTCGTTGCACTGAGCCACTGTTGCGTGGCAAATGAGAGAAAAAAAGATCGACGAGAGGTGTGTTTTCTAGCTGTTTTCATTCCTGAAAGCAAACTGAGAGGATATTTTTTTTTCTACTTTTCTTATATTAGTAGAAAAGTCTAACCGGGATTAAGACACACAACTACTGTCTCTCTCTCTTTCCCGCCCTTATAACCCGCCTTTTTCCTGCAAAATGTAGAGTTTACTTGAAGAAGAAATAAAAAAGACCCTTCTATTCTTAAATGCAATGTAAAGTACTAGAAAATAATCTTCCTTTCTATGCAGGAAATTACACCATTAGATTTCCACCACCTACTTTTTTTATTCCTCAGAAATTTTTTTGTTATCTATCTCTCTCTCTCTCTCTCTCTCTCTCTCTCTCTATATATATATATATATATATATATATATATATATATATATATATATATATATATATATATATATATATATATATATATATATATATATATATATATATATATATATATATACCATAGGTTCCATTCATTACGTGGAGAACAGACACAAACACACAATGGACCTTTTTACATATTTTCTCCTCTGAGGCATTTTTTCCTCTTTATTTTTATTATAACTTAAGAGAAAAATGAATAAGGATTCTCTATTTTTTAGCCTGTCCGATTTTCTCAAAAATGTAGAGAAAGAGAGAGAGAAAGAGAGAGAGAGAGGGAGAGAGAGAGGGAGAGAGAGAGAAAGAGAGAGAAGGAGAGAGAGAAAGAGAGAGAAGGAGAAAGAGAGAGAAAGAGAGAGAAAGAGAGAGAGAGAATAGGAGAGAGAGGGAGAGAGAGAATAGGAGAGAGAGGGAGAGAGAGAGAGAGAGAAAGAGAGAGAGAAAGAGAGAGAGGAAGAAAGAGAGAGAGAAAAAAAGAGAGAGAGAAAAAGAAAGAGAGAGAGAGAAAAAGAAAGAGAGAGAGAGAGAGAAAAAGAAAGAGAGAGAGAGAGAGAGAGAGAGGATCTAAATTGTAATTGTAAAATAATCAAGCAAAAATTTCACAAGAAGCCACAAAAATTGTATGAGAAAAAAATATAAAGACATGGATCTATAATGGAACAAACCGCAATTTCCATCAAGTTCTACTAAGTCTCTAAAAATTGCAACCAATCACTATGTAAATTGTTCAATAATATCAGCTTTAAAAAGACATCATCAAATTGAACGGTTTTACACGGGGAGTTAACTTATCGAAATAAAAATTCTGTTCGATACACAGTAGAACCTCGCTAATCCCAACTTTGGTAGTTCAAAATTTTTATTACTTGAAAAATAACAAAGGAGATAATTAAATAGACAATAAGGCCTTGTTTCCACTAGGATGAAAATTTGAACTTTTTGAAAATTTCAACGTGTGAAAAATAGAAGAAACGTCGCTCTCGCCCCATTGTTCAATTTTTCACCAGTTTGCAATTTTCAAAAAAGTTCAAATTTTCGCTCCAGTGGAAACAAGGCCTAACCCTGCAGCGCCCAATTTTTTTTTCTCCTCTTTTTTTTTATTAATTGGTAATTTTCCCATCATTGCAAAACATTATTGATTTGAACAGATGCATACGTTCCCCCATATGCCCAGGATGGACAAGACAAAATTGTCCGTGTGTACCCGGCACAGGAGTTACACTAAGTAAAATAGCAACTGACAAGAAAAGCGATTTTGTTCGTTAAATTGCTAATTATTGCTCAGGTCACAAACTTGAGATGTCCACAGTCCAAAAGATTTGTAACTTTGAGGTTTTCAATAAACCACTTCTTATTGACGATGTTGATCGAAATCTGATAACAAGAGTGTCAATGACATCATCTAAAACGTTGTAAGAATGAAAACTTTGACATCATAATCAAGATTGTCACATTCTTAATGACCATGTGATGTTGTAATCGATTACTTTTACACATACACACACACAACGACAGTTACAAATGCATCATCACGCTTTGTTGGTCAATTGTTTACAGTCCGACCTTCTATTTTTTTCTTCTTCGTCTTCTTCTAACTAGATAAATAAGCAGAAAAAAAAATCTTCTAAAGATGGAGACAATAAAGAGGATAATACCCGATAGGCGAAGAAGGAAGAAAGGACAAAGAGTTCCTAATTTTAAATAAATAAAGCAGGGATCCCACACACACACACATGCGTGAAAAAAAGCAGAAAACATAAAATGCAAATCAAAAATCCCAAAAAAGTTTCCTTTACATTTCTGCTTTCCTTTACATTCAAGGGTTCGCACACATTACAATAGAAAACACTTCAAAGACATTGTTGAGTTTATTAAATGAGAAAAAAAGAAAAGGAGGAGGAGCCACAAAAAAGGGTGGCACTAAATAAGCGCCAAATTAAACAAATGCCAAACTGAAAAAGTGGCAAATTGAATAACCACCAAACTGAATTAGTGCCAAACTGAAGAAAAGCCAAAAATTTGGCGGTTATTCAGTTTGACAGTTGTTCAATTTGGCTCATATTCAGTTGCCTGACAACAAAATGTGTCTGAAATATGCTGGTTGATAAAATGTAATTCTCTATGTGACAGAAGAAAAGAAAAAATTCAGCTTTTTTCTGCAGAATTATTGAAATTAGAGAAAATTCTATTTTCAGAGGCATTTTCAACAGGATATGGAACCTTGAGCCTCAAAAGTGAAGAATGGGTTGTTGTTAAAAATCGTTTGTATAAACGCCTCTCGAACTCTGGTTATTCTGTCTTTCAGGTGCAAAATCAAGAGAAACTTGAAAGAATTTTTATAAACTAGAAAGGTAGCTCAATCACTTGGATATTTTTTTTTTAAAAAAAGCTTTTCGCGTGAGTTTGAAAATCACCTTGCTTCAAGAAGATGATATTTTTTTTAAAAAAATATTATATACAGTGCGTTTCATATATATAGACCCACCCCAAAAATTGGTTATAACTCGAGTTATAGTCAATGGATTCACCTGAAATTTTCAGCATAAAGAGATCATCTTATATTCTAAACTTTCTGCTAGGCAGACATTTTTTTCTTTAAAAGGTAAAAATTAAAAAAAATAAAAACTGGAAAATGACCGTTTCATAATTATAGACGCACTAATGAACTTTTCACTTTTATTAATTATTGTGACAAAATAACATGCTGAATCATTAAAAATAGTAAGGTATACGACTGTTATGATGTTTCAAAACTTAAAACATTCTTTTTTACAGAATTAAACAATATTTATAAGCAAATTTGCAGAAATTCTACCCCGAAACAGCTAAAATGGGACTTTTCAACTCTGCTATTGTAGTATAATCATAGCAATCTGTAAATCATTATTGTATGATGTTGTCCCGAAAGTTTTCTGTAAGATTTAAGTCCGGGGACACCCTGGCCATTCGAGAGTGGTAATATTCTGGTTTCGTAACCATTGATTCCTTAGATTACTGGAGCGAACTGGTGCATTTTCTTGCTCGAATGCTAAGCTAATGCTAGGAAATCGACTTTGGCAGGTCAGTAAACACTATCATAATATTGTCTGATAATAAACATTATTTTTTGGTTGGTTCAAATGCGCTAAATACTTCGCATATTGTTAGGCCACCACCACCGACATATCTGAGTGCGTGAAAAAATTCAATCTCGATGATTCTGACGGTTTTTTTTCTTTCTTCATATTGGAAGGATGTTACGAGAAAAGCACAATATTTTCCTAAACAAAATTTCGGCAGTGGGGGAGCCTAATATTATGGGGAACATTTAGTGCCTTTCAAATGAGCAGCTTAGTTTTTGAAACGCGAGCTTAGCATTTATTTCAACCCAAATAAATATCAGTGATTATCAGACAATGTTACGAGGGTATGTACTGCCATATTACATCGCTTCTATAGCATTTGCTTAGTATTCCAGCAAGAAAATGGCCCAGTTTCCTCCAATAACCTAACGAAGGAATGGTTACGGAACCAAAATATCACCACTCTCGAATGGCTGGCGTGTCTCCCGGACTTAAATCCTGATGGAAACGTTTGGGACATCATTGTACATGATGATTAAGCAGATTGCCATCATGATAATACAATATCAAAGCTGAAAATTGCCATTTTAGCTCCTTTTCAGTAGAATTTCGGTAAATTTGCTTATAAATATTGTTTAATTCTGTAAAAAAGAATGTTTTAAGTTTTGAAACATCATAACAGTCGTATACCTTACTATTTTTAATGATTCAGCATGTTATTTTGTCACAATAATTAATAAAAGTGAAAAGTTCATTAGTGCGTTTATAATTATGAAACGGTCATTTTCCAGTTTTTAATTTTTTTAATTTTTACCTTTTAAAGAAAAAAATGTCTGCCTAGCAGAAAGTTTAGAATATAAGATGATCTCTTTATGCTGAAAATTTCAGGTGAATCCATTGACTATAACTCGAGTTATAACCAATTTTTGGGGTGCGTCTATATATATGAAACGCACTGTATATATTTTGCCAGGTCTGTGTCTCTGTGTGTCTTTCTACATGTATATATCTTTTTCTCTTTCTGGGATAACGCTGTACAACCATTGAAGCACATCGGAATTTATATAAATTTGAATAAATGAACTTTTTTTTTCTCAAGGTCAACTATATGTTGCACCCTTCCCATCCAAGAACCCCATGATATTAAATTGGAGAGGGGAAAAGGTTGAAAAGTGTAGAGGGGGGAGAGAGAAAAGTGGGAGGGGGTGACGAAAATTGAAATGAAAGGAGTAAAAAAAGGAAAAAACGACGTGCATGCGCACAATTGCCTGTTAATTTTGCTCCCGTCATTTATGACGGATTACCCCACTAGTTTGTCTATAAAAGGTTTATTTTAAAAAAATAATTTAAGATTTAAACATGAAAATTTATAATTATTGAGAGCTCTTTCCCTTCTAGTTTCCAAAACATTTTCTAGTGTCTCTTCATTTTGTTCTTCTGCTCATAAACCTATCATCTTAAGACATTAACATATAGCCTTTCATAAAAAAAAGCTAAATATTGATTGTGTAAGCTAGACTACATAATCAAATGATTTTGCACATTGCCTAGTAATTGAGCTGAATAAGTAATTATTAATCTATTAACTGATTAACGTGAATAACCTATACATGTAATATACATTATGTATATAAAGAGTAGGGTCGATTTTCCTTCGATTTGTTAATAGATGCCTAGTTTTTTGGGGGGGTTGTTGTTATTGTTGTTGTCTCTTTTCTTTATTTTCAGTCAACTCACAAGATACAAACAAACAAACAAACGCAGACAGACAGACAGTCAGTCAGTCAGTCAAGACAAAATAGAAACCAGTAGAATAGAAAATGAGGCGGTTTAAGGTCCGTGTTTGTATATAGCCCAGACAGAATAAAAGATTTATGCTTCAAGAAAAAAACGGTTCAATAGAAACGAATTTTTCGAAAACACAAGAAGAAGAAAACTCTACAGGAGGTAAAAATGGGTGTGTTTGTGTATATATATATATATATATATATATATATATATATATATATATATATATATATATATGTTTGTGTCAATCACAAACACACACATACATAAGATTTTTATGTAACAATATTTACTTCTCATGACCAAAAAATAGCTTTTTTCAGATTTCCTCTTCATGTGTTTACGTGGTTTGAAAATAAATTAACTGCACTAAAGAATGAAAATTGAACAAAAAAAATGATGCTTCAAAAATAAAAAAAAAAGCTTTTGTATGCAATAAAAGAAAAAAAAAACATACATTTTTAGACAATTGTCTAAAAATGTATACAATTTTGTGCAAGAATTGACTGTTATTCAAAATTTTCAAATTCCCTTCACAAGACAAACTTCTCTATTCATATACTGTAGTATATTCAACCTATATAAGGTTTATATCATGTGGTGCAGATAAAATGCTTCTTTTTTTTAAGATGAATATTTCAGAAATAGTAAAGGGCCCTTGGTAAACAGACCAATTTTAGTGGTCGATTTCGACTACAAGCAAATTGAAGGCGAGTTGTGCAAAGGTCAGGGTTCTTACAGGCTCGTTAGAAAATCCAGGATTGTTGTGTTCTGTTTTGCCTGAGTGGCCACGGCCGAACTCTGAACTTAGTTGGCCTCCGAAGCAGGGCCGTGCGGTAGATTTTCTCAGTATGATGCAAGTCTTCGAAATGTCCCCCTTAAATGTTTTTTCTTTAAAAGATGCAACTGGGGGGGGGAAGGGGGGAGCAAAGTTAGTAAGATTTGTAGGTAACAGAACATAATAAATAGATAACTAATAATAATTCGCTGCTTATGCCGCCCCCATACGGTGCCGCCTGATGCGGGCGCCTCTCTGTATCATAGCACGGCACCGCCCTGCTCTAAAGTCTCTAGGCCAGAGATCGGAATTCCTATTGAAAAGAACAATGATGATGTATTCTTGAAGAAATGACTCGACACACACAGTTTAAAATAACTTTTATATTTCCAACTTATACATGGTTATTGTAGGCACTTTGTAATAATATTCACTGTGTAAGTCGTTTTTTATACTAAGTCCAAAAAGACAAAGTCTGCCAACAGCAGCAATACATTGCTACCACCGCCTACCCACCCGTGGCCGTTTTCGACTTCAAAAGTCGCTTGTGTCATTTGTTGTGCCAAGGTCTGGCTTCTTTCCATAGCAATATATATAAATAAATATAATTAAACATAGTAACAAACCAACAGACCGGCCACCTGCAACAACACTTTACAGACGAAATCGACCACCAAAAGTGGCCAGTGTAGCAAGACCTTAAAAATATACACATTTGTAGGTAAAAAATTCATGATGAAAAAAAAAGTTGGGTATTAAATTCAAATTGAAGTTTCTGAACTTAAACAGGGTTCTTGAATTTCTTCTTGAATTTCGCTCTTAAGTATTAATAATAGGTTGTTAATAATGTATCACAATTTGTTGGAACAAAAAAAGCAAACACATGTTTGAATAATTAAGATTATTTGTGAGCAGCTAGCTCAATTTCAAACTCTTGATTATTGTCTTTCAGGAGCAAAATTAATAGAAACTAGAAAGGAAGCTCAATCACTTAAACGTATTTTCATTTTGATATCTTTCAAATTAAACTTTTTATAAACAAAAAAAAATTTAACAAAAATATCGTCTGCTTAAAGTTGGGTCATTTTCAAACTTCTAAGTTTGAAAAAAATATTTTTTTACAATGTTTTCTCACGAAAAACGTACGCTTGAAAAATATTATTTTTTTTCAAAACTGCAGGTGGGAGGAAAAAACCTCCTATAGAACATAATTAGCCACTGCAGCAACTCCATCTGTAGAAACAAAAACAAACTAAATATCTATTCAGTCATCATAAGTTTCAAATTTGTTACTTTTCTAGTTTCTTAAGATTATTCATCTTTAAACATTAGACGTTTTATCAGTGCCACCTGTGGTATTGACTGTCAACTTATGTTCCTTATCGTGTTTATATTTATAGGACACGGGGTCTCTCTCTCTCTCTCTCTCTTAATGTGTACACACTTTGTAACTCCCCCCCCCCACCACCACCACCACCATTTTGAATAGATTTTTCGTTGTTCTCCATTTATCTCAAATTCTTATATTCAATTGCAACGCTCCAGCTGCCACTTGTTTAATGTACCTCATATACTGTATGAACAAAGATAGTAAATACATCTGTTTTGCTTTCTCAGACAAACACACACAGTCTTTTAACATAGAAATCTATAGAGGAATATTGCATATACTGTATGTGTGTGTGTTCGGAACTTTCAAGAATAAAACAAGTGCCAAATCACACACACACACACATAATATTATAACCAGATAAAGCAATAGAAACAAGGCGAGAGAAATTACTTCTCAAGTATTCATTTTCTATGTAAAACAATTTAAATGATAAGTAAAAGCAATACAATAATATATTTCACTCTTTTTTTAATTATTATCCATTTGGTCCCCGAAGTCTGTTGGGCCCTCCTGAGTTCATTTCAGGGCTTTTCAGGGCATCTGGAAGACTCATTTCTTGCCATTTTTTTGAAAATATTCTTGGAATATTTATATAACTTCGAAAATTCATTGCATGTGAACCAGAAGAGCGGGAATGGAACCGTTGAAATCTCTAAATTTCCAGAGATGTCTGGGATGCAGGGATGTCTTTAATTCCAGTGTGCACTGCACGCTTTAAAAGTTACGCCGTTCAGAGTGGACATAGTTGAATTGTAACTATTGTTCTTCATGAAATTTTAACTTTGAGAATTCATTGCAAGTGAACCAGAAGATCGGGAATAGAACTGTTGGAATCGATGCATTTACAGAAAAGTCTGAAATGCAGGGATGTTTCCATTTAGAGTGTGCAATGTACGCTTCAAACGTTACATAAGTTCGGAGTGGGCGTCATTGAAGTGTTTCTATGATTCCTCATGGATTTGTAACTTCGAAAATTCATTGCATGTGAACCAGAAGAGCGGAAATGAAACTGTTGGAATCTCTAAATTCCCAAAAAATGCCTGGAATGCAGGGATGTTTCAGTTCCATTAAGATGCGCTGTACGCGCTGTACACATGCGTGCACGCGTGTGCATGTGCGTACACATTGCGCGCATGCGTGTACACGTGCATACGCATGTAATAATAAAAGAAAATTGGTTGTTTGATACGTGAAAGCGTATATTAATGCAATGGAGATCTATAGGGTTCCTTGAATCTCTTGTAATAGGTGCTAATGACCAGTGATCAAAGTCACCAGTGACTAGCGATCGTTTTTTTGTTGAACATATGAAAATAAGTTGTTGTGTCGTTTCAGTACAAAACAATGGATATTTATCGTATTTTTTATTATTTAAAAAAAAAACGTTTGATAGTATTATTGATTGTGGAAGCGACTATCGATCGATACTATCTATCGACGGTAAAAATACCATCGATAGTTTTTTTTCCACTCTTGCAACATCACTAGACAAGATGTCATTTTTAAGGTTATGGTTGAACCAAGAACTCGTAAAATCCAATGTGTATTTTTTTTGGGGGGGAAACTGTGTGGGGAAACTGGGGGGGGGGGGGAAACTGTGAAAGGAAAATGGTATTTTTTTTTTGCGACAATTACTCTTCCATGTCATTTTAACTGAATGTTTCTATTTTTCTGTATTTTCTGTTCTTTTTATGAACGTTTTGTTTTTTTCTGTTTATGAATTCCTCTTAAAAAGGTAAATGTGCATAATATAAGTAGTAGCTTACTGTCATTGCAATATAAAATTCGCATCTAATTTGTTATGCTAATTAACAACTACCACAGTTATTATAATTTATACATGCACAAGCTTAAAAACAATCAGAATTTTAGAAAGAAAAAAAAAAGTCACAACAAATTTCCATAATACTACTTTGTAAATAGTGACATGGTCAAGCAGTTTACTAAGATGAGCTCATTATGTTGCATGTTGCATCACTGAATTCGATGATCATTACAAAGGGTTGCTGTAATGCCACCTGAAGTGACATCAAGTGAACAATTGTTTCACTCACACTAGTGTCATTTTTGTTTTACACTTAATAGTATTAACTTCTTTACAACCAAACAACTTTTTCACACCAATCAAGTGTACTTCTGAAAATTTATTATACATAGGGCTCGGATATTTATGAAATATTAAGCAGATGTGTTTCTCAAATTGTGGCCAAAAAGGGGCCAAATTGTGAAGTAAATCCTAATCATCATCATTATTAGAGCAACTGCAATTTAGCTTTTTTTCTAATCAAAAAGGCTAGTTAGATACAAGAAGTCTGGTTACCATATTAGCTGTCAACTAGAGTTTGAGCCTCAAATCAAGTGTTTTTATTGAAGAAAAAAAACGTAATTGTTGATTGATCTAAACTGGATTGATATTTCACAACTGGCCCTTGAGCCACAGATTGAGAAACATTTGTTTAATATTTCATAAAAATTCGAGTCCTAATTATACACGATGTCACACATTGTCACTTTACTTGGAGTCATTCATGTTCAAATAATAGCTTCATTTGTAATGGTCAACTAGTACATTTTGTTATCGAGATTGTCCCATAAGTCCATTATGAACAATAATAATTATTGTTCACAAATCTAATCTTTTTGTTTTACAAAATGAAAAAGCTAAATTTCTGACCAATCGCAGTTTTGTAACTATAATTTTTTTTAAGCATCAGTTGCAATTGGCAATAATCCAATTAAATAGTTTACATAATCACAAATTGAAAGTAAATAAAAATGACTTTTCGTCATGTACGCCTATATCAAGAATTGATTTTAGAATTTCATAATTAATGAGTCAAACTAAACTTGATAACAAGTAAAAGCTCAAAAAATTATGCACACAAGAGATGTATGGAATCCAATTACTGCAATCTTTCATGCTGTATTTGGTTTTCCATTGATAAACAAACATCTCTTAAAATCTCAGTTCTCATAAAAAAATTTTTTTTTGTTGATAAGCAAAATGAAATTAATATGAAACCCTTTTAAGACGCCAATCTTTCGTGATTCGTTTTCATTGTAATTTACCCAGAAAAAAAAAGAAACTTTCAGAAATCCAAAAATAATAATAAAAAAAACCAACATTGAAAATAAAAGTGCAACAAAAAATACGTTTTAAAACAAAAATATAAACTTTTTTTTTTTCATAATATAATTTATCTAAATTAAGTTCATGTTCCTTAATAATAAGAAAGCGGTTATCATGCAACGTTATTTTTTTTTAAATAGAAAAAAAAGTTATAACTAGAATATGCAAATTTATTAGTACATTTACGGTATATTTGAGTGCTTATTGCACTTTAAATTACCGTTTCAAAAAGTTTGTGCCAGTTTTTAAATTCATGTATATATTTTTGATTTTTCACTCAAAATTTAGTCTTGATTCAAATTGCCATAAAATTTATTTTATTTTCAAAGATATATATATCATCAGGAAATCATTGTTGAGCTCAATTCATTAAATTTTCTAGTTTCTAACACAAAATTCATTGTGAATATTGCTTCTAAAAAGTGAAAAAAAAACAATAATCTAAAAGTTTGTAAAATTGCAAACTATACAATTTAACGTTTTGCCACAAGAGTGAACAAATGGACAAAAAACTATTGAAAAAGTTGGGGGGGGCGGAAAAGAGAAGAATGAGTCCAGATTAATTAAATGATTGCTGAGGGGCACATTTATGAATTTACGGATTTTTAAGCCACTGATAATTAATAAACAATTTCAATGCAGATGATTTATGAGGCCAAAACATTTATATGATACATAGAAAACCCACCACCAACCCTTTAATGGTGTAATAGTTTCGGTAAATGAGTAAGTTAATTTAATGAGGTTTTTTTTAAAAACTATTCATTCAATGCCTGAATAACTAAATTTGAATGTCAACACTTAAAACATCATTAAAACTTGGCTATTTATTGGGTTTTTGTTAAATAATAATTTAAACTTCATTCGTGTAGAATCACAAAATCATTACAAATGTGCTATTATGCAGAATCACATCGACTAATAAAAAGCGCCAGGTCGATGCTAGCTGCAACAATATGGCGAAGACAAATAAGTCAGTGCAGGGGCGGACTAGCCTATCGGGCTATAGGAAAAAATTGTTTCCGAAATTCCGATGGGTGTTATAAGGCAATAATTAAAAATATTGTCTACTTATAAAAGTTAAGCTAAAAAGTTTATTTTAAAAGATAATCAACATAAAAAAAATACCCGTAAAGGCTCTGTTATAGACGCGCTTGCATCACAAACACGTATTCTAGTCTTAAAAAAAACTGTTAGAATATTTTTAAGGTCTAAAGCCCCCTTTACACCTACAATTTTTACTTACATATTTGTGTCAAATAAATGATGAATGTTTTCGTTAATGATTTGGTACATAAAATGTATAAATTAATTTTATAAGTGTCAATAAGCAGTTATATAAAAGTAAAAGTATACAAACATTTTTATTTGTATAAAGTGCATAGTGTGACAGTTTATAGTATATATATATATATATATATATATATATATATATATATATATATATATATATTGTGACCTTGTGACCTTCTAGACAAAAATATAGGGCAGAGGTGTGCCAAATATGTTGCAGAGCGCATCGTATACATAGCTTTGCAAATTACATAAGAATGATGGTGATCCTGAGAAAGCGCTCTAGTAGATGTGATCATTTAAGAAAAATGGAACACTTTCTACATTAATGCAACCTTGAAAAAATAATTTAACATTCACGTCGTTGTACACATGCATTCTCGCATTTTTAAATTCATTTATAAATTTATTGTAGGTGTAAAGGAGGCTTAAGAACAATGAGAAACAGATACGTATCTCACAAACAAGAAAACATTAAATTAGCTCCAGAATTTTTTGCATTTTATTATAATTGCTCAGAAAAAAAGAAAAAGCCTTTTTTTGCAACCATATAGCTGGCAAAATTTGGTTTCTTCACTTTTCCATTAACATTGGTATTGTATTGGCATTGATTATATTAATGTAATCACTACGGCACATCAACACAGAAGGGTCACTACAAAATTAGGACCAATGCTAACAGAAAAATGAAGAAACCAAGTTGTCAGTTGTGGTTGCAAAGAAGGCTTTTTCTCTTTTTCAGAGCGTTTATTCATTTCAATTCAATCAAGTACACCTGCAATTAGCTCGAGAGCCATGTGGCAGGAAGGGAACAATTCCCAACCACAAGTGGTTGTCACTGAGAAGAGGCATAGACATCATCGTCAAATTGAACTCGTCCTAAAACAGAACTATTTAAATAGGAAATAAAAATAATGGCTGTAGGGTAATATTTTGTTGTTTGTCAAGATATGTTTTTTATTGTCCAAAAATCTTAAGAAATATTTTTAAAAGCAGTTTTTCGAAAACGAGAGAATACTCGTTAGCGATGCAAACTCCCCTCTCTAAAGTCACCCCAGCGACACTAGCAGAGCCCTCTTAAGTGATTGAGCTACCCTTCTAGTCTCTAAAACACTTTCACGATTTTTTTTTTTCATTTTTCTTCGGAAAGACAATAATAACCAGAGTTCGAAGAACGTTTACAATTTAAAATCACCTTAATTATGTCTAGTTTTCAAACTAAAAAATTCTTTTAAAAAACCCCTATAGTTTGTCTCATCACTGTGGATAGAGCTACTAATGTCTCACTCTCTACCCAATCATCATGATCATGATCATCATCATCATCATGAGTATCGTTCTGACTCTGATGATGGCTTTTTCTTCGAAGTCTTTTTCATCTCCTCCTTTCTTCTTCCTCTTCTTTTTTCCCCCTCAACAACAATAGCAATATAACCACTTTTGCATTGAGGCGAGCAGCATAATTATATATGCAACCGATTCACTAAAAATTTGCATGTCGTCAACACCGAACGGTTATTAACTCCATAAGAAGAACACACACACACAAATATATATATATATATATATATATATATATATATATATATATATATATATATATATATATATATATATATATATATTGTTGCCCATAATTTTAGAAACATTAACATGTTTATAGCAGCAGCAGCACCAGATTATTATTTATATTCACCATCACCATTCTTTCTTTTTTTTTTTGAATGTTTATTAGACATGACACAAATAGACTGCCATTTGTAGCATCATCATCATCATCATCATCGCCACCACCCATAGTTTCATAGAAGAGTTTCGCCTATTATTGTGTTCTATACTATAAAACATCCACAATTCAATTCATGACATATTTGCAACCACTTTTGGGAGAAGCAACACTAACACAGTAACAAAAAAAACCACATAGAAATACATCAACTAATTCTCTCAATCTCTCTCTCTCTCTCTCTCTCTCTCTCTCTCAGTTCCATTCTATTCTGTGTCTTTACTTTCTTAATGCACCTGTCAATTTCCATAGCAATTTAAGTACTAATTCTACTACTACTACTACAATCTACTCCAATTATAACCGTACTATTGTGTACAAGAACAACAAATTGCACGTTATCATTGTTTTTCTTGATAAATTTATTGTTCCATCTTTCTCACTATCTCTCTCTCTGTCTCTCATTTTCTCTTTCATTCTCTCTGTATCTCTCTCTTTTCTTGTTCATTCTGTTGTTTATTGTCTGGTTTTGCTTGTGCTATTATATTATTGAGCATTGTTTCCCCTTGTACTTTGTATCTGTATGTACATGAGTCCAGGGGCGAAATGGAAGTACATTAGAAACGACTCGAGAAAATTTACTTACAAGCCCAAAAGAGTATGAGAACTTCCAAAATACATAGAACTCCACCCAAAATTTAACTTGGTTCTATCTACTATAATTTTTACCTAAAATAAACGTGTGAAACATTTTTTGCACTAACTTTTTAACACTTTTAAATAAAAAGCGTGGATCCAGCAAGATTATTTTTTAAAAAAAAAATAATTTCCTCCTCTTTTCCATAAATATTTTGTCGTTTTAAGCCATTGTTTTTTTTAAATTTTAATAAAGTTTCATCATAAAATCGGCCATCAATGAAAAAAAAAACAGATCCTCAAACTTAAGCGACCATCAGGAAAATGAATCCAAAAGCGTAAAAACGCGTATTTTGAAAGACATCAACACGAAAATAACCTTAAAGTGATTTGAGTTACCCCTCTAGTTTCTAAAAGACATTTTAAGTTTTTCTTCATTTTGCACATGAAAGACAGAAATAATAATCAGAGTTTGTGTGTCTTGAGGTGTTTAAACTTTAATCCACTTTCAATTTCTCTTCTTTACTTGTATGTTTAAATGTCAAGCGTTGTTGATGATGATTTTTTTTTTAAAAAAAAAGGTTTTATTATTATTTTTCCTCTTTATATTTTATTGTTGTTTTTGTTAATTTTTTCTGGTTTGTTTGTTAAGTATTTTGTTATTATCTTCTCCGGCTATAAAGCATTTTCTAGAAGTCATTTGGAATACAAATTAGCCGAACGTACATATTTTTGCATGTTTTATGAACAGAAGAATAAGAAGAAGAAAAAAATATTAATTTAGGCCAAAGTTGATTTTTTTCTACTTCTTCCTTTTATGTATTTTTGTCTACTTACTATAAATACATATACAGTATATATATACATTTGTAGACTAATTATACTTTTCAAGAAAGCATTGAGCAAATAACAATTTAGCCGACTTCCTATTTTCTTCTTCTTCTTCTTCATCTACTTCTAAATTCATCCTCAATTTTACTTATATATTATCTGATAGGACCCTCAGGATTTTGCAGCTTAGCATTATTCATTTGATTTGAAATTCATCCAAAAATTAAAACACGACAGATAACTATCTAGACAAATATATATATATATATATATATATATATATATATATATATATATATATATACATACTATACATAAAAATAAATGGATGCTGAGCTGAATTTATCTTAGAAAAAGAAAAAGTCTCAAAAGAAGAACAACAAAAAAATAATCGTATAAAAATCTACAACAATATTTTCTTTTTCTATTCCTATGTTTTCATTGTCTACATTTTTAGTTGCTAGATTCTTAATTGATTCCATTTGACAAGACACAAAAGAAAACAAGAGACAAAATTATTTTCATCAGTTCAAGATTGCAATCTCTTTTTTTTTTCTTTAGGTTTTTGTTTTCTAAATTATTTTTTTTTAAAGAGAGTAATATTATTTGTTGGTTGAAATGTTGTTTGTTATGTTCTCAAAATGAAGTTTTTCTTAATGTTCGTAGTGTTTTTTACTAAAAAAAAGGGCCAGTCACTGAAAAATTAAACTAAATTTTTCTTCCCTTTTTTGTTGTTGAAGATATGAATCAAATAAATGTCTTGTATTTTATTTTAATAACAAACATTCCACATCCACACAATGAGAAGAAGAAAAAACACAAAAGCCAAATATTAGGATGTTTTTGTAAATTATACGTCGAAACACCATTTAACACGAGAAGGTTTTATTAGAATAACATTCAAATTCCTTTTTTTTAACATGAAATTCGTTTAAGGTGGCTGAATAGATATTTATTTCAATTTTGTCCGTGGCTTAATGCTATGCTCCTCCATAGACAATTTTTTTTTTCTAAAATTTAGACGCAAAAACGTCAAGCATTTTTTTTTAGAAACAACATTATGAAAAGATTGAAAATGTTTTCTAAACTAGAATGGTAGAAAAAATCATGTTAAAAGTTATTTTTATGGCAATATCTTACAAAATAAACATTTTATAAGTTCAGTTTGGAAATAACCCGTTGTTTTGGTTTTTCCATTGACATTTCATGAAAAAACTATCTTCGCCTTAAACATGAAAAATATATTTTTAAAGATATTATCATGAAAAAACTTTCCGCGTTATTATCACAAACTATTCTAGTTTCTAAACTACTTTAAATTTTTCTGTAATCTTTCTTCTGAAAACTTTTCGCTTGAAAAACAATTTTTTTCAAAATCGCATGTAGAAGAAGAGGCCTCTCTATAGGACATAATGGCCACTGCAGGCGCACCATCTGAGATGGGAGCTGGACAAAAACAAAATATCTATTCAGCAACCTTAACACGAAAATATATTCCAGTTCTTTCCATTTCCTGTTCTATATTGTATTTTATTAAGACAGAAAAAGTTGCGCCAATTTCAACTTTTTCTTTTCTTGCAAGAAAATCGGCCAGAATTTGAAATTCTTTCCAAAAGTCTTTTCTGGCCTGTGATTGTGTCGTTCGCTATACAATGTGCAACAAGCAATTTACGTGTTCGGCCTTTAAAGCCTATTACGGAAGGACGTTGATTAACGGAATTAATGTCGGACATGCATAGTTCTGATAATCAAAAGTTCATATAATCAAATTCCCATTAAAAAAGTGGAGAAAAGTAAGAAAAAACAGATTGCAACGAAAATTTGCTATTTCCTTAACAGTGGCGTCGCCAGGATTTTTTTTTTTTTTTTTTGGGTGAGGGTCCAAAATTCTTTCTTCAGAATAAAGCTAGTCGCTCACTATGGCGCGTAGCGCTGCCTAGAAGAACTTTCCATTGTATGCATCATACGAAATCAAGTGGTGCAACGTCCACTATAAGGGGGCACACTGAGACATGCGAAACGTGTTATGTTGTCTCGGATAGGATGCTCCACACGGTGGTAAAAGACAAATTCGATGTCAATTCGTATGCACATGTATAAGGCCTTTGTAAGGGTAGAAACATAGTGGAGAATTAAATTCACGCATTTTTCTCTTTAAAGAAAAATACGGTTATTTGTAGCAAAATTAACATATGTTGTGAAAACTGTAAAAATTGCCTTCAAACAATTAATCAACCATCCAGATTTCTAACATCAACCATCGCATTTTTAAAGTGAAAAACACGTTTATTTTCTTGATAAAGTCGATGCTTTATTCGGTTTATATGCAAGAGTCGAGGCTCTACTATGCATAAGTACATTCAATACAATGTGTTGACACTCCACTATGTTTGTACCCCTAGTGTTTGCTTGATATTTGTGTGTTTTCTTGGATGGTTTTGATTCATTAAGTGTTATGTTCTTGTGTTCAATGTGTGTCTACTGCATGAATTGCTTGTATGTGTCACGTGTGCTGTGAAGCCCGTGATTTTGTCTGTGTCGACAGACTCAGACAAGTGTTTGTGTGGATTTCCTATTGTCTCAGTACATTAATGCTTTTATTTGCTTTATTGTGTGCTTCTGTATATATGTGTGTGTGTGTGTGTGTGTGTGTGTGTGTGTGTGTGTGTGTGTGTGTGTGTGTGTGTGTGTGTGCGTGTGTGTGTGTGTGTGCCTGTTCTTATATTATGTGTGTGCGCACGTGTTTTCTGTACGAGTTACGTAGAGATGGGCCCTTATACGATGCTTAAGAATATCCTATGTTAAAAAAATACATGTAAATTGTATGTGAAAAATCACATATCAATACATTAAAGAGACTATAATGTATGAAAATACCAAGATACATATAACTGAATAGAAAATAAATGATTGAAATGTCTTGTAATTTTCTGTTTTAGTTTAATTGGTATTCTATATTTGAAATTCCAAATGTTTACTATTCATCTCTAATCCGTGTGTTTGGTGGAGTAAGAATTTTTCGGTATACTGTACATGTACAATGTATATACAAAACATTGCCTCCGCCCCTATAAACATACCAAAACTACATCTGCAAAGCAACTCTGTAATTATTGTTTGCCTCCAGAAAGGGGCTGCTGCTTTTATATTTCTCTATTTTCCACAAAGAATGTTTAAAACTCCACATCAAAAGCGACTTAAACCAACCGATAGGAAGTCATCACTATAAAAATAAATTCTTCTCGCATAAAAGCTGAAGTCTTATGAATTTCACTTGCTTAAAACGGAGGGAAGAAGAAGAAGAAGAAAAAAAAACATTTTCTTTTAAGTTCACAACGTCACAATATATTTGAGGTATGTTTTACCACTCCCCTTTTTTCCTCCTCTTTTCCCTTTTTTTTTCTTCTTCCTGTAACCTAATCTTAAATTCTTTTTTTTTTCCTTTCAGGTGAAGTGTTCTTAATACATAAGACTTTTTTTTTGCTTACATATTACATACTTTGAGGGCACAATCATATCAAATGGATATAAAAATGGTTGTTGGGCTTGGGTCCTTCTATTTTTGTTGTACAATGAAAACACACGCAAGACACCCACCCACATCCTCTCATTGTGTGTGTATGTGTTTTTGAATGTATGTGCATATATATATATATATATATATATAAAGCTCATATGGTGGTGGTTCAGTTTGATAATAATAGAAGCACAGAAGGGTGCTCTCTCTCTCTCTCACTTTTCTTTGAATATAGTGAATTTGCAAAGATTACGACTTTAGAGAGACGGGTTAATGGGTCTCCTGCGTCTCCAATTTGGAAGAAAAGTGTGTACATGTGTATGTAACTGCATATATGCATATATTTATATATATATATATACTGGGAATATGTGGCTGTCGCGTACTCTACCCTCAACCACCACCATCATCATCATCATCATCATCATCTCCACCTTTTTCATTCATTTTATTATACCCGCAATATATAACAAAAAACCCACCACCCCCTAAAGTAGGAAAAGCATTCTGTACATAAAAAAACACTGCTTTACACAGACACACGGTTACAGAAACATATGTGTCACGTAAAAAATAGGAACAGAAATATATTTAAAAAAAAAATCCATTATATTTCATTTAATATGGTTTATGATTTTCAAACTTTTTGATTATTTTGTTTTTCAGGAGCCAAAATGAAAAAACAAAAAACTAGAAAGGTGTTTTAGTAACTATAAGGGTAGCACAATCACTTAAGGGTATTTTCATGTTGTTATCTTTCAAAATAAACTTTTTATAGACTGATATAAGAATTTAATGTCTGCTTAAATTTGGGTCATTTTCAAACTCATATAAAAACTTATCTGAAAAGACATTTAAAAAAATGAAAATATCCCTTAATTGATTGAGCTACCTTTTTCTTCGTTTCTCATCTGAAAGACAGAATATATTCAGAGATCGAGAGGCGTTTACACTTTAAAACCACCTTAAATAGTATTTTCAAGTTGAGATTTTTCAAAATGAAAATTTTTATAAACAGAAATTAAAAAAACTCATTCTTTTAAAACTCTTTATAAGAAAACCTTTCCAACATAAGAAACATAAGACATATATATACACTTTATATTTGCAATCCGACCATTAAATCATTTCCTGTCTGTTAAGTCTTGAATTTTTGTCTTTTAGTCTTTCAAAAGAATTAATCCGAGTGATCAATTGAGATGAGATCAAACTCCTTCTTAAAAATTTTCTTCTTTAATCTTACAAAACCACTTCATTCATTGTTACTAAGCTTTTTTGCATATAACAAGTAACAAAATATTTAAAACCAGTGTCTCTGATGATGCTTCAACCTTTATAAAAGTGCGGGCCACAACAAAGATTTTATTAAAAACCCTTATAAAGTAAGGTTTGTGACCCAAAATGCATGGGGGAAAGCAGAAAAAAATAACATACAAGATAAAGCAAAGTTCGTTCTCTTTTTCTGCCTTGTTGCATCCACTTAAAAACAGAATTTTTGTTTTTATTTTCTGTTTTCTTAGATGTTTTATTACGCGTTTTCTGCATGTTCTGCATTTTTGCGTTTTCGGCATAATTAAGCAAAAATCTATCGCTGTTTAAGTCTTGTTATTTTTGCACTTCAAAAAATAGTTTTTGTCTTTTTCTTCTGTTTTTTTACTCGCTTTCTGTCGCGTTTTATGCATAATAAAGCAAAGTTATATTGTCTGTCTTGTTTCTTTCATTTAAGAACAGAATTTTTTTTCTTCCAGTTTTCTTAGTAATTTCTTTCGTGTTTTCTGCATGTGTGTCTCACTGTCTCAGTCTTAAGATTATTTAAATAGAACAAATTATTATTTTTTTAATTTTGGATTTTTCTGCATGTTGGTTATGTGTAACACACATATTAAAAGCATTTAAAGGTTGAAGTCCCCCTCAAATAAAGTCTAAACTTAAAAGACTATACTAGTAAGAGAGAGAGAGAGAGAGAGAGAGAGAGAGAGAGAGAGAGATTTTTCTCTTAAAACAATCAACTAACTCCAGAATCCAGAAATCTCTTTGGATTCGTCCGTTGTCTTTTTCTTCTAATCATCAGAAGCCTAAAAAAATCGATGTGTTTAATGTGTATTTGTGTATATAACGAATGGATATATATATATATCCTACAATATATTCAAAAAGAGGGAGAGAGAGAGAAAAAGATATGGCAAAAGAATGTTTGAACAGAGTCGTTACAAAAATTACACACTTTCAAACCGTACTCTCTAGAACAACAAACATTTTCTTCACTTTCCACAGCTAATTCTAGAATAGAAATTTAAAAGAAAACACAACAAGAAACTAAGAAAAGAACATTTTGGATCGTTAAAAATACTTAAAAAGACAAAATATACAAGAGAAATCAAGACCCTTTTCCCCTTCCTCCCTATCTTTTCTTTTCTTTCTTGTCTTTTAGACACTTTCTTCTTGTCTTGCACTTCATATCTTATAAATATCGCAGAAACAATGCCACTAATGAAACTACAAAATAAATAAATAATGAACATTTTTCACTGAAGCGTTATGAAGATTCTCTCTGAACGTGTTTGTAGTCTGTGTGTGTCTGTGTATGTTTATATAGTAAGTGTGCACGTGTTTGTGGTCTCTGTGTGTGTGTGCGTGCTTGGTGAGTTTACATGTGTGACATTGTGTTATGTGTTGAAGAAATTCAGTGGTAGCATGTGTACGACGCTATCTTTCAAAATAAACTTTTAATTGTAAGCTATAAAAAATGTACTTCAATCGTCTTTTTTTTTTTTTCAAACAAAAAAAAGTTTATTTTGAAAGATATCGAGCACATTCGGAAACTATTGTTTATATTTTTTTTTGCGTAGTACAAAATCTAGAAGGCGATTGCTCCACATCCTAGACAATTTCTTTAAAAGAAAAGTATTTCCGGATGTTCTTGATTTGGCCATTTTCTTCTCTAATATGAGACCATAGAAAGTCTCATATGAGGAGGCTATGGTGTAAAAATTGAAGCAAACCTTGTGGATTAGATGCTTGTTTTCTTGAGAAGGGTAAGGTGGAGCTAGCATGGTTCCCGGACATAATTTCTTTACATTTTTGATTGAATAAAGCAACCCGTTCGAATAAAACGATCAGGTCAAATAAAGCAACCCAGTTGAATAACGCGAGTAAGTCACGCCGCATCCTAAGAAGAAGCTTGTGACGTCATAGAGAATGACGAAAAATTTAGGATTGTGTCATTTTTTTTCTCATAAAAATTGGAAATAAAAGAATTCAAGAACAATTTTGTTTCAATTATTGAAAATATTTCTTATTACCCCCTTTTTTCATCAAACTAACTGACACAATCCTACATTTTACTGAAATCCCAATGACGTCACAAGCTTCTTCTTACGACGAGGCAGATATAAATGAATGAAACAAATTGTCAAAATTAAATATTTATTTAGATGGGAAAAGAGCTAGTGTTTTAAATCGGTAGATCTGTATTTGAAAACAACTGACACAAACTACTTATATTGAACAAATTTGATTTTTCATAACCTATTCGACCAGGTCTTGTTTGGCTGACTTGAGTTTTTTGGGGGGGTTGAATTGGTCCACCTTTTCGGAAAAAAAGAGTCTTCTGTTGACGTCTTGTATAAATAACCTACACCTGGAAAAACATGTTTTCCCCACGAATATAGAAAATTTAGCTAACCGCTTATTTGCCCTGGTACATAAGAATTCGAGCAATTTTTTAGACTTTTATGTAGTACTAGTGGGGTAACACAGGCAATTGTGCGCATGCGCGTCGTTTTTTCCTTTTTTTACTCCTTTCATTTCAATTTCAGTCACTCCTCCCACTTTTTCCCCCTCCACGTTTCTCTCTCCCCCCTCTACACTTTGCAACCTTTTCCCCTCTCCAATTTAATATCATGGGGTTCTTGGATGGGAAGGGTGCAACATATATTTGACCTTGAGAAAAAAAAGCGGTTCATTTATTCATTTAAATTTATGTAAATTCCGACGTGTTTCATGGTTTGTACAGCGTTATTACAGATAGACACCCACACAGACCTGGCTTAATATATATATATATATATATATATATATATATATATATATATATATATATATATATATATATATATATATATATATATATATAACTCACTTATGGTGTAAGGGTAGAATCACACACACACACCTAATAAAATCCCACTAAATTTCACTTTGTAAGGGTATTTATAGCATGTTTATAGTAATGTGGTTCTTCCCTAATACCTTGTACACACATGAGTTAAATGAATTGAAATTAAATGTGTTTAGGTGAATTATACAGAATCCAGTTAAGGACATGAACCAAATAAAAATTGACTATTATTAATATTTTAAATTGAAATACTAAATCAATATTTTAATGTCAATAGTTTCTATATTATATTTAAGTAATAACGCAATATTTTCAGATTATTAACTGAATGAATTGAATTCGATATATTCTTTGTTTGTCCTTCACAGGGCTCTGTAGAACACATTTATTATTTAAATGCATTTAAATTATCAAGTGTGTACTAGGTATAAGTTGTTCTTTTGTTATTTCTTTTTTACTCTCGTTTATATTTAACTTCATAATTTGTTTTTGTTTGTCCACTGCCACCTTCTGAAATATTTGAAAGAAATTCACACTACTGCAAAGGATTGAGAACCCATGACCAACATTACCACAGGCTGAGACACTAACCACTTACACCTACAAGACAAGAGAGGATTAGAGGTTTTGTTTTTTCTTACCTTTTTAGACCTTTTTTTTTATAAAAAGCGAGTATCACAAAAAACATGTTTTTTGTTTAATTTTCTTGTTTTTAATAATAAATTGTAAAATTATAGTTGTTTTCTTTATTTCATTTTTAATAAGTCAGTTAAAAAATTCAATACGGATTTAAAACAACCCATTAATTTAAAGATTAAATTAAATTAGGGCTCAGATAAATTGGCCCAAGTGAGTTAAAAGAGTTGGCCACACCTTTTGAGGAATTTTTTTTTCTTCTTCTTCTAATTCATTTCCTATCTACACATGTTACAAGTTGAAAAATACAGAAAAATAGGATAAGAATATAAGACGAAAGACTAACTCGCACTGAAGTCTTATCGAAAAAAGAAATTACATCGATCCATAATCATTGTCAGCTTTTAATTAGACAATTCTCTCGTTCAATGTCTAAGATTTCTCTCTCTCTCTTTTTTTCTCTTGTTCTTTTTCTTTTACATTTTCTCTTCTTTTTCTTCTTGTTTTTTAGAAAACCAAAAGAGAATGGAAACGAGAAATTAACAACCTTCTTTAGAGACTAAAAAAAGACGAAAAAAGAAGAAAAAACGACCAGCTTTTTCGTCTGTGAATTTAAAGCAACCAGTGATCCAATTTTTTTTTTATAATAAAACAGAACAGAAAGAGAAAAAAAAAACATTATTAGATTTTCTGAATCTACCGTCTCTTCAGTGAAGAAAAAAAAATGTTATATTGGATTATTGGTATCAATTTATTCAGGTTTTTCTGTGTGTTTGTGTTTGGTATAAAATAAATAAATCCTTTACACAAACCCTTTTCTCAGCAAAAAAAAAAATGTTCTGTAGAATACCATTGTTAATGTCAAAGTGGAAAATCAGTCATTCTGTGGAACCACTTAGTTAATGTACAGAATCATCAATTCTATAGTAAAGTTGTAATACTGGCCTGGATTTCACATTATGCAGAAAAAAAAGCCAACTGAAATTGCGACTACAAAACAAATTTATCTCATTTGAATAATTTCCATTCTATATATTTGGCAGAAAAGTAGGCATACAAAATAGAAAATTGTTTCTTCCTGTCACTTGAAATTTACTCATGATCACAAAAAAGGTGTCCTAACAAAAACATTCTATATTCCATCTATTTTTTTTCTTACATCTTTTATGAACCCGACATGCCCCTATTGTAATGTGCGAAAATCCTTGAACGCGAATGAAAGCAGAAATATAGCAGAATGGCATTTAAAGCTCTGAATCTCACAAGCGGAAATGTAGCAACAGAATAGCATTTGAGTTTTGAAGCTCACAAGCAGAATTGTAGCAAACTGAATTTAAGCTCTAAATCTCACAAGCAGAAATGTAGCAGAATGACTCTGAATCTCACAAGCTGAAAAAGCCAACTGAAAATGTTACGTAAAATGTTTTTATCTAGTTTAAACAATTTAATAATACTATTCATTTGGCAGAAAGTAGGCAGAAAAAATACACTTTCAATTTCTAGTTAGAGATGGATCACACATGCAGAAAACAAGCAGAAAGTACAAAATTTGAATAAAGTTTCTGCTATATTTCTCTGTTCTTTCGCCTTCAATGGTTCTCGCACATTACAACAGAAGAGAAAAAGTGTGACGAGAAGCCATAAAGAATAATGCTACTGAAGGAACGTTTCCAACTGACTGATAAAATGTAATTCTGTGTAGTAGGTAGAATGAATTTCAGCAATTTTTTCTCTCCATACAATGGAGTTTTTTTTATGTATGTGTGATCCATCCCTTAGTTTTGCAACCAAATTTAAACTATTCAGCTGTTCCTTAAAGACCTGCATTTTTTTTAGAAATTCTGTACAATGCCTGAAATTCTATTAACTGTGTCAATGTATTAGTGATTCTTCACATTACCTAGTTATTCTGAAAAATAACACATTTTCCACTTTGGCAATAACGGAAATATATCATTTCCACAACAAAGTGCCCCCCCCCCAAAAAAAAAAAGGTCAAATAACTTTTCTTAAAATATATCTCTTCTTATTTGCAATGGAATAAAAAAAATAGAAAATGACGTTGTATGGGCAGATGACGTCATAATTGACAAGTGTTGACGCAAACGTGACGTCACTTGTGTGCGTCATCATTGATCATCTCAATAGAGAGAGAGAGAAAGAGAGAACCAACTCTTATTTGGGTTATTTCTCTTATTTAGAGCAAAGAAACATCTTTTTTTTGTGTGTCCTTTTTTACATTATATGAAATAGGTAGAAGTTTATTTCTCTGACACTTCTTTACAAGAAGATGCTGTCTTTGTGATCCTATTTTGATTTAAGGTTCAACTTGAAATCACATAAATAAAGACATTTATCCATCTGTATATACAGTATATACATACAATGTGTGTCATAGCATTTTATTATCATTGTAAAAGTAAACAGATTTTTTCCCTTCTTTTATTTTTAAGATCAATTTACACAAATAAAACAAACTTATTGTACTAATGTACAACTTCAACATCTCAAAACTAAAGTATAGGCCTATCTTTTACGCGGGTTTTAAAGTATAAATGCCACTCGAACTCTGGTTATTCTGCCTTCAAGAAATCAAAACTCGGTCACTAATCTGTAGCAGAGTTTCTGCTGCGCAATGTGAACTATTTTCTTTAGTCTTTTATGATAAAATTTATTTTCGAATTCATTTAAAAATGGCGGTATAATCAATTACAATTACAAAAAAATACTCTGCAAGCAGCCAGTTGGTCTATGGAAGAGGGACCTTAAGATCCAAATGCTGCAGATGCATTGTCAATATATAACTACAGAAAAAAAATAACCTGCATTGCAAATATAAAAAAAACTAGTGGGGTAACCCGACATAAATGACGGGAGCAAAATTCACAGGCAATTGTGCGCATGCGCGTCGTTTTTTCCTTTTTTTACTCCTTTCATTTCAATTTCAGTCACCCCCTCCCACTTTTCTCTCTCTCTCTCCCTTCTACACTTTCCAACCTTTTCCCCTCACCCCCTCCCACTTTTCTCTCTCTCCCCCTTCTACACTTTCCAAACTTTTCCCCTCACCCCTCCCACTTTTCTCTCTCTCTCCCCTCCTTCTACACTTTCCAAAGGAAGAGTTCAACATATAGTTGACCTTGAGAAAAAAAAACGGTTCATTAATTCGCATTTATATAAATTCCGACGTGCTTCAATAGTTTTTGTTACTCCACACACACACACACACACAGACCTGGGATATTATATATAATAATAATATATATATAAATGCAGTCATGAAAATGTATGACTTAATTTATTAACGACATCATCAATGGCCTGTTTATGAAGAGCATTTCCATTGTCGTATAATCCTCGGTGGAAAAAAAGTCCTTTAAAAAGTCCTTTTCAAAATGGCGGTATAATCTTTTTTTTTCAAAATTGCGGCCCTATAACAGTGGTTTGAATAACTGGTTAACATGAAAAGACCTCCTGTTTAACTTTATGTCACAAGAACATCAAAGGTGCCAATAGACAGTTTCCCCATCTATACTCGTCTCTATCTATTCTGTGACAGAACTAATTAAGAAAAACTTGCAAGAATATTAGAAACTAGAAGGTTAGCTCAATCATCAAGTGTATTTTCATGTTGATATAATATATTTCAACCTAAGCTTTTTATGTCAAGTTTGAAAAATTATCCAACTATAAAACTAATGATGGTGTTTAATTTTTTTCTTTAAAAAATGTTTATTTTGATTAGCTGAAGTAGAATACAAGTTTATCTCTTACATAATTAACCTTTTGTCAAGTTTAGCTTTTACAACAGTTTAACTGAGTTCTTGTTCAATTAAGCTTTCATTCAGTTTAGAATTTTCATGCAGAAAAAAATTCGACTGAAAAATAAATTCATCTAATTTCAATAATTCCATTCTATTTATTTGGCAGAAAGTAGGCAGAAAAAAAGGTGAAATTGTTTCTTCCTGCCAAACAGAATTACACGTTATATCAGTCAATAGTAAGGCGTTCTTCAGTAGTATCATTTATTGCTTTTCTTCCCATTTTTTCTCTCTGATTTTTTTTATGATAGAAGTGTTTTATTTTGCAATGTGCCAAAACCTCTAAACGCAAAGGAAAGCAGAAAATGTAAATGAAACTGAAACTTTTCCTGATTTTGTATTTGTATTTCAATTTTCTGCTAGTCTTATAATAATTATGTGGAATACACGCCTTATACCTTGTACAGACACATGAGTTAAATGAATTCAAATTAAATGTGTTTAGGTGAATTATACGGAATCCAGTTAAGGACATATTAACCAAATAAAAACTGACTTTAATATTTTAAATTGAAATATTAAATCAATATTTTAATGTTAATAGTTTATATATTATATTTAAGTATTAACTCAATATTTTCAGATAATAATCTGAAAATATTGAATAAATTCAATTCGACATATTGTTTGTTTGTAATTCACAGGGCTCTGTAGAACACGTTTATTATTTAAATGCATTTAAATTATCAGGTGTGTACTAGGTATTAGAAATCAAATTTTAAACGCCATTTTTGAATTTAAATAATTAAGTCTGCAAGCAACTACGAGGGCCTGTTGCAGAGGGACTATTAGTCTAAAAGCAACATAAAAATGCATTGTACTTTTAACATTAGTGCGCCATCTGGAGTAAAGAGCCCAGAGAAAGAGAGAGAGAGAGAGTAATAGAAATTCTGCAGTAATGTTCTGTTTGAAAAACATCCATCCATCTTTAGTAATAGATGTCATTGATAATTTGATAAATGAATCAAGATAAATATGTTACATTCACAAAATGACCGTCAAGAAAACTTTCTTTGTCTCCTCATCCTCCTCCTCTCAAAATAAAAAAAAATAATTCAAATGCTAAAACAGACGAATTCCATCTTAGGACCACCACCCTTTAAACCTCCCCCATTTTTCTAAAGGACCTCCCCTCACCTCCTCCTCCTCCTAATCTCCCTTTCATTCTAATAAAAGTCAATCATGACAAGAATAATGGCGTAAAACGTTAGAAAATGTCTTTATTCTTTGTAGAATAAATGCACGGAGAAGATTTTTTGGCAATCTTTTACCCTCAACCATCTTAAGGTCTCTCCTCCCCCCCCCCCCCCCATCCTCTCTGTCTCAGTCATCATTCCCACTTTAACCCCTTATTTTTTTTTTTTAAAAAATCTCAACTGTTATTATGACAGTGTGAGAAAGCTGCTTTTTATTAATAAGTAGGGCTAGGATTTTTATGTTTTGCATATATTTATTGCAATGTGATTCGACTGTTCTGTTTAGAGTGATACACAGTTTGTGCAACAAGCATCCTTCTGTTAAAATTCTATTTTGCATATTTTTGCATATTTTGGTGTTTGTGCATAAAAATGCATATATACCACAATTTGCATTTATAAAACATTTTTTAAAATTTTAACAATTTTGATGCTTATTTTTTTTTTTAGTCTAGATTTTTTTTATAATTTTCTTATTTTAAAAATCAATGAATCATTTAGTTATTTTAATTTAGTAGATAAAAATTGTGTAGAAACTCCTACCCTACAACCCCCCTCTTGAATCAGCAAATAAGACTTTCCAATTATAGGAACTAGAACACACATCCTGTTAGATGCAGCCCTTCTCTTACAATGTGGCAAGATGTCTAGACATTGTTTTGAATACAAAAAGAAAAGTACCAGTAGTTTCTTGGCTTATTTTGCATGGTGGTGTATGCTTAATTTTGAAAATGCCTAAAGTTTCATCAAGTAAAGCTTCATTAATTAAAAGTTGGATTTCTTCATTTAATGGAATATTTACATCAGATGGTAAAGTAGTGTTTTGCCAAATTTGTGAAAAGGAAATAACTGCAAACCGCAAGTCACAGTTGGAGCAACATGTGGTCACTGCAAAACATGTTGCTAATGCTGCTTTGAAAAAGAAAAAGAAATCAGTACAGAAATTTTTGGAAAATTGTACTTCTCAAAACAAAGGTATTTTAATAACATTAACATAGCTATATTTGGAGTAAAATTATATTTTTCTGTTAAAATTTATTAATTTTAGACCCCTTCTACATGGGATTGTGTGAAGCTTTACTTGCAGCAGACATCCCTTTATCTAAAGTCAACAATTCCAAGCTTAAGGCTTTCCTTGAAATAAATTTTGGAAAAAAAATACCATCAGAATCAACTCTACGGAAAAATTATCTACCCTCATGCTACGAATCTGTAATTGAAGCCATAAGAAATGAGATGAAAGGCTGCTATTTTTGGCTATCTGTGGATGAAACTACAGATGCTGCAGGAAATTACATTGGGAATGTCATTGTGGGAAAACTTAGCCATGAGAAAGCATATCCACCTCGTTTGGTTGCATCAAAATTATTGGAGAAAACAAACCATGCAACTGTTGCAAGGCTAGTGAACGATACTGTCAATATGCTATTCCTAGGAGAATCAGTTGAATCAAAACTGCTGCTCCTCACAACTGATGCTGCGAGATACATGGTGAAAATGGGTAAAACAGTAGCTGTTTTTTATCCAAATATGATTCACCTCACTTGCCTTGCTCATGTTCTTAATCGTGTTGCGGAGGAGATTCGTATATCTTTTCCTAAAGTGGACAAGCTATTGGCATCTGTGAAACAAGTGTTTCAGAAAGCCCCATCTCGAGTTCAGATGTACAAAGAGCAATTAACAGATCTTCCACTTCCCCCACGACCAGTATTAACAAGATGGGGAACATGGTTGCATTCGGCAAAATTTATTGCCGAACACTTTACAGAAATTCGTTCTGTGGTGGAAAGATTTGATGAAAATGATGCGGCCTGTATTGCAACAACCCAAAAACTCTTTATGACACCAAATGTGGCCACTGATACACAATTCATATCTGCTCAATATGGCTTTTTGGTGGCATCTATTGAAAAGCTGGAAACAGAAGGTCAACAAGTTACAGAAGCCATGGAGATTGTAACGGAGGTTATTGAAAAATTGAAATCTGTGAAAGGGCCAGTTGGCAAAAAAGTCTCCAACAAATTGACCACAGTACTGCAAAACAATGCTGGTTTTGAGATTATTTCAAATGTTGCACAAGTCCTAAATGGCACACCAGGAATCAACATTCACGAAAGCATTATGCCAGACGTTGTACAGTATATGAAATTTGCACCAATAACATCAGTAGCTGTAGAAAGATCTTTTTCTGTCCACAAAGCAATTTTTCAAGACAACAGACAAAGTTTTAATGTTGAAAATTTAAACATGTATATGGTTGTTCATTGTTTTCATTCGAAACATGAATAAAAAAAATTGTATTCTGCATATTTTCTATTTTTTACTGCATATTTCAGCATTTTTTAGTGCATAATTGCATGCATATTTTTACGTTTTTAGTGCATAAAAATCCTAGCCCTATTAATAAGAGTTAACGAAATTATATGCGTTTTAATAAGAAGAGTAAAGTGAAACTGAGATTCAACTTCCTGTTTTCATTTTCTCTTTCTCTCTCTCTCTCTCTCTCTCTCTCTCTCTCTCTCTCTCTCTCTCTCTCTCTCTCTCTCTTGTAGTCGCAGTTTTCATATATTGGATTTTTGTTCCAGAGTGAAAATGATGCTGCTGAATCTCATTAATATGCATGAAGCTGCTCCTACCACCCTCTTTTTCCTGCATCTCATCGTCGCCGCCACTTCTCTCTCTCTCATTCTCTCTCTCTCTCTCTCTCTCTCATCCTCTCTCTCTCTCATCCTCTCTCTCCCTGCCTCTCTCCCTCCCTCTCTCTCTATCCCTCCCTCTCTCCCTCTCCCTCCCCCCCCTCTCTCTCTCTCTCTCTCTCTCTCTCTTTGTCTGTGTTTTCTTTAAATCTAGCCCAACTTCAATATATAATTTTCTTCTCAGAATCTCATAAGAGAGAGAGAGAGAGAGAGATAGAAACAACAGAACAAACACGTTCTGTTCTCCTTCTGTATTTTACGTGCAAATTTTCTTTATGTGTTTGATTGTTCTTTAAAATTTGATTTTGCTTATGTTATTTGGTGTTTGTTTGTTTGTATGATTTTTTTTGTGTATGTTCCACATTCTGTGTCTGTGCGAGTGTTCTTTAGTCGATCTGTTTTCTCTATATGTTAACTGTGTGTTATTTACGCGTGTTTTCTCCATGGTTATGTGTGACTGTGAGAGAGAGAGAGAGAGAGAGAGTGTAAAGCCTCGTTTTCACGGCAATAGTTCTATCGTGAGAGTAGCTATCATGAAAGTTGCGATAGTTCACTCTCTCACGATAGCAACTGTCTACACGTCTTGCAGTAACGTGATAGTTCTGTCACATGACAGTGTGACGTCTACTTCACAGATATCACTAAGTCAATTCCCTCCAGAAGCCAAATTTCCCTACAAAGTGGATATTTCCCTACAAGCGGTCACTGAACAACTATTACTATCGCGACAGTACTATCAACAAGATAGTCTGATAGTGCTATCGCGACAGTGCGATGGTGACTATCATGTGGTCTGCACGATGATAGTTCTCGCGATAATTGCTCTCATGACAGCAACTATCGCGACAACTATCATCGTGAAAACGGGGCTTAAGTGTGTGAGAGTGGGTGTGACTGTGTGAGTGAGAGTGAGTGAGCGCGCATGCGTGTGGTTCTTTAAAATTTAGTTGCATTAACAATGTGTTTATAACAATGTTTTTATGCAAATTAAAGTTCTGAAATGTGCAAATCGTTTTTAGAAATGGTCCGTTTATGCAAATAAGAAAATAAAGAATTAAGTGAAATTATGTGAATATTTCGTATTTTTTTATGCAATTTTATTTTGCATTATTTAAACTGATTATTATTGTACATAATGTCCCCAAAAGAGGGGGGTGGAGAGACGATTAGACATAGACAATAAGAAACGAAATAATCGTCTATGGAAATTAACATGTAGGCTATTTTCAAACGTTCCTTAAAAATAGAAAGAATCATGCAAATCCATCATCCATGCATCATCCAAATCTCAGGTTTTCTTTAATGTAGGTTTTACATAGAAATGTGTATTAACGCCATCTGTTGGTTATTTTCTTAAACTGACCCATGCGGATAACGCGTCTTAAGCTAGGGTCTCACATGCGTCAAACATCAACAGAATTCAAGGCATAAAATGAAAAACAGAAAACTTTTTATTTTACAATTGAAACCGACACGAAAACAACGTTTAGATTTGTTAGTTTACGGTTTCTGTTGAAAAAGCAATCAATAAAGCCAAGATCTCACATGCAGTAAAATACACGCCCATAAACAAAACAAAAACGAAAATGTATTACATTTTACGTTGCTATTACGCTTTCTGCTTCGTACAAATGATCCCACTTGCACAATGAAAAACCTGAACAGAAAACGTAAAAAAAAGCTCCATCTATTGGTATAAAGGAACAATAAACACATGAGCACATTTCAAAAATTTATGAAAATAGAATGTGTGGGTGTCATGCGGAGCCCTGTAAAGGACAGGTGAGATTTTTTTTAAATCTCGACATTTCCACTTTATCCAAAATCTCGACATTTAGACTATAATCTCGACATGTCGACATTTAATCTTTTATTCGGTCATGTTAATTATGCCATGTTGTGCGCACCATACTCTAATAATTAAATTATTGCTGCTACAAGATGGTGCTTGCAATAATTTCATTATTAGAGTATGGTGCACACAACATGGCATAATTAACATGGCCGAGTAAGAGATTAAAAGTCGAAATGTCGAGATTCTGGAAAAGTGGAAATGTCGAGATTTTAAAAAATATCTCGCATGTCCTTTACATTTCTCCGTAGTGTCATCCCAAGTGACCCTTAAAAAATCTCAACTTTGTTTTCAGTTGTTAAAAAACAAAGTTTGACGTTGTTTGTCTTGATTTCTGTTGACGTGTTACGCATGTGAGAACCTTGCTTAAATAAGGGTTGCCAAAAATTAGTTTAAGCCAGTTTTAAACTTTTATTTAACTTCACAATTTGTTTGTTTGTCCACCACCTTCTGAAATATTTGAAAACTAGTGGGTAACCCCGTCATAAATGAAAGGAGCAAAATTCACAGGCAATTGTGCCCTGCATTAGAATTTCTTTTCCTCCGCCCTTTTATGAACGTCATCTATTTCTAATTGGTTTGTTACTTGGTGATAAACTGTAGTTTAATTTTGCTACTATTATCCTCTCCCCTTTTTATCTTTGAAAGAGAGAATGAATTTTTCATTTTCTCTGGTGTGCGCATGCGCGTCGTTTGTTCCATTTTTTTTACTCCTTTCATTTCAATTTCAGTCACCCCTCCCCCTTTTTTCTCCCTCCACGTTTCTCTCTCCCCCCTACTCCTCTACACTTTCCAACCTTTTCCCCCTCTCCAATTTAATATTATGGGGTTCTTGGATGGGGAGAGTGCAACATATAGTTGACCTTGAGAAAAAAACGGTTCATTTATTCATTTAAATTTATATAAATTCTGACGTGCTTCAAGGTTTGTACAGGTTAAACACACACACATACATACATACATACATACATACATACATACATAGACCTGGCTTAATATACATGTACATATATACCTGTATAATAATTCACACTGCAAGGGGTTGAACCCATAGCCAACATAACCATGGGCTGAGACACTAACCACTACACCAACAAAACAAGAGCCGATTAGATTTTTTTTTTTTTTTTTTTTTTACTTTTTAGACCTTTTTTTATATATAAAAACGAGTATAAAAATGAATTAATTTTCTTGTTTTACGTTCAGGTTTTTTGTTGTGCAAGTGGTATCACTTGTACGTCACAGAAAGTGTAATGTTCTGTTTTCAGCAGTACTTTAATTACGCATGTGAGATCTCAGCTTTAAGGGTATTTTTTTAAAAAAAAAAAATAAACTTTTCATAATTATAAACAAAAATTTAAAAAAAATATCGTCCGCTTAAAGTCGTATAAAACGCTTATTTGGAAAGATATATCAACATAAAAATATCCTATACAGTGACTGAGCTACAGTTGCTACACTTCTAGTTTCTAAAAGACTCCTAGAAAAAAAAAACTGAATAATCAAGAGTTCAAGAGGCGTTTTACACTTTTAAAACCACCTTAAAAAGCGTGTGTGTTATTTGGAGTAGAAAAGATATTAAAAAAAAAGGTATTCGAGTACGGAATTTGTTCGTTCACCGAGAATTACTTGTTATTTTAAGCGCATCGAGAGAATGAGAAAGAGGATTTGAAAACAAAAGCGGTGACGAAATAAAAAAAAAACGAATCTTATTAATGAGCTCTTTGGTTCAGTTGAGGCGACAAAAAGAAGAACCGACAACAACAACAACAAAAAAAAAATCTGACGCACGCGTTCAAAAACACAAAGGAAATTAGGCAGTTAATGACCAAAAATAATCGCAAGAATCTACAGGCAATTAGAAAACGGGACGAACAGAAGTTGGCTCCGACCTTTGTATGACAACCGGCAACTTCTAATTGGTTAGTTGTGCAGTCTGACGGTCACATGCTCCGCCCTTTTCAATGTCGAACCGCACAACAAACCAATTAGAAGTTGCCGTTCGTCATAAAAAGGGCGGAGCCAACATCTGTTTGTCCCGTTTTCTAATTGTCTGTCATGGATCTTGATTTAGAAAATGGGAAGAAGAAAAAAAAAAGCATAGTACAAATGGCGCGCCACAATGCACGCACGCACGCAATAGCCACCACGTGTCGCTAACTAACTAACGCTCAGCTAATTGGCCAAATGGAACTCGACGTGTCGCCAACACAGGCAGTTAGAAATCGGTCAGAACTTCAGTTGGCTCCGCCCTTGTTATGACAACCGGCAACTTTTAATTGGCTGGTTATGTAGTCTGACGTCACATGCTCAGCCCTTTTTAACGTCAGACTACATAACCAGCCAATTAGAAGTTACCGGTCGTCATAACAAGGGCGGAGCCAACTGAAGTTCTGAACAATTACTAACTGCCTGCGTTGCCAACGTCGACACCCAGTTGATTGGCCAAATGTAGCGCCACGTGTCGCTAACAAACACTGAGCTGATTGGCCAAATTAAGAGCGCCACGTACGCGTGTCAGCTGGGTATTTACCCACACTGAATGACCACGTGGTTAGGAAACAACTGAGTCCTCTCAGATTTGTGCTTTTCTAGTATTATCAGTCAATAAAACTTTTTGTTTTCGTTTTCTTTCTATTTCTGTTTTCTGTTGTTGTTCAACAGAAAAACAGCTGCAAACATTCGCACGATCAAATGTAGACACACATACACAGACTTAAATATAGACGACGCCCAAATGTGCCCCTTTTTACCCCCCTTTAAAACGTGCCAAAATATCCTTAAAAACTTAAGCCACACAAAAATAAAAAGCTTTTTTTTTTTTTTAGTTCAGTCAACTTAACTCCTAATACAATATTTTGACTCAAACGATACAGAAAAAAATGTGATCAATTCAGAACGAAAAATGTGCGAAAAAACCAAACTAGAACCCAAACATGAAATTTTGTCAAATCGAAAACACTTTACAAACTATAATGAAACAAACTTCGAAATTACCTTTTTGATGCATTTTAAAACTAAAAAGTTCGTAACTTTCCACTAAGACTCAATGAGTCTAAGTGAAAACGATGTTAAAAAAAAATACAAAATTGCGAAAATTATTTAAAAACTTAATTAAAAACGCGAAATTACTTTAGAACCGACCAGAAACATATCAAATTTTTCCCGAAACTGGATGATTGTCCTTGTGCCACTTTCAATAACAATAACAATAACAATAACAATAAAGCTAATTAGTAAATCACACTGACATAGTTGCGTGACGTCATCCGATAGACTCGCAGATTCACGTAGGATACGACATTTTTCGAACTGTAGTTCTGCATTTCAGAAAAAAATAAGACAGATAGAAATTGATTTGTGTGTTAGAAACTAGAAGGGTAGCTTGAATCACTTAATAGTATTTTTATGTTAATAGTAATTTTTAAAAATAAAATTTTTGATTGAATAAAAAACTAAACAATTCATAGTTAATTGGATCCTTTTCAAATTTGAGATAAAAATTAAGCTTGTTTTAAAAAGATATCAACATGAAAATACATTTAAGTGATTGAGCTACCCTTCTAGTTTCTAAATCACTTTCAAGTTTCTCTTAATTTTGCTTCTGAAAGAGAGAATAATCATGTGTTCGAAACGCGTTCACACTTTAAAACTACCTGAAGATCAGTGCTGACAAATGTCACAGACAATTATTAGTGACGTAACGAGAAGGGTGCATAAACAAATCGGTGTCAATAAAAAATAATTACAGATTTAAAAAGAATGTTTTATTTGACCTTCTTATGTTTTAGAAGTAAAATTAAGAATAGAAACTAGAAAAAAAAGAAAGAAAAACTAGAATAAATACATCAATTAAAGAAATTTTCGTTTTGATAATCTTTTTACAACAAAAAAATGTCTTGATTTTTGTTTTTCAAGAAAATTAAAAAGTGGCCATTTTTAAATTACAATAAAAATTTTATTTCTAAATACATAAGAATGAAATTTTTTTTAGGTAATTTCAAGCTACTAACACTTCTAGTTTTTAAAATACTTTCAATTAATTCATAAAAGTTTTCAAAACACTAGAACAAACAGTAACCAGATTTCTAGTCACGTGTTTTCTTTGAACTTGAAAGGTCAGCATCGTAATAACTCTTTTAATTAATTATTACATTTAATTATGTCATCAATTATGCATTCCATTTCTTGATTGACGTTAGCTGCAGTAATGACTACCTCTTTAGCTTCTTTCAGTAATTGTGGATTTAAGAATTCACGACGACCCAATATGATGACAGTATCTTAGTAAATTTAAATAAGAAAAATTAAAAATTAACTGAAGAAAAGAAAACAATAGACTATACAAGGTGTCTCAAAATAACAAGGAGACTCTTAATACAGTGTGTTTCAAAATACATTGGAAAGCCATACAAAGTGTCTCAAAATAATAAGGCCATACAAAGTGTTACAAAATTACTTCACCATAGAAAGAAAAACATTTTAAGGTTAGTTAAAACTGCGTGTTTCAAATCGGGACTTATACAAGGTGTCTGAAAAATATCGAAGCCATTGGAACTAACAAATATAGGGTGTTTCATGGTGATGACCAAGACTCGGATTTTTATGCAATATCAAGCAAATATTTCTCAATCTGTTTCCCCAAAGGAAAATTGTGAAGTAACAATCCTCCGTTTAGATCAACCAACTATTATGTTTGTTTGTTGACAAATGATATTAACCAGACAGCTAGCCTCTAACCAGCCTTTTTGATTAGAAAAAGCACTATTGCAGTTACTCTAATAATGATGATTACTTCACAAACTGAGAAATATTTTCTTGAAATTACATTAAAAATCCGAGCCATAAATGATGACTAAGGCCAAAAAATGATACGTTTACCCGATGAGACTGTTTTAAAGGCTAGAATTCAAATTCCCCTGTATCAACTTTTGAGTTAAATGTAAAAAAATGTTAGCCTCTAAACAGTCTTGTTGATTGATAAACGCATAATTCTTTTGGACTTCGTGATGATTGATGAATGAAAATGAAAATTTAATTTAAAAAAAGTGGATAAAAATGAAGCAGAAATAAAAACTCACATCCATATTTTTCTTGAACACTTCTGCAGTTAGCCATTACAAAGTAGTTCACGTAATCAGTGCCCAAAATAGTAGAAGTCTTGATTATCTCGGGATCTATTATTATTATTTTCATTAATTATAATACATATTTTAATCTGTGATCTTGACTATGGAAAGTAATTTGCATACGTTGAATGTCATCGAAAGCTAATTTTCCAAGTTGTCCATCAATTGGAATGCCAATAACAGATTCGTTCACTTTTTCCGTGCTATCATCATCATCATCATCATAACGAATTAAAAATGTTACCAAAATATTAAAAATTTATAATATTATTTTGCTCCTTCTTTGTCTCGTATTTTGATTTTTAGATTCAAAACTGTGTTATAAAAAATGTGTTTTATTAATAAAACTAATGATATAATAAATTAAAAGTATAATATTTAAAGTTTTCGACTAAAAATCTATAAAAATAAATAACATTTAAAAAAATATATATCATAATTTCAAAATAAAAAATATACTTAAACAATTAATATTCCAAAATTTTGTTATCTTCTTTTAGTTTTTTTTATAATTTTTAATAATTTTTTATAATTTTTTCGAAAAAAAACCCTTCCTCTCATATATGTTATTTTTTGTTTCCGAATTTCTCTCGATTTGAACTGTTTTTTCTTCTTCCCGAATTACTTCACCCAATTATAGATCCAAGATCATAACTAGAACTTGAACCCTCTGAATAGGGTTCCAACAAACAAGAAAAACCTTTTCAATGGTGATACTCAATAAAATAGGTCATTTCAATGTTGGAACTCCGTTCAGAGGATTCTAGTTTATAAAGTTTAAAGGCCAAGTTTCCTTCTTGAATTTGGACCTTTTAAAACTCGCTTAGCAAGAGTGTATTGCACAGTTAAATTAAATACATCATTAGTATCAACTTGGATATTGGATCGCACACTCCGTGGCGTTGGTCGATTTATGCCATTTTGCACAATCCAAAGACCAATCCAATCACCAGACAACTAAAAACAAAATAAAACCATATTAATATGAACAACTGCTTTTCGAACTCTAGTTATTGTGTTTCGGAAAAACAACACTAAAAAGAAATTGAAAATGTGTTAGAAACTAGAACGGTAGCTGAATCACTAAATCACTAAACTTTTCATAAACCAAAAATTAAAAAAATATCGTCTGTTTGACATAAAATTAAGCTTATTTTAAAAGATATCAACATGAAAATTCCCTTAAGTGAATGAGATACCCTTCTAGTTTCTAAAACACTTTCCAGTTTTTCTTAATTTTGCTCTTGAAAGACAGAATAATCCGAATTCGAGTTCGGTTAAAATTAACTTATCACCTTTTTTTTTTTAACTTTTTCAAACTTCTATCAGACATCATCATACAAATTATCTATTCAACTTTATTTATTCTTCTAGTTTCTAATAAATCTTCAAATTTTCTTCCATAAGCTGTTTCCAAAAAAAAAGCTCTCTCGTATTTTTCTACAACATCTCCACCTCCGTCTCCACTGGCCATTGCCACAAAGATTACCAGGAAAATAACAACTAACACAAGAAAATATATTTTGGTTTAGTTTTTAGTACAAAAATTCCACAAATCTAAAAGCAAATTAACTCTTTCCATTTGTAGATTTGCCATCAAAAATATGCAAAGAATGTTTTTGTATCATGTTGTTGGCCCACTTGCTCAGATGAGAAAAATTAAAAAATGTGCCCAAGCTCAACTACAAGCTCTACATATATAAACCATTCTCCTTAATCTCTTGAATATCTGAGTGTGCCCAATGGATGAATGGATTCTATTTAGAGCTAAATTATTTCTCAGTTCACGCCACAATCCAATGAAACAGTGAATGGCCTTGTAAAATAGATTCAATAAAGCTCTAACCTAGAACTAAACAAATAGCTTCTAAAATAAATTCTAAAATACAAATAGCAAATGAATTTAGAAGAAAAAGGCTAGAAGACCACTTTTGGTTGTTGATTTCGACTGCAAAATGAAGAAGTTCTCGAAGTCTGTGATTGCAATGTATTTTCTATGGAAAAACGCCAACCTTGACACACAAGTGGCTTTTCAACAACTTTCCAACTTCTGTAGCGGGAAGGGGGGTCTATTTTTGACACAAGTGATATAGTTTTTCCTTGACACACAGACTATTTTCCAACTACATTTGGACCACACTCCAGTGATCGATTTTGGCAACAACTAGACTTCATTTTGCAGTTGAAATTGACCACCAACAGTGGTCTTTTCCAATAGCCTAAAAGCCACCATTTGCTCTAGTTAAGGCCTTAAAGCAGTGTTTCGATAACTTTTCCCAATGAGATGCTAGATAAGTTGTCAATGCACATGTGGACCACCTTTGTTAAAAAGCCCTACTGATGCATGCAACTGAGCCATGTACCCTTGTGCCAAGTAATGTGGCACACTCCATTCACCTTATAACAGACTATAATTCTGTTTTTTTGTAATTTCCGTTCTGACAGTTGGGGTGTAAAAATATTTGGAAATTGTTTTCGATTAGCAGCTCCTTAGCCTTTATGTAGAAATATTGTACAGCTTTTTCTCCTTAGAGGCCAGTGGCTCCTAATCGAAAGAATATCCAAATTTTTTTTTATCGATGGTCCCGCCTGCAGACCACCTGGCACACCGCCACGCACCACCAGTGGTTGAGAAACATTGCTTTAAAGAGAAAGATAAGATGAGACAAGAGAACTAAAAGAGAACATTGAAGAGTGACTAATACAATTAAAACTAACTCCCCCAAGACGTTTTTCGCTAACATCGAGTTTTGCTACCTCTTTGTATATCTTGAGTATACCTTATTAAAAATAAGCTTCAACTCTGAATTTCTCAAATTATGTATGGTTTATAATGTTGTACACCTAACTAAATTACATTGACTTCAGAATAATAGTTGATTTTTAAAAAAAAAAAAAAAAAAGGAAAGTAATTAACTGCACACTGGTTATAAACCTATTGGTTATATGATAACATTCCTTTTCTGTCTGATTGGTATTCGTATTAGTGAATGTCATTTGCTGTTTTGCTCGTCACTGCCATTGGAGGTTTCTTTAATGGTTTTTTTTTTTCAAATCTACTTTGGTTTTTCCAAGGGTTTTTCCAGATTGCTCCAATGTGGTCAATACAGTGGCATGCTGAAAGAATCAGTGAAGAAGAAAATTGATATTATTTTGATCAAGCATGGGTTGTATTTGAGGCTATTTTCAGCATGTGCAACTCGCTTCCTATGAAACAATCCTGCGAGCGCCCCTGGCTAGTCTCCACCTCCAAGCTTTAATATCGTTTAAGATGGGTACAGCCCTCCCAATAGCCATGAGGCTAGCCACTGGAGTCAATTCCTATACAAAATGTTGGAAGACTCGATTTATAAATCAAGGTGCAGTTAGTGTTTATTAATTGCAACTCATTTAATTATAAGTAGATTTCATTGCAATTAAATAAATTATAATTTCTTTTTATATAAAAGTGTTCTTAAGATAAAGAAATAACACTTAACAGCCTTATTAAACGTGTTTCTAATGAATATAACACTTTATAATAAATATAAAGAGAAGGCTTATTTTGCATGAAACATTATAATTAAATCATTTAATAAAGCATAACGTGGAAACGTTTTATTTATTTTTTTTTTTTTGAAAAAAGGAGATAATTTTTTTTAATATTTTTCTTCATTCTATTTCGTAAAATACGTACTAAGTGCTAGCTATATAATTATATGCATTCTATTGGTTCCTACTTGGCTCGAGAGCCACACATTGGCGACCTTTTATAATAAAACAAATAGACACAACAAAAATGATTTCTTTGCATAATTATGTACAAAGCTTTTGTATTTGCCTATTGCCTACATTTATTATATATATAATCACACATACAAGTTCTATGTATAATGTATTTGATAGTTAATTATAATTCATTCATTCATTCATTGATCAAGAATGATGAATCTCATGAAACACAAATTAAACTAATCACCATCAAAAAGCGATTAAGCACGTCTTCTTTTAAAAAAAAAAAAACGCTTTCTCATAACGTATATTATATAAACACAAAATACTAGAATGGAAGAAAAAAAAAATATCTGTGCACAATTTCTGTAACCAAAAAAAAAATTAAAGCAGCTTAGGATTTTAATTGTAATTCATTACTTCGAATATGATGCAAAATAATACATAATGAATGTATAGGAATTCAAGGTATATATATGAACCAAATTTATTTATGTCTCGAAATAAAATCGTTGGGATTACATTAAGAAAAAGAAAAAAAAAGCTGCATAAAAAAAATCCACGTTTCGAAATGATAAGACTTGAGGAGAAAAAAAAAATGTGTTCCATCTCAAACGATTTCATCTTAAACGACACTGAGGGTTGGAAGTGGAGGCTAGCAATACTCCTATGCCATGTAGTTGAAGAAGGCAGGTGGTGAAGGATATTAATTTGGTCGCTGGGCCCATAAACGCTGGTAGGCCCAGTACTCTAATGTAATCTCTAAGTGTAATCTCATAGTACTCCCCTAGGCACACTTCTCCCTCAATGGAGAAAATAATTAGAATAATATCAAAAATAATAATTATTATTATTATTATTATTTTTGTATTCTTCTTCATTATAATTTGACTATTTTAATTCCTCGTTAATTTCAATAATTCCTCATTTAACTCATATCAATAAAGATGCTCCATAAATAAATACAATTTTTAAATTTAAAACATTTCCGTAGGCCTCGAAACTTCCATAGGCTGTTAGCAGTATGCTTATTGTGCCTAATTCAGTTCAATTAAACACAGTACTAGGAATCGAATTTTTATGCAATATGAAGCAAAAGGTGTCTCAATTTGTTGCCCCAAATGCATCAGTAATGGTGAAGTAATCATCATCATTAGAGCAAATGCAATTATGCTTTTTCTAATAAAAAAAGGCTAGATGTCTGGTTACTATTATTGTAGATGTCAACTAGAGTTCTCGCCTAAAACCAGTGTCTTTAATTGAAAATAACATACAGTGTAATTGTTGGTTGATCTAAACGGGATCGTTACTTCATAACAGATTGAGTACCGGTAACATTTACTTGAATTTGCATAAAAATCCGAGCTCTACTCAGTACACCTGCAATCAGCTCGATAGATCCACATTCCACACGGCAGAGAGGATTTTTTCTCCCAATTATAAATGATTGTCATTTAGACAAAGTTTAGACATCATCGTCAAATTGAATTTGTCGTAAAACAGAACTTATCTGCAAGAAGAGAATTCCGTAGTCTAAATACATTTGGAAAGAAATAAAGTTACCAATGGATTAATATGGGTATGGCCTCTACCTCCAGGCTCCACAACCCTAGTCGTCGTTTGAACAAAAAAAAAAGAATCGTTTGAGTTAGTTTTTCAAGTTAAAAAAAAAAAGTAAATGTGTCGTATCTCTCTCCACATATAAAAAAGTACTAAGAAAAGACCTTAGTCATGTTGAACACTGGTACAGTTTTCTTGGTCGACGGGATTTAGATTGAGTGGAAATTCGTAATGACGAAAAACATTGTATGCAGCAGTGATAGTTTCGTTTGGGATTTGTTTCTCGTAATACATAACACCCGAAGCAACTGTTTTGAAGTAAAAAAAAAAAGAATGAAAACATAAAATGCAAATTAGTAATCGATCATTAAACTTTTTTTTTTTTTTTGGATGGTTTTTTTTTGTTTTTTCAAAAGAGGATTTTTAAAGGTTATTTTAATGGGCACAACAACAAAAACAACATATAATCATCATAATCATTATTATTATTATTATTATGAAAAAAAAAACTCACTTTTATGATAATTAAATCCATCTCCATAACAACAGCCAGAATAAATATATGTTTCGTAATCGGTATCAAGTATGTAACTTCTTCTTTCCGTTACATTTTGATACGAAGCAGGATAACCTTCAACTAAAAATTGCAACAAACAAAAAGTACATATAATATTTGCATATTTTGTATAATAAAACACATGATTGACATTATGTAAAAATTTACCAATTCGTTATTTTGCATGTGGTTCATGGGTAAATTTATGAACCAGTTTGAAAAAAAAATTATATAAGGGAATTAAACTTTTCTTAAGTCATTATTAAAAACATACAAGCATATATACGGGGCTCGTCAAAAGTATGCCTATGATGATATCTTTAAAAAATACCGTAACTTTTAAATAATTTTCAAACAACTGCAAAAAATCCATTTTCAAATATAGCATTATAAAAAAATTCTTTCAGCAAAACCGGTGCAAAAAGGTAATTTATTGTCCATTATCTAAATTGATTGTCAGAAGAAGTAAATTTACCGCAATTTACTTGGAGATTTTTATGTAGCTTTATAGAAATTTTGCAAATTGCAACAATTAATGCTTCTAACCTTTTGCGGATTTGCTAGCGAATTATTGTTTATTCATATTCGGAATGTCCTGAAAGCTGCGAAGCTTCCAGAAACGTCTGTAAACTTGAAGGGCCCCCCAGAAGTTTTTCAAAACTGTGTAGCCCCCCCCCCCATCCCCCGAGAGGATCTCGAAACTAAGAAGCCTCCTAGTAACTTCTCAAAATTTGGTGGTCCTCAAGCCAGCCTGACACACACTGCCTAATAGTTATGTAAAATCACTGTTTATCTCACTGTATCGATATAATTAACATGATAAACAGCGCTGAGCCGGCCCCATAGTATGCGAGGCCCGAGGCAACAAGCGATGAACGGGGCAGGAAAAAAAAATGTTTAGTCAGCAGCGTGGAGCTCCTAAAAGCGCGGGGCCCCAAAGCAGTTACCTCGCTCGCCTTGCCCTAACGCCGAGCCCGAAACAGTGCCTATAACAACACTCAAACCTAAGACTAGAAGAAACTAAAAGAAAATAATATAAAAGGCAGGGGAAAAAAAAGACACAAGACAAGAGAAATCCTGAAAAATAAATATGCAAATCAATCTGAGGTCTTCACTATCTTCAAAGTAATAAAATGTATACCTTCTGCTATGGCATCAAAAGTGATATCGAAGGTACCCGGAAAATCATTGATCGGAGTCAGTGTAACATTTTCCTGAGTCAATTCGGATTGTCTGAAAATCAGGAAATTCAAATGATAAAAAAGAGACAAATCCACTTTAGCATATAAAAGATAAGAGAAAGAAAATCACATAACATACATACTGTATATAGAGAAACGAGAAAGAAAAAAAAAAGAACATTGACTATTTCATATACTGAAATACTACAGTATAATAATAAGAATAATAATAGTAATAATACCCTTGGAGGATTCCCTCGTAGAAGGAAACGATGCTCTTATCAGGTAGAATGGTGAAATTGGCTTTGGTACATCGATCTACGGGATCTCCATGGAAGTAACTTTGGTACACTTTATACCAGAAAGTGTGAAACTATAATACAGAATAAACAAACAAACAAAAATAAGAATGATATCATCATCATCATCATTATTATTATTATTATTATACCTACCCAATATACAAGGTACAATAATAACAAGTATTATTGGTAGGACAGAAATATAAGTTTTGCTGAATACAAAAAAATGGTGCAGGTAAAACGTCCATTGTTTAAAATAAGAAATACCCTAAAGCTACGTGTTTCAAACTGAAGTCGTTTGATAAATAACTATAAGGGCCAAAAGTTTCTCTAAAATGCACAAAACGAATAGTCGAGGTTAAAACCGTTTTTTGCATATAATCAAAATATAAAAAGGCAAAACCTAAAGATATTTTTTAAGCTAAAAATAATATGTTTAAACGAAATTAAAACGCCAAAATTTTTAAATTTACCATTCAGAGAAAATGCAGCTTCTGCATCTTCCGCAGATATATAATTTTATTAAATCATTTTAAAAAAAATTAACTTATCTTGTCTTTTATATTATTTTGTATGGTTTATTGTTATTTGTAATTAGGGCCTTAGCACACAGACGACTTTTGAAAGGCTTTTCAGTTGCATAGATGTTTTTGGAAAACTTGAACATAAAAACGTCAGTGAACCTTCTTTTTTTAGAAACAACATTATAAAAAGAATTTGAATTGTTTTACATATTTTTAAAAAATTAACATTTAAATAGTTCAGCTTGAAAATGACCCGGTTTTGGGATTTTTCATTAACATTTCACGCAAAACTAATTTCGCATTTTTCAAACTGTCATAAAAGTTTATTTTTAAAAATCATCATCATCATGAAAAAAAACTTTTAGCATTATCGCCAACTATTATAGTTTCTAAAACACTTTCATTTTGTTCGTAGTGTCTCTCTTGAAACACGTTTTTGCTTGAAAAATATAAATTTCCTTCAAAACCGCGGTTGGAGGGAAGAGCTACCTCCTATAGAACATAATAGCCACTGCAGTGGCGCCATCCGGAGAAACAAAAACAAAATAAATATCTATTCAGCAACCATAAAATTCACCTTTCATAGCTTTTTTTTATATTCATTGAGATATACGAGTGTGTATATTCATTCAACACACTTTAAAAAGAATAGACGTTTTATCTGCGCCATTCACTATATTGTAAGCAATTTTATGCTAATTCAAATATTCTCCAGAAAAAGAAGAAGAAAAACTCAGATTATCTATATGAAAAGGTGAATGTTTATTATTGATCATTCATTGTATTGTACCCCTTATAATATACATACACATACTTTAGCCTAACAACCTCAAAGAATTCTTATAAACATGCATTACGGGAAGAGACAGAGATAGGATTTTTTTTAAAAAAAAAACAAGGCATGTATACATATAGTGGTTTTTCACACAAGTGACATAATCGATTTATTGAAAATGTTGACATTGGAAGAACGGATATGCCAAAGCTGACATAAGGATTCGAGGCAACTTGAAGGTTCCGGGGCAAAAGCAAAAAAAAAAACATAAAAGAGTTGAAGCAAGTGGAATTTGGTTGTATGTACAGTAGAAGAAGAAGAACACGTCAATGCAAATGTTTGTACAACTTGTTATGGTTCAATAGTCAGGAAAATACATTTGTAGTATATACTGACACAGAAAAAAAAGGTCCACTTCAATGCTACATTTTCAAGGTATATCCATCTTTATAAGAGATTCTTGCATCTTGTACCCACCAAAGTGGAAAAATCAGTTATTCTGCACAATAACTAAACAGTGTGCAAAAACCATCAACTGGGTAGTAAATCTAGAAAATTATAGGCAATGTGTTGAATGTATAAAAAAACAACAAACAAAAAACTACATTAAATCTTCAAAATACTTGTGAGAATTTTGAAAATTTGCACATTGCCTAAAGTTTTAATTTAGCAGACTTAATACCAAATTGAATGGTTTATCACACTGCCTAAATTGTCAGGTTTGCTACTGAATGGATGGCTTTGTATATTAAATAAAACGCTGTTCATTTTGTACATTTACAAAAGTGCAGATGTGTAAATTGCAGATTTATAACCAAATTGGTTCTGCACGTTGCCTAACTACAATATTATTAATTTAGCAGATTTGCTACAAAATTTATGATGTAGCTCATTGCCTAAAGTGGTATTAATTTCGAATATTTTCTGCCAAATTGACGATTTAGCACATATTGTCTAAAATGCTATTAAATTGGCAGATTCACTACTAAATTGATGCTTTTGCATATTAAAGAAAAGGCTGTTAATTTTGTACATTTACAAAAGTAAGATGTTCCCATCGTCTAAAGTGTTATAAATTTTGCAGATTTACTATCAAACTTGATGGTTTGGCACATCACCTAAAACGCAGTTAATTTTCTACCATTACTGAAATACTATTAATTTTGCAAATTTACCATCAGATTTAAGGTTTAGCACATTGCCTAAAGTGCTATTAATTTAGCAGATTTGCTACCAAAATTATAGTTTTCCCTCACTTACGAAAAAATATAGTTAATTTTTTTTTACTATTTCTATATTACTATTAATTTTGCAGAGATTTACTACCAAATTGAAGGTTTAGCACATTGCCTACAGTGCTATTAATTTTGCAGATATACTTTCAAATTAATGGTTTTCCACATTGTCTAGTTATTGTGAAGAATAACTAACTTTCCACTTTGACACTGCAATAATATATATATATATATATATATATATATATATATATATATATATATATATATATATATATATATATATATATATATATATATATAATGGAACATTCACAGCCAATATTCTTTCAATTCCATATAAATGTTTTCTATAGAAATGAATGTAATTGGAAACTTTGTCATTTTCGTCTGCCAATTCTCTCTTAGCCAGATTTTTAAATAATCTCTGCTAATAATTGAATGCTTTCATGCAAGGAGCTTTGTAAAAGTGGATTTAACACTTAAAAAATCCATATATGAGAGAAAGAGAAAAGAAAGATTTAAATGACATGTAAGAGACACACACAGAGAGAGAGACATAAATAAACAAAAAGAATAAAGGATTTGAAGAAAACACAAGAAAATCTTAAGAAATTCTAAAAGACAACAAGACCAGGGATTAAATCCAATTACACATTTCTTTCCATGTGTTTCATCGACACATTCAAATGAAGATTTAAAGTCAAATAATTTCAATTTTACATCACAATGAATTTACCTTATAACAATATAAAATCGCTAATTTTTTTTTTTTTTTTACTTTTTCTCACAAAACCAAATTTGTTTCTGAAATTTAATTTTAATTTTAGTTATATTATCTTCAAATTCATTGTTAAAGTTTACTAAGTTTTAAAGTTCATTAACAGTTTATTAATAAGCCAAACTTCATAAATGCATTGCATTTCATTTAAATATCCACATAATTAGTTAATGTAATTATCGTACCGTCCTTAATATATTTGTGTACTTCCTTTGTATGTTTTATTCTGTATTTCAGGAGAAATTGAAATTGTCTTAAAACAAGAACGATTATAAACGATTTATAAACAAAATTTAAAAGTTAAGGTAGTTTTAAAGTGTAAACGGCTCTTGAACTCTGAACTTCTGTCTTTCAGGTGCAAAATGAAGAGAAACTTGAATGTGTTTTAGAAACTAGAAGGGTTGCAAAATCAATTAAAAGTATTTTCATATTAATATCTTTCAAAATAAAATTAGTATGCGAGTTTTTGAAAATGATCCAACTTTCAAAAAAAATGACACTTAAAATAACCATTTAGTTCAGGAGGCGTTTATACTCACTTTAAACCCAGCATAGTTAAATAAATAATTAAATATATTTTTAAAAAAATCAAATACTTGATTTAAATAAAAAAAAATATATATATATTTATATATATATTTTCTTTTCCAACACTGGATGATGAAAATCAATATATGTGAAATGCTTACTCTGGTCACGTTCAAGTCAACAATAGTGGTTAAATTCGGACATGGTCCAGGAAGACTATTAGATGGGACGGTAGTAGTATTTGCTGAACTTTCCTTACTAGTAGGATGTCCAGTGGCTAAAGCCACAAAAACAAACGCAAAAATAGAAATAACTCTAAACATGATGGACAAAAATGAGTTGTGATCCAAAAATCTAAAAACAAGAATTCACTTGACCAATAGTTAGTGATACTGTGTCGGGTAATGTTACTTATGAGAAATCTTGGAGGTATTTATACCAAAAAAAATTAGGTAGAAAAAAAGAGGGGATGAACTATGAAACGAGGTCAACTTCAGACAAACAGGATGACCCTTGAGGGTAATCCCTATTCGCCACCTATGCTGATCTAACCATTCTCAAGCTTACAATGAGCAAGAGCTAATTTTGTCTTCCTTACAGGACAGCGAGATGGCACACATGAGAATGGGTAGAAGTTTGACTAGAGAAAAAAATTTGTATGGGTTTTGGGCAGAGCCGCAGAAGCTGAGCCATGGGTCGCTGGCCCACCTCCCATTGACAATACATTGTGTGGGCGTGTTATCAACATGCTTTCAAAATGGTGAACTGATAGTATCTTATGATAACATTTTTCAAACATTTTTAACAAAGAAAAAGACAGTGCGAGAGACTACTGTCGTATTCTAATACTGTGAATTGGATTGTCAATGACTTGCACAAAGGCTAATCAAACAGAATACAAAATGACAACAATTCTCCTGTCTCCATAAATGCCCTGACTGTTTTCAGTCCTCAAGGGTTGGAAGTAAAGGCTGGCCAATAGAAGATACTTCTAGTGTCAACATGCCAGAATCCAAAAATCAAGTTAACTGGAAGCCTTGCTGGCCTCCAAAATGAACACCCTTTAGCTTTAGTGAATCATGAAAATGGAAAGTGGGGAGGATAAAGATTAACATGATTTTGCTAAAAGTGACATGACAATAGAACTTGTCTAACCATGTTTTCTAAAGAGACTATTTCAAAGTGGACCCTCTTCTATTTTTGTTTTCTTTTCTAGGAATCATCTTCAGGTTTATTGAAATCAGGAATGTGCTGTTATTTTAGGTTTTTTTTTTTTGGCTTTGAGGGACAATATTGTAACAACAACTACAAAAGTCTAATATTTAGGGCCCTATATGTTAAAAACGAAAGATGTTTTTTTTTTAAAATGAAACTTAATTTCAGGAGGATGATAAATAAATATAGGCCCTATGTTAAGATAATTATTTACTCGCTTTATAAACAAAATAAAAATAATTTTGTTTGATCTATGAATTGAAACTATAATTAAGTTACAATGATACATTAAAGTAGGACACAATTTTTGTCATTTGAATGGATGCGGACCTAGGGGTCTGCTTTTGTTTAATTAAAATTATTGAGAAAATGTGGAGGGAAAACAAGTGTTTATTTTGTTCATTTGTTTAGTTTATTCCATTGTTTAGTTTATAATATTTTTTTTATACAGTGGAACTGTTTTAGCACAAAACTGAAAAAGGCCAACTTTAAAAAGCGCCAAACTGATGAAATGCCAATTTTAAAAAGCGCGAAATTGAACAAACGCAAAAAAAAAAATAAATAAAAACCATGAAACCCTTATTAAGTTTCACTAAAACTAATAAAATATAGTAATTATTTAGTCTCCATGGTTTAACTTTAAAAAATTTGGAGTTATAAGGGTTTCACAAATGATGGCCAACATGCCGTAGGCGCACAATAAAGCGAAGATCTTTTCAAGTAGCGAATCAATCTAGAAAACCGATTAAGCGCCAAGCTGGTTTACCACCAAACAGAACAAGCGAAAAACTGAAGAAGCGAGCTTCTGTTTAATAACTTTTTTTTTACAAAGTTATTTTTTTAAAAACCTTTAAAAAATTATTTTTCATTTTTCTTTAAAAAAAAATGCAAGTTTATAAGCTTAAATCTGCTTGATATGTCTCTTTAACTGCATTTTTATCGTTAAAAGCGTTTACAAGCAATTTTAAAATTACCTTACTTATTAAGTCTAATAATATAAGTTAATGACAAATGTCAAGACACTTATTAAGAGTCATTACAGTTATTCTAAATTTCTCAAGAGCTCAACACACACACTACAATTACAGTTCCCTATTAGAAAATAAACCAAAACGATAACTGTCAACTTTGTGAATTCGATTGAACACTTAAGTTATTAACAATAACTGCGTTTATTAGTCAAAATTGATTGGTCTACTACCCCCCATTGGGCCCATTGGCAAACTTTCAAAGATGAATATTTTGAAAGTTCACCTAGCAACAACAAACATCATTTTTATGTTTGTAATCACAGATAACACAACAAATTGCCTACATTTTTAGTCGAAATTTTGCGTCTATTTTTTTTTTTTTTCTTTCTTTCTTCTAAATCAAAGGCCAAGGAAAAACACATTTCCACTTTACTAACTTACTAAACCTAGAAACACCTTTATCTTGATTAGAAGCAAAACACAAAGGGTATTTATGTATTTTCTGTCCTTGAAAAAAATACAACACATTTTTTTATCATTTCTAATAAATTAATAATTAACATGTTAAAAAATCTTCACGTTGTTCACTCAGTGAATCACTATAAAAGAAATATAGGGGTGCAGTTGGAAACAAAAGAAAGCTATTAAAGTTATATCTGTAAATAAAACACATACACACAGACAAGTAGCGTACGGAAACAACGGGACTGGCTCACTACAGCTACCTGGGTCACTAAAGCTACCAAAACAATATACAGACCTTTTTTCATCAAAAGGGTCACTACAGCTTTCAAGGGTGATTACAGCTACCAAAAAATATATGCCTTTTTATTTATCTATATGTTTAGTTTAAGTTAGATTCGGTTCGGTTAGGTTTCATTAGGTAAGGTTCAGTAAGGTTTGGTTTCATTAGGTAAGGTTGCGTTTCATTAGGTAAGGTTCGGTAAGGTTCGGTTAGGTTTCATTAGGTAAGGTTCAGAAGAAAGGGTTATATTTTTTGGTAGCTGTAGTAACGAAAAAGTGACGAAAAAAGGTCTATATTTTGTCCCTATATTTTTTGGTAGCTGTAGTGACCCCTTTTGATGAACAAAAAAGGTCTATATATTTTTTTTGGTAGCTGTAGTGAGCCAGTCCCGTATACAGCTACAAAAAATATATAGGTCACTATAGTGACCGAAGTAGCTGTTCTCCACCTAGTGACTCCACTGTAGTGACCCCCGAAACAACACGTGATCAGGGCACCTATAAAGTACGGGGACTTCTTCAAAAAAGCAAGCATGTAATCCACATACCTGCTTTCTCCTAATGGTTAAATTGAATATATGGCAACCTTTAGTGTGAAGGCTTTAAATGGCCTCATATTTGAGACGAAAATAGCAAAAATCAAGTACATCCGGAAATCGTTTTCTTTTAAAGAATTGTCTAGGAGGTAGAGCAATCACCCTTCTAGGTTTTTAACACTTTTACAGTATGAAGATTTAATCTTTAGTTTCTGATTGCACCCATGATTAATACATTACATTTTGTACTATTCTTTAAAGTTGTAACCAGCTGAGTGTGGCCAATAGATGGCGCCAACTGCACTTAGTACTTCAGTTACAATACGATTTAATGAACATACAAAAATGGAAAACATTTTAATCAAGCTGTCTTCTTTCTAGCTTCAAAAAGCAAATGATTTTTCACTCCCTTTTGGCATTTTTTTTTTCTAACATGGAGTTGATTTGCCTTTAAAAAATTTATATTGCTTGTAACTCTTTGTTTACACAAATCTACAGCTCGTATTGTATATATTGTATTATAAAATAAACATTGTAATATAAAAGTGTAATTTTATATTTTGCTCGTTTTCCTGTTAAAAATGCAGTTGTTGAAATAATAATTCAATTAAAATTTCAATCTCATCCTGAGATTTCGTTTTTTATGCATAAATAATGTAGATTTGTTTTGCAATATAGAAATATGGAGGAGGAGGAGGAGGAGGAGGAGGAGGCGGCCCATCTCATAAAATCTCAAATATTTTATTGGAAGATTTTTTTTTAAGTCTGAATGAAACTTGATAAAGAGCAGCAAAGGTTATACGAGCTCAAATACATATATTAAATGTTATCTGTATTAAAACATAAAAACATGTGATGTAGAGGTCGACACTTTCTAGGGAAAAAATATTCTAATGTGAGGACAACATTTATATTTAAATGTCACTCTCTTTTAAAATTGAGCGACTTGGTTATGCAACCTAAAAATAGCTCTTCTTTATAACTAGACTAGTTCTTCCAGAGTCCTGATTGTTGGGTCTGAGGAATGAAGGAGACAACACACATGATTGAAACAGATTGAAAAGACAGACAGACATACACACCAACTGAGAGTAATGAAACACAGGGTGTCCAAAAAAAAAAGTCCCGCCTGTATATCTTGGTGAATTAATCTTAGTGAATTTCAAATAAATTTCTTAGCTGCTCTGTGTCAATGCATCTCTCAATGTACACCAGCCTGTGTCACCAGGGCTTAAAAGTAGACTGTGTCCTTAAGGCACAGAGATTGAATAAAAGAATAATCTCATGAACATTTAGGAACAGCCTAGCAGACAGACACCGAATTGGCTCAGGTGGCAAGGTGTCATATGTTGGCTAATGTCGCCTACACTGGTCCTTCTAGGCGCCAGTGCACCAATAAATTCGATTTTATACACTTCCCGGAGGTGGAGCATGTGGAATGAATTTTGTTGAAGAGCCTAAACAATCCTGAGTTTCACGTGCCGCGAGACACGCCACTGTCAATTTTGCGGTTGCAAAGTTTACTTTAATACCGGGTTACCTCTGGTCGCCACCATGCCGGATATTGTCTATCTAGTATTTTTTTAGCCTAGTACGTGTAGGACCGGATCATCCGGCAGAATTATCCATTAGGCTAAGTAGGCTGATGCCTAGGGTCCCAAAAGCTGATGGAGGACCCATGCTAGATTTAAAAAAAAATTAAAAATGTATAAATTTATCATTGCTTATGTACAGAAATTAAAATGTTTCCACTTTTATTTGTAAATCGCATTCAAAATGTTCTTTTTCTATGAAAAGAAATAATGCAAACTTGTAAAATCATACGGACACATGAACGATATTTGCTTTTTCATAACATTATTGCATAAATGTGCTGTTGCTGCGTTGATATTTTGTATAATATTAGTAGAAAACGTACCATAACTAAGGAGTTTTGGGGAAAACAAATACTAAAATTATTGACATTTTATTATTGTCTATATTAGGTGAAGGGAAGTCCTCTGAGCACCAAAAAGCCTAGAGGTGCTTCTTGGCTTAATCCGACACTTGAGTATGTATGTGCCTGCTCAGGAGTCAGGAGCGCAAGTTAGGAAAGTTCCTCTCTTTTGTGTACAGGCAATTAGAAATCGGGACAAACCGAAGTTGGTTCCGCCTTTTTTTATGACGACCGGCAACTTCTAATTGGTTTGTTGTGGTGGTTCGTCGTTAAAAGGGCGGAGTATGTGACGTCAGACTACATAACCAACCAATTAGAAGTTGCGTTCGTCATAAAATGGGCGGAACCAACTTCTGTTTGTCCCGATTTCTAATTGCCTGTCGTTTGTGTGTGTTTTTCTGTATAAAAAATACACATACTACGAAAAGTAAAACTGCACCAGAAAAGAAGGCAATCGGAAAAAAAAATACACGCACAAACAACATGACAGACTGGACAGACTAATCGTAGGTCACTAGGTGACCTACACTTTCCGATAGCTGTTTGGAGAAAAACACTGTAGGTCATTCAGTGACCTACACTTTTATATTCTGGGAGACTGCGTCTAAAGACCCCCTTGCAACAAGCTTAATTTAATGTAACCCCACCTAATCACCGAATTAAACAAAAGTTCTCAAGTGTAGGTCACTTAGTGACCTACAGTTCCGAAGTGTAGGTCACCTATAGTAACCTCCGTCTAGTCTGATCCATGACAAGACAACTTCAGAAAACTATACAGGCAGTTGTGCCCAGCACACACTTTTCATTTGCCCCACCTTTTTATGATTGTCATCAATTTCTAATTGGTTATAGTTAAATGGGTGGAGCAAACGAAAAGCTAGTGCTGGGCACAACTGCCTTGTAAAAACTACAACATGCACGCACACACACAAATCGACGAGACACGCGCACACCCAACAACAAAAAAAGACAACACGAAAAATGACAGGCAATTAGAAATCGGGAAGAACTTCAGTTGGCTCCGCCCTTGTTATGACGAACGCAATTTCTAATTGGTTGGTTATATAGTCTGACGTCACATGCTCTGCTCTTTTCAACGTCGAACCACACAACAAACCAATTAGAAGTTGCCGGTCGTCATAAAAAGGGCGGAGCCAACTTCTGTTTGTCCCGAATTCCAATTGCCTGTCGAAAAATTGCACAAACAGACAAACAGGAAAAACACATTAGAGTAGACTAGACATAACACACACAGAGAGACCGACAGATAGACAAACACAGCCAACGTACAAAAAAAAAATAAACGCAGAGATGAATGGAATGTGAAGTAAAGAATGCAAGTCTAAGATGAAGAAGAAGAAGAAGGGATATTTGGATCTTCTTCCTTCTTTCTACTTACAACTATATAGAAAAGATTAAACTAATAAAATGATCATTGGCTCAATGAAAAAAAACCCCTCCGAATAAACAACTTCGAAAAGGGAAAATGTTAGTTCATATTTATAGTAAATATAAACAGCAACTTCAAGCAATAATAATCCACTAAAAAAAAAACATATTAGATCCATTTTTTTTTATTCTTCTTCTTCTTCTTCAATTTCATCAAAGATCTGTTTACATCAAATAATCTGAAATACATCTGAAACTCAAAATTAAAAGAATCTACATATCCTGTAGATATGCATTTTATGAGGGAGGAGAATTTTAGAATAAATAACGACAAGTGCCTTTACAAATCGATAAAAAAGTGATTTTATTTAAAATAAGACCTTCCACACAAAATAAATCCTAATAGAAAGCAATTTGTTTTTAAAAGGTCATAAAAATAACAACAACAAAACTAAACGAAAAAAAAATTATATTTTTGTTTTTGTTCATATTTTGAAATATGTGTGTGTGTGTGTGTGTGTGTGTGTGTGTGTGTGTGTGTGTGTGTGTGTGTGTGTGTTTAACGCTGTACAAACCTTGAAGCACGTCGGAATTTACATAAATTTAAATGAATAAATGAACCGCTTTTGTTCTCAAGGTCGACTATATGTTGCACCCTCCCCATCCAAGAACCCCATTGATATTAAATTGGAGAGGGGAAAAGGTTGGAAAGTGTAGAGGAGGGGTGAGAGAAAGAAACGTGGAGGGGGGAAAAGTGGGAGGGGGAAACTGAAATTGAAGTGAAAGGAGTAAAAAAGGAACAAACGACGCGCATGCGCACACCAGAGAAAATGAGTTTCTCATTTTCTCAAATATAAAAAGGGAAGGGGATAATAGTAGCAAAACTAAACTAGAATTTATCACAGGCAATTGTGCCCAGCATTAGAATTTTTTTTGCTCAGCCCTTTTATGAACGTCATCAATTTCTAATTGGTTTGTTACTTGGTCTGACGTCATAAAAGGGCGGAGGAAAAGAAATTCTAATGCTGGGCACAATTGCCTGTGAATTTCGCTCCCGTCATTAATGACGGGTTACCCCACTAGTCTGTTTATTATTCAGTGATGAAGTCCGCATTTTAGCTCAAATAAAAGAATGTTTTGTGATGTTCAAATATTGTTATAATAAGATAGTTTACGAACAGCAATTTTTTGAAAACTTTAGGGGGCCTCATTACAGAAAAAAAAAATAAAGACTGTCATATGACACTAAAATGTCACGTGTAGATCATAACTCTTAACAGTCACAAAAGCAAATTATAAAATTAACTGGTGTACAGAATTCTATCATAATAAATATGTAATATTTATTACATTTTGTAATGTATGCACAACACAAATAGTATGACTATAATAGTATTCTATACACAAGTAATTAAATTTTAAGTTTTAAATTTTTTCTAAATATAAATAAAATGAAATAAAAAATTCTCTTTTTTATAGCAAAAAAAAAATAAGATTTTTTTTCGCACCTTTTATCAACATGAAAATACTATGATTTATTTACTCTTCTAGTTTCTAAAAGAAAAACTTTCAATTTACTTTTAATATTGTTTATGAAATGAAGAGTTTTATTCCATTGATCAGATTACTTTGCATGTTTTGCAATGACTACTTAGAAAATTTATTAAAAAACTTTTTTTTTCCGTTTTCCATAGAAGGTTATGGAATATGTCACGTATTTCACAATTATATTAAATAAAGTTATTTAAAAGTGTTTTAAAAACTAGAATAGTTGGTGATAATGCTAAAAGTGTTTTCATGATGATATCTTTCAAAATTAACTTTTTATGAAAGTTTGAAAAAGGCGAAAATGTTTTTTTCATGAAATGTCAACGGATAAACCAAAAAACGGATCATTTTCAAAATGCTATAAAAATGTTTTATTTTTAAGATATTTCCATGATAAAATTTTAGTTGTGAATACAATTTGAATTTTTTCGTAATATTGTTTCTAAAACAAAGTTTGACGTTTTTGTGTCCAAATTTTCCCACCAAAAACACCTTTAGAGCACTCCATTAGCCACTACAGTGGCGCCATCCGGGTAGGAGAGGGGTTACAAAAATTGAATAAATATCTATTCAGCCACCTTAAGTATATTGAATTTTGTTTTGCATTCATTGAATAAGCGATTTAAAATATTTGACGTCAATGAACGATGGCATCAAATACGAGAAAGTGTTATTCACCTTACAAACACATAGACACAGAAGAGAGAGAGAGAGAGAGAGAGAGAGAGAAAGGAGAAAGTATACAACTCATATAGAAAGAGAGATAATGAAACAAAAGAAAAGGAAGAAACACGTAACAATAATTAAATTTTCTTCTGATTACATTAGAAAAACCCATCTCTCTTCTTAAAATGTCTATTTATGATTTTTAATACAAAAATGCCATTATTGAATTTGAAGCTTCGAAAAACACAGAAAAAAAATATAATCCTCACAAGTTGAAAACAATCTTTTTTTTAGTCAAATGTCATTAAAATAATCTATAACAATTTGTTCATCTTGTCACAGATTTCATTTTCTATTGTCTTTTTTTAAATTGTCTTCAAAGTCATTCATTGTATTTCTACATAAAAAATGACAAATTTCATAAAATTCCATTTAATTATTCTTATATTCTTCAAAAGAATGTTCTAACTTTTCTCATTTCTAATAAGTGCGATTTCACAAGGAAATTAATGGTATATATATATAATATATACGTGGTGACCCATCTACTTTTTTTGGGAAAAAATGTTAGTACATCTGTAAGATGTAAGAAAATAAGTAGTAAAGTTAAAACTTTTATGCAAATACAAAAATTATGCAATTTATGCAAACAAGAAATAAAAAACCTTCCAAAAAATTTCAAAATATGCAAGAAAATTGTTCATTTTATGCAAATTAAAAATGTATATTTTAATTTGAATAATTAGTCTGGCAGCACCACGGAAGGCCTGTGGCAGAGGTTATGGGTATTTTTAACGATTTGCCGCCATATACGTATAGCCTCTATCTAAGGCTGTGGAGGTGTTACATAGGTTGCACCAATGGCGCGAAATAAGGCGAAAAGCTACACAATCTCCTGTACTGATGCTAAAAGGCTGCTAATCGAAAAAAATAAACTAGCATATATTCCTAAAGCAACAACACAATTGTATTTTTGAAAGCAATTAACATGGTTAATGAACATCTGATTTTCGAAATCCGATTATAATTATTCTTTCAATAACAACATCAATAAAAAATTGAATGTTTTAGAAACTAGAATGATAACTGAATCACTTCATAGTATTTTCATGTTGATATCTTTCAAAATAAACTTTTTATAGATTTTTAAAAAAAAATATCGTATGCTTTAAAAATGATTTATTTTCAAAGTGATATAAGAAGTTTATTTTAAAAGTTAACAACATGTTAATACCTTTAAGCGATTGAGCTACCCTTCTAGTTTCTAAAAACACTTTCAAGTTTCTCTTCATTTTGGTGAGATCAAAAAAGGTGCGACAGAATGTCAACTAATAAGCGAAATTAATTTTCGTACTTCGTAATTCTCCCCATAGGCAAGCTCACAGGTCATCATCATCATCTAAAAAAAACTTTTGTAGAAAAGTTTTGAAATAAAATAAAAAAGCGTCAATAAACGATTGCTGTTTTATTATAAACTAATGCTTTACATGAATACAAATAAATTATTTTTATTTTATGTAAATGATCCACTGTGTAATTAGTTATTACAGTTGTCTTGACTAATGGCTACCAAATTTTGTAGGTTGATATTGGCAGCTGAAATTGCTTGTCGAGCATTTTCCAGAAGTTGTGGGGACAAATGTTGCTGACGACTCATTATGACAACGGAATCTTTTTGAATTAAAATTTTAAATAAAAAAAATTAATGTTTACGCAAGAAAATCCAATAAGCAAATACACTATACAGGGTGACTCAACATGCTACATGGAATATCATATACAGAGTGTCTTGAAATGCTACAAAGAAAGCATATCGAGAATGTCATAAAAGGCTACAAAAAACATACACAGTGTCTCAAAACGGTTGTTCAGGGTGTTCCAAAATTACAAGAAAAAATATAAATAAAAGAGGACAAATTTTAGTCTTAAGTGGATGATACTGATAGGAGGCTCTTATCTTAAACCAGCTTTAAGTGAACTGTGCAAGCATTATATTTGGTTAGGGATGACCTACTCTTAACAAATTTAGTGAGACTTTTGTACAGTTAAAACAATTACAATTACAACTACTACTCTGCTAGCAGCCAAATAGGCCTATAGCAGAGGGACATAAAAGTCCACAATTGTCAATCCCACAAAACAAAATTATCCCCATTCATCACTTCTTCCTCAGGAAGAGAGTTCCATTGTCTTATAAGTTATAACTCTAGGAAAAAGACCAATAATATGAATCTGTCCTAGCAAAAATCTCCCTAATTTTCTTAAGAGTGGTCAGCCCTGCCCATATATAGTGCTTATATCACTGGACTGCGGTTTAGGACATTCACCACGTGTAATTTTCCCAAACAATTTCAAACTTAACTCAGCCCTACGACGTGCCAAACTATGCCATTGTAGCACTGACAGCATCTCAGTGACACTATCTGTAAATTTGTGCCCGCCACAAACAAACCTAGCTGCCTTACACTGAACCATTTTAATTGAGTGAGTGAGTGTGACATAGTGAGGATTCCAATACACTGCAGCAATACTCAAGATGAGGCCGAACCAATGCTTGATAGGCAATAGTTTTAACTTGTGCTGGGCAGGTGCCCAATGTCCTTTGACTAAAACGAAGCATTTGTAGAGCTTTCCCAAGACAATAGAACTCTCTTGCAGAGGATTTTATACATCAAAATAAATTTGTAGTATGCTTTTCTGACAATGCATTATTTCATTTGCACCTTACCATATTGCTATTGTCATTGGGTTTATTATATCTTTGGGTTTTGGCAATACATTTTGCATGCCGCAATTGGACTTTTGTCCTTCTACCACAGGTCATCATAAAAATCGTATCACAGGGTGATACGATGGAGTTGGATTTTGATGGACTTACAGTAGTTAATTGTTATTATTATTATTATTAAGACAATGTAATAAACACATGGTAGTGTTTATCAAAAGTATGTAACAGTTTTTAAAAACATTCACACTAATTGTTTGCAAATATTTAAGGGTAAGACATTGGAAACATACAAGGTGTTTCAAATAAAACTTAATCTATAATAAAATGAAAATAATATAACTTACATCCATGTTTGCCTCCAGAACTATGACAGTTGGTTATTACAAGATAGTTGTCATAGTCGGTTTCCAAAATAGTACAGATTTTTGTTTGAGTATCTATATAATATATGCAATATATCATATGCAAATTAAGTTTGATACTAATGAGGGAAAGAGAGAGAGAGAGAGAGAGAGAGAGAGAGAGAGAGAGAGAGAGAGAGAGAGGAATTAAGCTACATACTATGAATGTTCTGGTAAGCCAATTTTCCAAGTTGTCCATCGATTGGAGTGCCAATTAAATATTTGGTCATGTTTCGATTGGCGCTATATAAATATTATATAGTAAAATAGAATCTCACATCTCAAAATTCACTAATGTGCAAGCGTACAACAATGAACTCACCGGACTGGTTTGAAATGGAGGGTTGTGTTAATGATTCCATCCACAGAAACTTGGTCGTTGGTTCGCACACAACTTGCCTGTGGTCGTTCCAGGCCATGTTTCAGGCCCCAAAGTCCGATCCAATCACCAGATAACTGAGTTTTTATTAAAAAAAAAACTTTATCAATCGGATGGATCAAAATCGCATTTTGTTTTTGTCATTTTTTTACGTAATGAACAAAACTGCAAGAATGATTTTTCTGAAGCATTCTTATGAAAAAATTGCGCAATTTTTAGTTGAAACTATTGTAGAAGAATAAACGAATGTCCACAAATAATATCTTTGAGAATATACTTTTTATAATACTGTAGTTTGAAACTGTTTCAAGTTTTTTGGGTCAAATAAACATCAAATTTATTTTGTTTAAATTTCAAAAAAAATTATTTTGTTTAAATTTCAAAACAATTATTTTGTTTAAATTTCAAAAAAAATATTTTGTTTAAATTTCAAAAAAATTATTTTGTTTAAATTTCAAAACAATTATTTTGTTTAAATTTCAAAACAATTATTTTGTTTAAATTTCAAAAAAATTATTTTGTTTATATTTTAAAAAAAATATTTTGTTTAAATTTCAAAAAAATGATTTTGATTATATTTTAAAAAAGTATTTTGTCTAAATTTCAAAAAAATTATTTTGTTTAAATTTCAAAAAAATTATTTTGTTTAAATTTCAAAAAAATTATGTTGTTTATATTTTAAAAAAAATATTTTGTTTAAATTTCAAAAAAATGATTTTGTTTAAATTTCAAAAAAATTATTTTGTTTAAATTTCAAAAAAATTATGTTGTTTATATTTTAAAAAAAATATTTTGTTTAAATTTCAAAAAAATGATTTTGATTATATTTTAAAAAAGTATTTTGTCTAAATTTCAAAAAAATTATTTTGTTTAAATTTCAAAAAAATTATTTTGTTTAAATTTCAAAAAAATTATTTTGTTTAAATTTTAAAAAAATTATTTTGTTTATATTTCAAAAAAATTATTTTGTTTAAATTTCAAAAAAATTATTTTGTTTATATTTTAAAAAAAGTATTTTGTTTAAATTTCAAAAAAATTATTTTGTTTAAATTTCAAAAAAATTATTTTGTTTAAATTTCAAAAAAATTATTTTGTTTAAATTTTAAAAAAAGTATTTTGTTTAAATTTCAAAAAAATTATTTTGTTTAAATTTCAAAAAAAAAATTAGTATTTCAAATTTCTACGAATCTTTATTTACCTTTTTTCATTTCAGATATATGTCTTATAAATAAATTCTTATAAACATTTCAAAAAAGCATTCTTAAAAAGTGCATACTGCAGTAATATGAAAATCTACAAAAAAAACAATGCAAAGCTTAGCTTTAAAGCCACAAAAAGCGAATATGCAGTTTAAGCTTTTTACTTACCCTGGAAGACTGCAAGTTCTGCTGAGGTTTCCAGTTTGGACAGTCACCATTGAGAGTGACTGCTCCATTGACGAATGCTACAAAAAGACACAAAATAACAGTAACTAAAGGCGAAGAATACATTTTTGTTGTTTGAGAAAAATTCGATAACTTTTTTTTTTTTTAAAAAAATGCACAATTAAACTTTAAAGCAAAAAATGACAGTATTTATACTTTTTATTTCGAGTTCTTTCATCCGATAGAAACGAAGTCCATTTTTAGAAGATGTTTTTTGTTTACACATGTAAAAAACAAACAAATTAATTAATGCCGTCATTACTTAATAAAGATTAGGAGGGTCCACACGTTTTGGCTAACTCGACTTGCAAGTTGCATGCGAGGGGTGTGGGGCACTTACTAGAGATACTAAACACTAACCCTATGGAACTTCTTTGGGGCAAAATGTGAAACGTTTTTTTGGCTTACATTTGAGTTAAAAGCGACAACTTTGTTTAAAAATATAATAACTTTCAAAAATAAAATAACCGTTTCTTAAAAAAAAATTCCTATGTAAATTAAGAAGGAAAAATTTTCAAATTAAAAAATCAATAAAAAAATGTTATTTTTAATAAAGAATAAATGTAAATCGGCTCTCCACCTTACCATAGCGACAGAGGCACCGTGCTCAAGTACATGTATGCTCATCTACCCATCATCACCCTCTTTTTCTTCTAAGAGGAGAGTCCAAATTCAAGCCTCCAGAATCCTATGGATTAACAGATTTTGTAATCCAAGTCAATAAACTTATTAGTTTAAAAAATGATACTAGACTTACGTGTACTTTAAAGTTTGGTCATGGTTTGGGCTCACCCGAGTCAAAACTGTAAATTATCTTTTTACCCGTTCTCAACCTATTACGGCCGTGGTCAGTTTCGGGCCGTGTGAACCCACTTATGACCACGGTTGGCCGAAAGTGGGCCCAGGTTGCCGACGCACTCTGCCGGGTAATAACCGACCAGGATCGGTCAGTGCTTTTCGAAGGCAAAATAAAAAAAAAACTACGTTTTTCGGTACTAGCTTATAGTTTTTACTAAGCCATGTTTTTTTGTTTGTTTTGGGGACTACAGGAATGTAATTTTTTATTTTGTCGAAAAGTATGATATTTAAGGTACTCTCCTATTAACAGATCCTGGACAAGTAATTTGAGGATCCGTCAAAATTTGATAAGATTAACAGGTCGCACTAGTAAAGAAGGCTCTGTACAAAATTTCTGCTCTCTAAGGTTATGAAGAAGTTGGTTAAAATAGGAGAAATTCAAGTCCACACAAATGGCTAACAGACATGTCAACTTGAATAAAAGCTTGTAAAAAAATTAATTAAAAAATCTAATAAATAACGTTTTTTTTTTAAAAAAATATTGTGAAATACGCGCCATACTACATAACCTTCTATGGAAGAAAAAAACTTTTTTAAGAAAATCAGTATGATGCAATATTTGGTATAGGGGGCCTACTAGCCGTTTTGGTTTTTGTTTATGTTCTCGCTTTTCATGCACAGTTATTTTTGAAACTTAATTAAAGTGCAATAAGCACTCAAAATATTCCGTGTATCCACTGATACTTTTGCAAAACCTAGTTATGATTCCTTCTATTTTTAAAGATAGTTCGAAAATAGCCTACATGTTAATTTCCATAAACGTATAAGTAGTTTGCTTCTAATCGTCTATGGAAATTAGCATGTAGGCTATTTTCAGAATTTTTTTAAAAATAGAAAAAACCCATAAATAGGTTTTGCAAAAGTATCAGTGGGTGGACAATATATTTGAGTACTTAATTGCACTTTAGATTACGTTTCAAAAATAACTGCGTGTGAAAAGACAGATTATGCAAACGAAACTCAAACAAACACCATGTTAAACGGCAATACCAAATATTGCATCATCGTAATCTGAGTTTTTTTAATATATACTTTTTATTAATGGAGATGCTTGCGCCATCTAATGATTATTTTCTTAAATATAACCCATACAAAATGAATATAAAACATGCAAATGAATTAGAACAATTGAAATGGGACTTCGGTTTCTGGTTGTTCTCTTGCTTGCTTTCAAAACCAACATTAAAAATAAATTGAACGACAGTTCGAAACTGGAATAGTAAATTAATCATATAAGAGAGGATTTTCGTGTTAATATCTGTAACCTTTTCTAATAAAAATCTTTTTAAATTTTCGATTTTTATTATTCACTAAAAGTTGAGCAAACAGTTGAAAAAAAATCACCTGTTTTAGCCATAACTTGTCAAGGTCTACTTTCTAGAATTGTCATAAAATGTTTTTTAAAAAAATTATTTTTACGTGTATCATTGGCTCTTCTAGTTTCTATAAAACTTTCAATTTATTTTAATGCTATATTCAAAATGCAGACTTTAAACGATTCACAAACACGTCCAGTTTCTAAAATTGTGAACAAAAATATCATTTATTTTAAACGATCAAAATTTTTTAAAATTAAATTAAAATTTAAATTACCTGGTACCAAATGTTTCCCAAGTTACATCACTCAGATTAAAATTTAAAAAAAAATGACTGAAAATTAATTATAATCCATTAATTATGTTTTGATTTTGACTCAGTTCCAATATCACTAAGTCACTTTCTCCTTCTGTGATAAGTTATAACTGATAAGCAACTGAATTTACGTTGCTTTCATTGGACATATTCGTAATGTGTTCAGCTGAACATTAGCAACTGTGTGACGTCATACATACATTTGCACACACACACACACACTTCTTATGAAGTTACTTCACCCTTGGAAATAATTAACTAATATATTATGCAAGAGTGGTGGGTGACATCAAAAAAATGTACGAAGAAATGTGAAAGCACTTATAACACCAGTAACTAACTCTTCATTAAACTTACATTACAAACTTACATGCATCAAGACTTGCTATGAGAATTTGTAGTGTGATTTGATGAAACTTTCTTTGAAACTTGTATGAGACCCTCCACTCTCATAGAATTGCACACATTGTTCAGTTTCTGAAATAATTTTTTCATTTGTGAACTAGAAATGACATCGGAGGCTTGAATTTGCATGTCAATTTTTTGAATTTCATTTTTATTATTTTCTCTTATTCGATTGGTTATTTTCAGCAAACATCTTATGAAACTAATTATAAAAAATATACTTTTATGTGTGCTATGAAAGTTTATTAAAAAGTTGCAGTCGCAAGTCTCATCGCAAATTTAAATCGCAAAAGTTGCTTGTGTGATAGGGGGCATAAGACCCTTAGCTCGTAAGATAGTCACACACACACACACAGGCCATTATTGAAATAAAAATTGTTTCTAGTAAAAAAAAGGTTTTGAAATATAACATAAAATTAAAGAGAAAAAAAAACAAATTATGAAATGCCAATCAATGGTTTTTGTTTTAAAAAATAATGCTTTATTTAATTACAAATATTTTTTTTATTTCTTTTATGTATGCAGTTGTAAAACAGGGAATTTCATCTTTTAAATTTAGTTATTACAGTTGTTTTGGCTAATCTGTTGCAAATTGTCTTGGTTGATGTTGGCAGCAGTAAGAGCTTGTTTAGCGGCATCCAAATGTTGTTGGGACAATTGTTGTTGACGGCTCAAGAAGGCGACGGAATCTTTGCGAATTAAAATTAAAAAGAAATTAAAAATGACACAAGAAAATTCAATAAAGCATATACACTATACAGAGTGACTCAAAAAGTCTACAGGGTAACTCATATACAGAGTGACTCAAAAGGCAAGCTGAGAAAATTATATACAAAGTGTCTCAAAACGCGAAATGGACATACATTTCATGTAATGGGCAAATTACACCAAATGGATGATGCGACCGTCCGATGCGACATATACAATTATACATTATATATTAATTAATGTTTTAAAATATTTAAGTACAAGGTGTCTCAAAAACATATCTATAATAATAAAATATAATAACTTACATCCGTGTTTGCCTGCAGCCTGCTTGCAGGTGACAATAACAAGATAGTTGTCATAGTCGGTTTCCAAAATAGTGGAAGTCCTTGTATTCTGGGGATCTGTTATACATAATATGCAAATTAATTTTGAGGGGATGAGCAATAGATTGGGAGGAAGTAATTTGCATACTCTGAGTGCTGACGTAGGCCAATTTTCCATTTTGTCCATCAACTGGAGTTCCAATTGAAGATTTGGTCACTTTTTGATTGCTATTATTGAACATCATTATAAAAAATATTATATAACATAATCTCCAAATCTCAAAAATGGATAATTTACAATTAAACTTACTTGGCATTATTGAATTGAATGGTTGTGTTAAAGACACCATCGGCAGAAACTTGGTTGTTGGATCGCAGACAGGTATGCTGTGCTCCATCCATGCCGTTTCGGAGACCCCAAACTCCGACCCAGTTACCAGATAACTGAAATATATATTAAAAAAAAAACTTTTATCAGAAAGATAAAAATTGTATTTTTTGTTTTTCTCCCTCTGTCATTTTCTACATGGTAGACATAACAGCAAAAACGATTTTCTTTTCTAAAGCATCTTTAAAAGAATTACAAAATTTAATTGAATCTCGAAGAGTAAACGAATTTCCACAGATAGTATCTTTGAAAATAAACTTTTTTATGATACACTATAGTTTGAAACTGTTTTTGTTGATCAAATAAACGTTAAAGTTTTATCTTTTTTCAATTTCAAATGGAGTGGCTCATGTGAAAACTTTTCCATTTAAAATTACGATCTGTGGCGCCACTTGTAGTAGAACTCAATCATTCAACGCCACTTTGGCACAGAAAAAAAACGGTGGCAGTACTAAGACTGGCTTTATATGCACCACTTTTGGGTGCCACAAAATTGGTCGTCTTTTGTATAGGACGCATTCACAAAAGCCACCACCACCACAATTCGTCCTGCGCGCCACAGTGGCGAAGAGTAGTGTTCGAGCACTGCCACAGGTGGTGTACATTTTTGATTTGCAATGATCTAAATCATGCCAGTGGCTGGCACTGACAGCATATACAGTTGTAAATGGCTTTTTTTCTTCACATAAGCGACAATGTTGAGCTACTTGTTGGTGGCCACTTGAGTGGTCCGTGAGAAGCCAGCCATTTGCAACTCTATGCATTTAAACGTATCTTGGTTGTATGAAGGTTACTTACCCTGGAAGACTGGACGTTCTGCTTAGGTGCCCAGTTTGGACAGTTACCATTCAGAGTGAGAGTAACATCTCCACAGACCAATGCCACAGAGACGGCCAGAAAAACAGCAACTAAAGCAGAAGAAGACATCTTTTTTTTTTGTTCTTTTAAGAAAGTTATGAGAAAATTCAAAAAGAAATCAAAAGATTGAATGATAAATTTGAAAGCGAAAACTCACAGTATTTATACTTTTTATTTCAAGATAATATTTCATCCAATATTCAAGATCTTTCATCCAATAGAGGTGAAGGCCATTTTTCGGAAGATTTTTTTTTGCGCTGTCATAAACAAAAAGAAACACTTAAACTAAAGCTGTCATTGGTTATTACAGTTAAACAAGTCTTGTATCCGAGTCCACAGACTTAGGAGAAGAAGAAGGAAAAAAAAATCCTAGACTAAACTTACGTGTACTTTAAAGTTTGGTCACGTTTTGGGCTCACCGGAGTCAAAACTGTAAATATAAATTTAGAAGAAAAAAATATATATATTAAATGATCTCATAAATAACGTTATTTAAAATAATTGTGAAATACGTGACGTATTCCATAACCTTCTATGGAAAACGGAAAAAAAAAGTTTTTTAATAAATTTTCTAAGTAGTCATTGCAAAACATGCAAAGTAATCTGATCAATGGAATAAAACTCTTCATTTCATAAACAATATTAAAAGTAAATTGAAAGTCTTTTTTTTTTAGAAACTAGAAAAGTAAATTAGTCAATCATAAAATGGGTTTTTCATGTTGATATTATTTAAACTTTTTTTGTAAAATATTAATTCAAATTTTTGATTTTTATTCTTCAATACAAGTTGAACAAAAAAAGTTGAAAAAATCATCTGATTAGGCCTTGTTTCCACTGTGGTGAAAATTTGAACTTTTTGAAAATTTCAACTGGTGAAAAATTGAACAGACGTGCCCCCCCCCCCCCCCCCCGTTCATTCACTATATTATTGACAAAGGCTACATTTGTTCCATTTTACACCAGTTGAAATTTTCAAAAAATTACTGATAATTTAATATGTTAGAAACTTATAACTAAGGGTCATATTCTTAATGATTGTTTGGTTAAAAGTAACAGCAAATGTCGTCATCTTTTACATGAAACTTTATATCTAAAGTTTATGAGTCAAGCACTACCTTTGACTAAAGGTTGTCTCCCACTATAGACCGGCTCGAATCGGAAAAGAAAATTTTCCGGATGGAAAAAAAAAACGAAAGAATCAAATAGATAACCCCATAGAAGGCCTGGTCAAATGTGAAGACAGTGACCGACATGCTTCCGACTCAAAGCCGATTCAGGCGGGACTAATGTAGGGGCGTTCATTATGCAAATAAAAAAATCAGTAATGTGCATATTTGTTTTTTAGAAATTATGCATTTTAAGGAAATAGAAAATTGTACCCTAAAAATTAAAATTAAAATTGTTTTATGCAAATAAAATGTAGACCTATATTATATAGAAAAAAAGAATTAAAAAAAGATATTTAAAATGGTCAAAGTTTAATGAATGGTTAACAAGAGCAGAACATTATATAATTAATTAATTTTATTCTTCTAGTATAATCGCGGCCAAGATAAAGTTTCAATTTTTTTTTTTTTTGCTCTACTTTTAATACTATTTTATCCTGTACAGAAAAAAAGTACAATTAATTCTGAAGCAATTAATAGCTATAATGTAGTCAGAAGCAATCGCAAAAAATGCCAAATCAAAACGATTTGGGTTTAGAACCCTCTTTGCAGAATTTTTTTTTTTCTGACCAAAAATTATTTTTTTAAGAATTAAGTAAAATTATGCAACTTTTAAGCATCGTTTTCACGGTGGCGATAGTTCTATATCGTGAGAGTAGCTGTCATGAAAGTTGCGATAGTTCACTCTCACGATAGCAACTGTCTACATGTCTTGAAGTAACATGATAGTTCTGTCACATGACAGTGTGACGTCTACTTCACAGAATATCATTGAGTCAACAACAGTGTTGCCTCTCTCCCTCCGTAAGCCAAATTTCCCTACAAAGTGGATATTTCCCTACAAGCGGCGGTCACTCAACTATTACTATCGCGACAGTACTATCAACTATCTAGTCAAACGAGATAGTGTGATAGTGCTATCGCGACAGTGCGATAGTGACTATCATGTGGTTTTCACGATGATAGTTCTCGCGATAGTTGCTTTCATGACAGCAACTATTGTGACAACTATCATCGTGAAAACGGGGCTTAAGTAAATTTCCAAAGATTATGCAGGTTTTTTTTTTTTATTAAACTGATTTTTGATTAAACTGATCATTATTGCACATATGGCACTCATATGGTTATCAGAAAGAGTTTGAACCGCTATTATTTGTTTGTACATTTTATGCAAACTTTTCTTTTTTTACTCTTCTAATTTCTAAAACACATTCAATTTCTTCTTAAAATTATTTTTAAAATGCAAACTAAAATTTAAAAAAGAATACTTAATTTAAAAGGATTCATAACCACTTTTATTTTCTAAAACAGTTTCAATTTTTAATGCTGTTTTCAAACTGCATTATAAAATGCAAAAAAAGGATTCGTAAACTCATTTTTTTTTAAGATTTTTCTGAAAGTTATTTTCAACACGCAGAATAAAATTTAAAATGTTTATTTTTAAAGAATCCATAAACATTTCTAGTTTCTAAACTTTCAGTTTTAGTTATGCTCTTTTTAAAGTGCAGAATAGCATTTAAAAAGTTAATTGTAAAAATGATTTGTAAACTCTTCTAAGAGTTCTAGTTTCGAAAATACTTTCAATTTTGTTCTCCTTAAAGCTCTATTCAAAATGCAGAATAATATTCAAACAAGCTTAACTTTAAAGAATGAATAAACTCTTCTAGTTCCCTAAACAATTTCAGTTTTTTTCTTGAATCTGTTTTCAAAGTGTAGAATAAAATTTAAAATAAAATCTTATTTTAAAATGCAATCATGAACACTTCTAAGTTTCAAAACCCATTTCAACTTTTTTTTCTTCTCTTAAAGCTGTCTTAAAAATGCAACACAACATTCAAAAATGCTTAACTTTAAAGAATTAATAAACTCTTCTAGTTCCTAAAACAATTTCAGTTTTTTTCTTCTTAAAGTTGTATTCAAAGTGCAGAATAAAATTTAAAATGATTCGTAAACACTTCAGTTTCTAAAACACTAACAAAGTTTTTTTTTTCTAAATGAAAATAAATCAATAGGAAGAAAATAAGACACTTATGTTTAAAATGAATGCTTTATTTCACTACGAATTTATGTATTTTTTTATCATTTTCTAAAAAACAAAACAGGATTTCTCCTCATTATTATTTAACAGTTGGTCTCAGGAATGGGTTCCACTTGTACAGTGATGCCGGCTGCTGTAATGGCTGCTTTTGCCTCTTCAAGAAGCTGAGGGGACAAAGTTTGTTGACGACCCAAAATGACGACAGTATCTAATTTTAATTTTTAAGAAAAAAAAATATTATTTAGAAAACTAAAAAACACAATAACAAATAACTTATACAGGATGTAGTCTTATATAAAACATTAAATCACACTTTTTTTTTCCATTACAGATTATGCATTATTTGAAAAGTGCTGTCATTAAGTAGTGAAATTATGCAAATACAAGGTGTATTAAAACCAAGTCACAGGAAAAAAAAGCATCATGTCAAAAAAAAAATGTAACAATCACACAAACCTAAAAAATAATAAAACTGCTTAACAATTAAAATTAAAAAACTTACATCCGTGATTTGCTCCAACAGATTGGCAGTTGACCATCGCGAAAAAGTTGGTGTAGTCGGTTTTCAAAACGGTTGTAACAATGGTTCTTTCCGGATCTAAGACAATCAAATTATGCATTTAAGGATATTTATAGAAAGTGTAAACTTCCCTAGAAAACTCAGGCAATTCTGTTCTTCTCGAGCATAATTAAGAAAAACATTGAAAGTGTTGTAGAAACTAGAAAGGTAGCTCAATCACTTATGTGTATTATCATGTTAATATCTTTTAAAATAAACATTTTGGCCCAATTTTATGTACATGTAGATGATATTTTTTTAAGTTTTTGGTTACAAAAAGTTTATTTTAAACGATGGCAACCATAAAAAAAATACTTTTACGTGATTCAGCCACCATTCTAGTTTTTAAACACACTTTTCAATTTCTTCTTAGTGTAGCTTCTTGAATACAGAATAACCAAGAGTTCGAAATGTTTCTCTTACGATTAGCACTTGTAAAAAGTAATTTTCCTGGCTGTCCACCAATTGGAGTTCCAACACTTGACTTGTCCACTACCTGATTGCTGTCAATCAAGAAGAAAGACGTCAAATTAATATTTTAAATTAAATTTAAACATATCAATTTAAGATTTAGGCTGGAATTCAATACAAGAAAACATAAAGCACTTCAACTGTCTAAGAAAAAGGTACCAAGTTATAACAATCAAGATTTACTGTTCTTGAAGTAAACAAAGGTTTATTATGCAACCTATGGTAGAACCCTAGGGTGTCATTACAGGGGGAAAAAATTATGACTTGTCACATTACAGTAAATTGTCATATCTAGCTCATAGCTTTGTAGCACTCACATACTGTCATATGACTGCCATTGAATGAATGGTGTTAAAAAATAACAAAACGGTCATAATTTTACGACTTTTTTCTGTAATGAGGTGTTGTGGGCTATTATTTTATGACTATTACATAAAGTTGTACATCAGTTAATAACAAGTCGTATGACAATTTTTGTCATACTAATATTTTATAATTTGCTATTGTGATTGGGTGAAAGGTTATGAGCTAGATATGACAATTTACAGTCATATGCCAGTTTTTGACTCTTTCTATAATGTGGCCCCTGGGTTCAAATGTTTAAAAGTGTAGGTTCAAATGTCATATGGTTCCTTATTGAATTCAAGCCTGAAATTAGCAATTTTAATTCACTTTGATCTGATCAAGTGGATGGTTGAATTCACTCCACCATTAGGAGTAAGTTGAAGGTTTGTTCGTACACATTTTGGCTGTTGTCTGTCAATGCCATTCAGTTTATTGAAAAGACCAATCCAGTTACCAGTTATCTACATAAAACAAAATATATTGCGAAATAAAATTTTATTACTAAACTTGTAAATTATGAAAAAAAAAAAACAATTGTAAAAACAAAAACAAGTCAACATTTTATCAATAATAAAATATTTCCATACCCTAGAAGCATCCAAGTTCTGTTGAGCTGGAAATGTGGGACATGGTCCACTGAGAGTGACCGATGGCAATTCTCCACTGGCCACTGCCACAAACAGAGCAACAAAAGCAGCAACCAAAAAAGAAAACATCTTTCTTCAAAAAATATTATGAGATTGTGTCTGAAAATTTAAAAAAAATACGAAATTTCGTCAAGTGACAAATATGACTGAATTTGCACTCTCTATTTATACCATTTTTTTTTTCGACACACCACCCACCCCTCTTTTATAACCCCTCCAAAACAAATACGAAGGTCACTTTTAAAGCGGTCATTTTATCCCACATACAGGAGGGGAAAAACCTTAAAACTCAAGTTTTTGATTGGTTAATGGATCTAAGAAAAACAAGATTTGTCTCTACTTTCTCTGTTGAGTCAACAACAGTCAATTTTATCATCTTGGCACTTTGAACATTGTTGAGTCACAAAATAGGATTAATGATGGTCAATTTTAAAATTTCGTAATCTTTAATAATATAATTATAATGGTTTTAAATGATTCTCGATATTAGTACCTATTAAATATTAATTATTGGTTATTATATATTTAATAATGGTCCTAATAAAACAATATGTTTAAGATATACATGTCATCAAACTAATCAGTGATAATCACTGACTAGTCTAATGACATGTTGTCTTTTTAAACTTATTATTTTAGTAAATTAATTACAGATGCAACCAACAATCCAAACAAAGATTTAAAATGTGTTTAGAAAGTAAAAAAAATTGTAAATTTCGTTAGTTTCAAACTTGTTATTTAAAAGTTCATTTTTAAAAATCTGAAAATAATTTAATAAAAATTAAAAAAATATATATTTAAAAATAGTATCGTCCTGTTACATATTATAAAAGAAACGTTCTATGTCAATTTGAAAGTTATCAACGTGAGAAATAATTATTGTTTGTCGAATAACGTTTGTTTACAAAGATAACGTCAAGAAAATACTTATATTTACTTACTATTCTAATTTCTAATAAACTTTGAATTTTTTTTAAAGTTTCTTCCAAAAAATATACCTTTATGTCCACTTTAGACACAAAACACATGCTGTTGAACCATCAATCATTTTCATAATTAATTATATGGTGGTTTTAAAGTGTAAACGCCCCTAGAATTCTGGTTATTATATAATTATCTTTCAAGAGCAAATTAAAAGAGAAACTTGAAAGTGTTTTGGAAACTAGAAGGGTAGTTAGTTCTATCACCCAAAGTTAATTTCATGTTTTTATCTTTTAAAGTTTGAAAGAGTTTGAAAATGACTAAACTTTAAGCATATAATATATTTTAATTTAATGTGTGTTTTATTTTGAAAGATATCAACATTAAAATACTATTATGGGATTCAGTTACCGTTCTAGTTTCTAACATACTTTCAAATTTTTCTTTAAGATGGTTTATGGTAATTTGAAACATTTTCAAACTCCTAAAAAAATTTATTTTGAAAGATATCCACATGAAAATAACCTTAAGTTCTAGTTTCTAAAACACATGAATTCATGTTTCTCTCTCTCTTCATTTTGCATCTGAAAGACAGAAATAATCAAGAGTTTCGAGAAGCATTTAGAGCCTTGAGTTGGAAAATCAGCTGTTCATTTAACTTCTTAAGTACAAGGTTAGGTCTATATATTTAATGATAAAACATTTTATCAAATAAAAAAAATGAAATTAATAAAATATTCTTTAACATTGAACTTGAATTTCACATAGACATAATTATAATGACAGTGACACTTATATTACATTAAAGGGCAGAATGGGCCATATAGTGGGGGCTAATATACAGAGCGTGTAACAAAATATGTAAAACAGTTATTACTAGGGCTCGGATTTTTATGCAATATCAAGCAAAATGTTTCTCATTGATATGTTTCCCAAATGCTAATTGTGAAGTAATCATCATCATCATTATGGCAACTGCAATTATATTGTTTTTTTTCTAATAAAAAAGTCTGGCTAGCGAGGCTAGATGTCAGATTGATATTAGTTGTCAACTAGAAAATTCTAGTCTCTAACCAGTGTTTTTTTTATAAGAAAATCCATAATTGCAAGTTATTCTAATGATGAAGATGATGATTTCACAATTGGCACTTGGGTCACAAATTGAGAAACATTTACTTTGTTATTGCATAAAAATCCGAGCCCTAGTTATTACTCACATTGGTTGTTAATAACTGCCATGATTATTTTCTTAAATCTAACTTAAGAATTTTATAATTAAGATTAAAATGTTTCAATAAAAATTAAATGTAAAAGCGTTGCATATTTTCAGAAAAAAACATTACGAAAAAAAAAAAAAAATTCGAAGTGTTTTAGAAACTAGAATAGTTAGTGATAAATGTTAAAAGTTACACGATGTTATTTTATGTAATATTTATTGTAATATGTAAAATTTTTATGGTTATAGTTTTCATGTAATATCTATGGAAAATCCAAAAAAAGGTCATTTTCAAACTGCTAATGTTTTGTTTTTAAAAAAAAAAACGTTCGCTTGACGTTTTTCGTCCAAATTTTTTGTCTATGGAGTATAGCATTAACCACTACAGTGGCGCCGTCTAAGGGGACAGAAACAAAACGAATATCTATACAACCACCTTCATTATAAAACAAAATTAAAAAATAAACATGGCAGTTATTAACAACTAAAGTGTGCATACATTTATTTGGGACACCCTGTATTATCTCAACTTTCACCATTTCCAACTACACTTCCACACATTATTAGATACTAGACATGTATTAAACATGTGAAAAAATCTGTGCAAACAAAAACAAAACTTCAACCCAAGTCCAGTGGGGTCCACTTAGTAACTAGACATGAATTTTGTTGAAATTTTTCAACCATCTGGATTATTTAAAAAAAAACTAGGCCAAAAGGAGAGAGTGAAAAAAGAAATTGAAAAAGTTGTCCCTCCTAGCAACAACAACAAAAACAACATGTTTCCACCCTAGTATGAAATATACCCTTAACATGCCCTTAGCCTTATCTTTTTTTCCTTTTTCTCTTTGCTCTCCTACCCCTAAATCAAGGACAAAAAAACAACAAATTTCTTATTTTCACATTACTCTTATAAAACACCTCAGCAATATTAGTATATTACAGGTTCAGCCAATTGTAAATGAATATGTTGAGACTGGAGAGACATGTTCTGCCCTTGAAATGAATTGTCCATGGTGATGAGCAGCTTCCATTTGGTTTTCTAGTCTTGTCTAGTAGTGAGTCGGTACTACCTTGCACTTGAAGATCTTCCTGTTTGAAAATATAAAATGAAAACAAGTTCAAGTTGGTCCACTTTAACAATGTCAGTCTAACCTTTAATAGTGAGCAGTATTAGTTATGTGATTTGTTAAATTGTCATAAAAGATGTCAGAAAGTAAATCGATATACATGTATAATCAAATAGCTTAAAGTGTTTTTGTAACCACTCTGTATGAGCAAAGATTCCTAGATCTCTCATAATAAGGGTGCGGATTTTTATGCAATATCAAGCAGCTGTTTCTCACTTTGTGGCCCAAGTGCCAATTTGTGAACTAGTAAAGTAGTAATTCATAATCATTAGCGCAACTGAAATTCTACTTTATAATAATCAAAATGGCTGGTTAGAGGCTAGATGTCTGGTTACTTATCAGTTGTCAACTAGAGTTTTAGCCTCTAACTAGTATTTTTGATTGAAGAAAAAAAAAACCGTAATTGTTGGTTGATCTAAACGGAATTCTTACTTCAAAAATTGGCTCTTGGGCCACATATTTGAAGAAACATTTGCTTGATATTGCATAAAAATCCGCGCCCTACTCAGAATTAATGAACTAATCAAAAACATGATAAAAATGAATTTATATGTCTGAGAAAATTTTTATTTTCCAAGAAACATTACACTTTTATCTGCATATGTATTGAATACAATAACCGGTAATATAAAAAAATTAAATGTTAATAATTTTCTAGATAATTTCATTGAAATTTTAATTTGTTTACAAATAATATTATTTAAACATGATATATTTTCAGTATCATATTATTTAAACATGATATATTTTCAGTATCATATTATTTCATATGAAAGTTTTCAGAAAAATACTTGGTAGGTGTCCTAACCTCTCTTTCTGGATGCAATCTTTCATGCTTGGTTAGTTAAGAAACCCTATTATTATTATGGTTTAAAAAAACTGTGAATCTCATATGGGGGTGTTATGGCACACTAGTGTTCTGTGAATTTTGCCAGGTCTGCCGCAAAATTTTAGCTTTAAAAAGTTCATACGCTCATCGTACTAGATTGTACCCAAATTACTGATGAGACTCATGAGTCATTACTAATTTGCATACTAGATTTACTAGTCACCATGTTCAATGACATTTACTTAAGGCACAACCAAATAGCATTGTTGAGTAATATGACCCTATCTTAAGGAAATTAAAGGTGGATTTCCATGCGCGCTTTGTTTTGCACCCGTGAGCTACATGCGCTGTGCGCTTGAGAAGTCACACACAGCTGCAGCAAAAATCGTTTTATGTTTCATATAGTTTTGTGCTGTATATTTTTCAATGTGGTTGTGTCCTTGCTTCCTTATAATGTAGGAAGGGTAGGTAACCTTGAGGATAGTTGTGGTACTTTGAGTCACTCTTTTATTTTTTTTTTTTTTTACTATAGCTGTGACGTCACGTTAAGTGCAAACATAACGCACAGCAAAATATGGCGCCCGTTTACGGTGAACAGCTGTATAATCTGACAACCATTCCCACTATGAAAATGTGCATGCGATGATATGCACGCTTTTATTTTGCACACAGCTCTGAGACAGGCAGTTGTTCGCTGCCCAGCACTAAGATTTTGTTTCACCTGCCCTTTTATGAGCGTCATCAATTTCTTAAGTGATTTGTTACTTGGTCTGACGTTCATAAAAGGGCGGGACAAACAAAATCTTAGTGCTGGGCAGAAAACTGCATCTGCTCTGAGGTTCTGAGTTCTGAGGATTTGGAAGTTCTAGCACGCATGAAAAACCCACCTTAACTTGGTTGTACTTTGTTATAAATTGTTTTGTTTGTTGCAAATCACTAGCTGTTGTAATTATACTGATTGGCTACTTAATTGGTGATTCTGCACATTGACTAGCAATTCTATAGGAGGGTACTTTATTTATACAGAGTGTTACAAGACACTGGCTATTTCAATATACAATAGTTTCTGATAATGTTTTAATTTACACCAGCGTGGCCCACTTTTTTTTTAAAAAAAGAAGTTGAAGAAAAAATGAAAAATTACGACTTTTAGTTGTATATTACTACAGTTGTTCGTAACAAATTAGTTATAAGTAAGGCTCGGATTTTTATGTAAAATCAAGCAAGTGTTTCTCAATTTGTTGGCCAATTGTGAAATAATAATCATCATTAAAGCAACTGCAATTATGCTTTTTCTAATCAAAATGGCTTGTTAGAGGCTAGATGTCTGGTTACTATCCGTTGTCAACTAGAGTTCTAGCCTCTAACCAGTGTTTTTGATTTTTTTTTTTAAAACACATAATTGTAGGTTGATCTAAACGGGATTTTTACTTCACAATTTAAACTTGGGCCACAAATTGAGAAACATTAGCTTGATATTCCATACAAATCCGAGCCCTAGTTATAACACATTTGTGTTGATTATTCAAAATGATATATATTATATTTTAATATAATATCGTGATTTAAATAAAAAAATATACGATTTTTACGAGCTATTTTTAACTAAAATGATTTTTAATCCAAGTGCTCTGAATTAGGCAATGTGCACAATATACACGTATTATGATTCTGAATTCAGCATCAACTTTTAAGGAAGAATCACACATGCTGCAAAACCCTGAAGAAATTGGAAAAAGAAATTAAAAATCAGGCTGTTGACATGGTCCATTGCATTGAAAGATATAGGATATACGGCGCTTCTGTTAAATGCCTTACAACAATGAAATTCAGTGGGATTTTATTATGCATGTCACGTGTGTGAGTCTTCTCTTAAGCCTGGAACACACACGCTCAGAAAATCACAACAGAATATTTAAATGAGAAAATTTTCCATAAAAAGTGAACGGAAAATTCATTAAAAATGAGTTGAACAAGGCTCAACCTTTTCCGTTCTCAAAATATTCCGTTCAAATTCCCACCAATCATGCACCACCAGAATGTGACATCACAAAAAGGCAAATTGAAATCCATTTTGGCAATAAATGTTTCTTTTCTTGCTCAATAGAGGTTGCACACAACTTTCCTCATTACTTTTCTGTTTCTTTGTGTGAACAACAGAGATACAGAAAAAGAAAATGACTTTTTTTTTCCTTTTCCTATTTTCTTTTCCTTAGTGGAATTCCGCGTGTGTGTTCCAGGCTTTAGTCATTCTGCTGATGTATTAGGCCTACTGGAATTTGTCGTTTTGCATATAGTCTAAAAATTGTTCAGAATAACTGATTTTCCACTTTGGCGTTCACACAAATAACCATAAATAATATAAAAATACAAATTATTAAAATTAGTCAAAGCACATTATTGTTTATTAATTATAAAATAGTGATTTTTTTTTTAAAAAAATGTTTTCAATGAAATTTTAATAGAAATATTATATTTATGGGGTCTAAATATGTCTCTAGTTTAATCAATAATAAATACAACAATAAACTTTTTACTTTATTTTGCTTTATTGTGTCTTATTAAACTAGTAATAAATAATTAATAATAATTAATAATAAATTCTCTAGAGAAAGAAAAAAAACCTTAAAACCCCTTTTAACTTTGCTTTACTTAACGAGAAGACGTTTCCATGGCAACAACAAATGCTGCAACATCTCAATACTATACTGTATAATATCTAAATATAAAGGTGGAAAGACTAAGATGGTTTATGAAAAGCTGATGTTCGAAATCAGATTCCGTCTTTCAGGAGCAAAATTAAAAGAAACACTATAGTCTTTTAGAAACTAGAAGGGTAGCTTTATCACTTAAGAGCCTATATGTGTGACGCCATTTTGAATATTAGCAGATGACAATTATAGTTCCACTTTTCGCCGTTTAGTGGCGCCCCACAGCTAAGCCATTGAAACCAATGAGAAAGAGAAATTCCTATTTTAAAAATACATGGTTCAGGCAAATGTTTTGTTTTCTGCAACGAAAATTGTTATTTTCAAAATTCAAATTGCAACATGTACATAACAATATTGCTCATCTAGTGATACGTTGGTACAAATTTATAATTAGTTTTTCTATTTTTAATTTCGCTTAAAATCTCGTTTTTTTATCCCATGTTAAATTCCTATTTTAAAAATACATGGTTCACACAAATGTTTTGTTTTCTGCAACAAAAATTGTGATTTTCAAAATTCAAATTGCAATATGTACATAACAATATTGCTCATCTAGTGATACGTTGGTACAAGTTTATAATTAGTTTTTCTATTTTTAATTTCATTTTAAAATTTCGTATTTTTTTAGCTCATGTTAAATCCCATAGGCGACAAACGCTCCTCCGTTTATACATTTTATAGGATCAAACTTCCCACTAACCATAAGTTTCATGATACCCTAAAATTTGACCACTAATTGTATACGACTCAAATTACTCACCATTGTAGATCAAAAGTTGCTCTTCCTTTTTTCAGTAGTGCATATTTACCCAAAAAAGAGTCGTTATTAAAATATACCCACTTTTATCCATCGATAAGAGAGAAAATGGCGGACAAAAGTGTATCAAAATTGATTTTTTTGCCACATGTTGACGTCACAGCTACAGAAGCGCCTACATGCGAAGATTTTTGTAAGTTTTTTTTCACTGTAGGCTCTTAAGAGCATTTTCACGTTGATATCTTTCAAAATCCACTTTTTAAAGACACAAATTTAAAAAAATATAGTTTTAAATATACAATTTTAAAATGACAACAAAAGCTTATTTTAAAAGATATCAACATGAAAATAGCCTTAATTGATTGAGATACCCTTCTAGTTTTTAAAACACTTTCTGGTATCTCTTAATTTTATTTCAGAAAGACAAATAAATCAAGATTACGAGAGGAGTTTACACTTTAAAACCAGCTTAAAATAAAAAATGACCATTTCTCAATGAGAAATGGACAAAAACCTAGTCTACACTTTAGCTAAATGAAATCAAGATAATTATAATCCTAACCTGGGTGACCTATTCGGGAGTCCAGATTTCATTCTTATCTGAAAATATTGAAATACTAAACTAATGTTTTGTTACGCTGATTCATTTTATTGACATACGAAATTGAATATATTTAAATATTAACTCAATATATACTTAGATATTAAATGACTATAGTGAATTTAATACATATTGACTAATACCTAGTACACACTTGATAATTTAAATGCATTTAAATGATAAATGTGGTCTACAGAGCCCTGCGAAGGACAAACAAACAATATGGCGAATTCCATTTATTTAGTTAATAATATCAAAATATTGAGTTAATACTTAAATATAAGATAGAAACTATTGACAAATTATTGATTTAGTATTTAAATTTAAAATATTAATAGTAAAGTCAATTTTTATTTGGGTTCATGTCCTTAACTGGATTTCGTATAATTCATCTAAACACATTTAATTTGAAATCATTTAACTCATGTGTGTATAAGGCCTCTTAATAAACCTATGCAGAACATATTTAACATTTAAATGCATTTAAGATGGTTTATGAACAGCTGATGTTTGAACTCTCGATTATTTTGTTGTTTCAGGAGCAACATTAAGAGAAACTAGAAAGTTTAGCTCAAACACATTTTCATTTTGATATCTTTTAAAATAAACTTTCTAATAGAGCAAAATTATAAAATGTCGCCTGCTATAAGTTAGGTGATTTTAAAACTGACATAAAAAGCTTCTTTTGAAAAAAATATCAGCATTATCGTGATTGAGGTACCATTCTAGTTTCTAAAACATATTCAAGTTTCTCTTCATTTTGCACCTGAAAGACAGAATGACTAATCAAGAGTTCGAGAGGCCGTTTGCAATTTAGACCAACTTAAGTTGTAGAAGAAGGGGTCATTCATTATTACTGAAAAGTATTATGTTTATCATATGACAGCTAATCCAATTCCTTCACAATGCAAAAACTATTGCCAAAAGAAATAAGTTATGAATTATGACATAAATACTGGAAATAAAACTATAAGCATTTTGTATATGTTTGTGTGTGGGTATGTGTGTGATGAAAAAAAAGTATATTAACTTCCTGTCCCCTAGTTTACTTAATACACGTCATAATGTGGACCACTTGAGTGAATGTTTAAGTATATTGAATTTTGTTTTGCATTCATTGAATAAGTGATTTAAAATATTTGACGTCAATGAACGATGGCATCAAATACGAGAAAGTGTTATTCACCTTACAAACACATAGACACAGAAAAGAGAGAGAGAGAGAGAGAGGAGAAAGTATAAAACTCATATATAAAGAGATAATAAAACAAAAGAAAAGGAAGAAACACGTAACAATAATTAAATTTTCTTCTGATTACATTAGAAAAACACATCTCTCTTCTTAAAATGTCTATTTATGATTTTTAATACAAAAATGCCATTATTGAATTTGAAGCTTCAAAAAACACAGAAAAAAAATATAATCCTCACAAGTTGAAAACAATCTTTTTTTTAGTCAAATGTCATTAAAATAATCTATAACAATTTGTTCATCTTGTCACAGATTTCATTTTTAGTGTATTTTTTATAACCTTTTAAAATATTCATTGTATTCAAAACATAAATACTTTGAAGAAGAAAGAAAAAAAAATAACAAATTTCATCATAAAATTACATTATTCAAATGAGTTCTCCAAAAAAAAATACAAATGTCTCTCATTTGCATCTTTCTTCCATACACATTCGTCATTGAATTATGACTAATTTTATGCACAGTGATGTGGTAACATATTTAAATATAGGTTTCTCTACAGTTTTGTTTAAGTGGGCCCACTTTGATATTGGTTGGCAGTGTACATTGAACTTTTTCTTCAATCTTCTTTTGCCAATATACCTGATTCCCTACAGACCAGAAAAAAAAGGGTTAAGGATCAATGTCCTAGAGACTGAATGGGCTACGTCCTCCTTAGAATACCGACTGAAATATACATTTACAATGGTTGAATAAGTTTTCATTAATATTTATTTTAACAAATTAATGAAAACTTAAAATTTTAAATAATAAACTAAAAAAAAAATTTAATTTTGTTTAATAAAATCCCCCAACCAAAAACAAAAAGCATGCAACCTGTATATCAGGTATAATTTCTCATAATTATGTATTTGTAACCACAGATGTGACAGAAATTTTAAAAAAACCATCATGTAAAATTTTTAATTAATGATACGAATTAAATTAAACATCGATATAACACAATTGGTAGTAGCCAGGACAGGAAGTCCAGCTTCCTCATTCAATCACCCACAAAAAAATAAAACATGGCCAGTCATGTGATCAAACAGGTTTTTAAAAAAAACACATATGCACATAGTAAGTATGTGTATGTTGTGCATCATGTGTGAGAAAAGAGATAGAGCTATGTATGAATGTATGCAACTTTAACTATCCTGTAAAAAAATACATTCCTTTAGATGAACGAACATTTTTTTTTACCACGTAGACACTACACACATACACCAGGCCATATTGAGGACATCATAGAGAGGGGCCCTTTTAAAGACACCTTAAATGAATGTTGTGCTTCATCATCAAAAAACAATGTATCCACCAAATTTACTTGTGGAAGTTTGGACAGATTTATGCAAGAAACAATTGTTACCCATCAAATTAATTTATGCTCTATTAATGGCAGGTAAGTGCTTTATTAAAAAGCTAAACTTTTAAGTAAAAAAAAATTTTGTTAAACTTATATGAAAAAAAAAGACAATTTACATAGATGACAAACAATATAACCACAAATATAAATGACATAAACTTATTTATATAAGAAATTGTTTTCAAAAATTGAATGTTGTCATGGTACAAAAAGTGTTAAAATGAAACATACCATAAAGATAATACATGTAATAATAATAATAATAATAATATGAATACTAAGAGAGAGTGCTTTGAAAGGATAAAAAGGATTTTGACTTATGGTAAAAAAAAAAAAGAAGTTATGATGTGTTTCATAAAACTACATAGAGAGAGAGAGGGCTTTCACCCTTGAAAAAAAAAATACACAACAACCCATGTTTCAGAAGATTGAATGGCCAGAGGGGGTCCGTAAGGTAACATTGAAAGAAACACTTCTTTATATACAAATGAAACAAACTTGACAAGTCATCTCAAAACACAAAAGTGACTTTTTTTTTCATTATAAAATTAATCCTTTTTTTTCTTCTCTTAACTTAAAATTATTAGTATTAAAATTTAAAAATAGTGTTAAAAGTATTAAAAATCATTTGCAGCATTTGTTTTTTTTTAATTAGAAATTATACAAAAATAATTTTAATGAAAATTGGTCAAGACGTTTTTTTAAAAGAAATTGCAGTTTTTCAAATTCATTTTATTTTTTCAGCTTGATTTGTACAAATGTTACAAAATGTACAAATTTTTGGGTATAATTCTAGAATATTCTAGAAGCTATTTACTTGACCTCATTGAAAAGAGCTTGTCGAGACGAGTATGAATAGGTCTATGTAAAAAATTTTTGGCACAAACACCAAACACGTACAAAAACGTGGGCAAAAGTTAATAATTTACATGGAGGTCTATGACATTTCAAAGTTTTTTTTCCCTATGCATTGTATGGGTGGACTAGGTTAACCTAGGTTAGGTTGGGTTTGGTTATCATAAGTTTGGTTAGGTTAATTTAGGCTTGTTGCAGGGATCCTGCGGGCATAGCTCTCAGTCTGTAAAAAAAATCACCTCATTTTATTTAAAAATTACTAATTATTCTGCACCCATGTTAGCAATTACAAAAAAAAAACTTTTTAAATTGCCATAGATTTCTACGTAAATTTTAACTTTTGCACGCGTTTTTGGCGCGCGCTTGGTGTTTGCATCAAAAAAGATTCGCGTATTAATTCGCAGCATTTCCTTTTGTTTTTTGTTTTTACAAATTATGCAAATGATTTTCATAGTAATTATGAAAACATTTTTTAAAAAAAGGTACAGGCATAGTTTCACATTCCTTTCTTATGTTGATTTGCATAAAAGTCTTGTGTCCATTACCAATTTTAAAAATGATGTAAAAAATAAAAGACACATTTAAAAAATTCACAAATAAAGCAACCATCAAGTTCCTCTCCAAATTCAAGTTATATGAAATAAATTTAGAAAGTTTCTCGCAAAACTATAAGGGTCATATTCTTAATGGTTTTAAGTCAATGCTAATGCTCAACTCATTAACTTTTACATAAAACTTCCTATGAAAAGTTCTTGCGTTGAGCACTACCTTTGACTTAGCAATCACTAAGAATTCGACCCTAATTGCTCAACCAATGTGACTCATTGTTAGAAATAAATAGCAATAAGACCCCACAATTATTATTATACTTCACCTTCCTTTTTTTGCTTCCACCACTTTTGCTTCTTACTCTGTCAAATGCCTTGAGGAAATCACAAGACAAAAGATTTCCTTCAATAATGTGTGTGTGTGTGCTGCAACTAATGTTATGTGTCCATTTTTAGCTGTTTACAGTCTCTTCCCCTTCCTGACAGTCCATCTGAGGTCGTTGGGAGTAACAGCTGCTGAAACAGCCCTCATCTATGCATTACTTCCAATAATCGCCTTTTTGGCACCACCTGTCATGGGCATCTTGGCAGATAAACTGGGACACGTCAAGGTCGGAATTTAAACCATTGTTCAAATTATTTGCATACCTTCTTCTTTTTTTTAGTCTTGTGTTGGTGTGAACTTGTTACACAATCACACTGAACCAAACAAAAAAAATTGTGCCATCAAAATATGTGTAGTAAATAAATTAAAATGTTTTATAAACAGCTGATTTTTGAATGCTGGTTATTTTGCATTTTAGAAGAGCAACACTAAAAAGAAATTGGAAAAGTGTTATAGACTAGAAGGTCAGCTGAGTCAATTAAGAGTACGGAATTTTTATGTTGATATCGTTCAAAAGAAGCTTTTTATGTGAGTTTGAAACAGACACAACTTTAAGCAGACGACATTATTTTTAATTTTTGAGACAGAATAGTAGTATTTTCATACTGATATATTTCAAAATAAACTTTTTATATAGAAAATTGAATATATTAACTTACATTCATTCCTAAAAGTTCGTGCAAGAAAAAAAAACAAACTGTTTGTGGACGTCATGTTTGCACCATGGCCTCCTCATACCAGACTTTTTATTGTCTCATACTTGAAACGCAAATGGCAAAATCAAGGAAATCCGTAAATTCTAGGAGGTGGAGCAATCAATCATTCTTCTTCACAGAACTAAAGAATTAGTCTTTGGCTGGATCCACATCAAGCTGACATAACACAAACAAAACAAAAACTCAAGTGTTTCGAAATAAACTGGCGACAATTCTAAAACATTTCTGCGACTTTTGTGTTTTGTTTTTGTTTGCAATTACACAAACATTTCCATGTCCCTGCTCAAGTTGGTAAACATTAAACTGTTTTTGTTTTGCCTCGATACTAAGCAACATTTTGTCAACTCTGTCTGTGCAGTGTGGACAGTAGTATTAAAACAACAACAGAACAGTTGCATAGTTACGGTAGTTTACGTAGATCAGATACAAAAACAAAAACCAATTTGTTCGTGTTGTGTCACAGTGAGTACTGCTGACATTTGTTTCAATTTTGTTTTATTTTCAAACCCTGTTTTTTTCTGGCATATTTGTTGTGTTTTTGTCTCGAACCCATGTTGCCCTTTTGTCAGCTTGATGTGGACCCGGCTCATTTTGCGCTCAGTGTAATTCGGCAAATATTCTAGTTTCTATCAAATATTTACGTTTTTTGAAGCCACATATGATGTAATGTATAGACACATAATTGCAAAATAAGAAATGCTTTCACATTTAGTATCAAAGTGAAATCAAATTAAGACACACAATATAATAAAAATGTGTTACAAACAATAATTATAATCAAAATGTGTATTCAAGTTATTATTAATTAACGCTTAACAAATTAGTAGGCTCTGCAGTTTATACATAATTAATTTTACCTTATATATTATGCAATGAATGCATAACTTAATATCTTCTTACACAACTAATATTAAACAATTCATAATATTAGTAGAAAAATAGCTCATAAGTAAACACAAAGTTTCAAAAGTGGCCTAAAGCAGTTTACTAAATAAAGCCTTTACGCAGATTAAAATTTAATGTTATTATGGTAGAGCGATGAAATGATGAAGTGAACGTAAACTACTTCAGAAGTAACATTATACGGAAAAAAAAATTAAAAGCATGTTAAAAAACTAGAATAGTAGATGAATAAGCTAAAAGTATTTTCATGATAATATCCTTAAAAATACAACTTTCCATAAGAGTTTAAAGTTGATAAGATTTCCCTTTTTTGCATTTCTTCTTAAAATGTTTTGTGTAAACAATTCGATACTCTGGGTTTCAGGTGCAACGCTTAGAAGGAACTGAAAGTGTTGTAAATTTAGAATCACTAAATAGTATTTTCATTTTTATGTCATCTTTCAAAATAATTTTTTTATGAACACAATTTAAAATGTCATATTTCAAACTTGTGACAAAAAGTTTATTTTAAAAGATATCATGCATGGAAAAAAATATTAAGTGATTCAGGTACCATTCTTGTTTCTAAAAGACTTAAGTTTTTACTGTTGTTGCTCTTCTGCAATCGCGTCCACACGCAACAGTAAGAGTATTGCGTTACATGACATGGTTATGTTTGGAAAAAATATGCAAATCTGTAGCTGGCTTTAGTACAGTACTTAAAACGTTTGAAATTCTAATCAATAACGCTAAACAAAATGCAAACTTTGAAGTTGCATAGCGTTTAATTAGTAAATTACACTTCCGGAAATTCGATTATGTTTGAAAACAGCTTTACTTTATAATTAAATAACACCCTGTATTTCATCTTCCCTTGTTCCCCAAGTGACACATTTCCGCCACTTTTCTCTACTAAGGAGACCAGCAAAAGTAAATCACATCCTGGTTCCGGAATAGGCCAGATGGATACCCATCAAAGCACGGTTCCTTGGCATGGGTGTACTTGTGTAGGTGCACACAGGTCCAAGGTATAAAGGTCCGTGTCTTCATTGATTCGGGGTCCATTCTCTGATATCGAAATATGAAATAACTCATTCAATGGTCCGGTGGCTCAGCAACGCCACACTCTGTAACTCTTCTCTGTTTAGTGTACTCTAATGGTTGTGTGCATTAAATCAGTAACATCGTCAACCTGCATTCATCACGTCTATTCATTAACATTCTCTTATTTACAATTGCGTTCAACAGGAAATACCAATGAGAACGACCCCGGCACCGTACGGAATCAGGTCTAAATCATACACTCTCTCAGCTTAAGGCGGTACGCGCCCCAAACTAAGAGAATCGAGACCTGAGTCCCGTACAAAACACTGTGACACACTAGCGTGCCATGAGGTTTTCAAGGCATACCACAATTTCTTCCGACACAAAATACTGTACCGTGAGCAAAAAAAGTTTGCTAACCACTGCCCTACTGTAATAATCAATGGTCTGGCTAAAAACGACTATTTTATGTGGCGTCACAAAGTGGTCCGTGTGAACCCGGTCTTACTGTGCCAACTTTGAAAACCATTTTACTAGTTTCTAAAACACATTCACATTATTCTTAAAAGTTATTTTTTCCAAACGCATAATAAGTTTCGATTGTAAAAAATTTTTTTGCAAGAATTGCGTAAATTTGCAATTTGAAACTTATGCGAACTTACTTTTGAACCAACCGAAACAACGCAAAAAATATAATCATTAATTTTTCTTTTCAGGTGATCTTCATTGTGACTTGCATATTAAACATAATTTCAGCAGACTGTCTGATATTAGTTCCTCCAACTAGAAGTGGTATTCCTTACCAATTTCCTCTAACCTGGTCTCTACCATGTCCACATCAGAGGAAACCGTCACCTCAGTTACTCGTTCAAGACTTTACTGAGCCATGTACGCTTCAAACTCCTCACGGTGCCAACGTTACTTTCACAATTGGTCAGTGTTCGAAGACATGTTGGAGTGGAATACCAAACTATGAAAACAAAGCGTGTTTTCAGGGTAGAGAATCAATCAAACGTGTTTGTGTATCGTTACGTGCCTACGAGTCCGATTCGAACTCGATGAAGTTCGTTGGATTGAGACCGACGAAACAAACGCAAATCGGCGCGATCGTCGTAAACACGGCGTTCGAATATACAGCCATCGAGATCAATGGCTCCAAGTTCGATGGTCTCTCTTGCAGTTCTTCCTCGAGTGACGTCCAATGTTCCATAAGCTGCAGCGGTCATCTGTCCAGTGAGACACTGTGTCAAAACATCGAGCAACATAATAAATCTACCTTCTGGATTTACCTGGTCGTACGATCAGTGTGGACTCTTTTGTCTTCCTCCACTTATGTACTCTTGGAAGCCATCATTTTGCAAGTGACGCAAACTCATCAAGCAGATTATGGACATCAGAAACTTTTGGGAGCTGTTGCCATGTGCATTTTCTCTCCGATGACCGGAGCTCTCATCGATCACACCAGTGTCGAAAGCAAAAAACCGAATTATAACGTGGCATTCTACGTATATTCAACATGTGGAATACTTATTGTCATGATTGTGCCTTTCTTCGATATGGACTTCAAAATGCCGACACAGACATTATGCCACGAAGTGAAGACACTTTTGAGCAATGTGGAATTCATTATCTTTGTGCTTATGATGTTCTTTATGGGTAAGCAGAAAAAAAGAGAACAATTATTATCAAAATTGTTGCCATTTTTAAGAACCTAAAATCAGGATGTTCTTAACCGAGGGTATGGAAACCAAATAATGGCGGTTTCGGAACTCGACCTCTCTGACATACTGGTAATTTGTAAATAGAACTGGTGATGATGATGATGATTTGAACAGTCTAGCAAAGGGGGTATGAGGACAAAATGGGCAATCCATCAGGGGTCTCTGTAATGATATGAAGGTTAAGAACCCACCTGGTCTAAACACTATATAGCGTGCACGTGCTATATGATACCATAGGCGCAATGTTAAGTGAAATTTGATGTGAGGCCAAAAACACGGTCTCGATTTTCCGTACAGCTTATTTTCTTCAAACTGAGTTATGAACAATAATCGAAGTTGCAATACCGTATCTTTCAAAAAAATAAAACCTTTTATGGCAATTCCAAAGTTTCGATTCTTGTTTTTCACTTCAAGTTGGACCGAAAATCTAGTGATAATTTCCAAAAACTTAGTGATTATAAAAATGATATAAACGTTTCTTTTTTTAATGAAAAATTATCAATATGAGAATACCTTTAGGTTTTACTCTTCTAGTATATAAAAAAGCTTAGTTTTTTTCTTCTTAAAAGTTGTTTTCAACCAGAATTCTCGTGAAACTTTTTCATGTGAAACGTTAGCAGGAAAATCCTAATGAAGGTAGGAGTATCCAACTCAGTAGAGCAACCGCGATTCTGGACCCGGGGGGGGGGGGGGCTAATTAAATATCAAAAAAGTATTTGATATTTCCGGGAGATCTGAAGAGCTAAAGGGGGGTTTAAGTCCTGGAGGCTTCAGCCCCTTAGCCCCTCGTGGTTGCGTCAACTGCTATATAGTGTCATCACCGCTGCAGAGTATTTCCCCCCCCCCCCCCCAAGAATCCACGGAACGTAAACTGGACTCATAATCGTACCATACACACACACACTCTCTTTCCCTCTCAATTTATCTCTCTCTTTCTCTTAATTTCTCTCACTCTCAATTTCTCACTCATCTCTCTTCAAAGTCTTCATCTAAAAAAGAATCTTCTGGAAAAATGCCCCCCCCCCTCGATACAGTGAGTAAAACTTCCAAGCATTTGGATACTCCCCATTATTCATTAAAGAATTTAATTAAAATTAATGTTATGTCGAAACTTTTATCTTCCAGGTTCATTCTGGGGTTATTTGGAAGGATTCCTCTTCTGGTTTCTGCAAGAAATGAATGCAACAGAATCACTAATGGGTCTTACAGTAACGGTTGGTGCAATGTCTGGTATACCAATGCTTATCTTTTCTGGAGTCATCCTCAAGAAAATTGGTCACATCAATGTATTCATCTTAGCTTTCTTTCTTTACGGAGTTCGCTTTTTTGGTAAGTGTCGCACGATAGACAAGTAAAGATATTGTCGAAAACTAATTAAATGTAATACGACATACAGGATATTCATTCGTAAGAAATCCCTATCTCTGTCTGCCTTTCGAAAGCCTGGAAGCTTTTACGAACAGCCTTCAATCGGTGGCCGCCGTCACCTACACGGCTCAATTGGCACCGACGAGCATTTTAGCCAGTGCTCAAGGAATCATGACAGGAATGCAATATGGCATTGGTAAAAATGACAAAAACAATCTTAAACTGGCTCATCAGTAAATTTGCTAAGTTATAATTTTACAAAGTTAAGAAAAAATTGAAAGTGTTTTAGAAACTAGAACAGGCAGCTCAATCACTTAAAGAGTATTTTCATGTTTGATATACTTTAAAATAAATTTTTATGTATGTTTGAAATGCATATGATGGTTATTAATTTTTGTTTATATAAAGTTCATTTTGAAAGATATCAACGTGAAAATAATCTTAAGTGATTGACCTGACTGTTGTAGTTTCTAAAACACTTTCCAGTTTTTCATAATTTTGGTTCTGAAAGACAGAATGATTACAGTTTGAAATTCAGCTCTTCATAAACCATCTTAACGTAGCTGAATATATATTTATTTTGTTTTTGTCCCACCCAGATGGCGCCTCAACAGTGCAATATAAGCTAAGTTCCATTGACGTTTTTGGAAAATTTGAAAGCAAAAACGTCGAGCGAACTTTTTTTAAAAAAACAACATTATAAAAAAAATTCAAATTGTTTTCAAAACTAGAATGGTAGAATATTATGATAAAAGTTCTTTCATGGCAGTATCTTAAAAAATAAAAAATTTATAGCAGTTTGAAAATGACCCGTTTTTAGGTTTTTTTGTTTGACAATTCACGAAAAACTATTTTCACCTTTTTTTGAAACTGACGTAAAAAGTATATTTTTTTTAAAATAAAGTATCAACTATTGTAGTTTCTAAAACACTTTGAATCTTTTTGTAATGTTTCTCCTGAAAAACGTTCGCTTGAAAAAGAAAACTTTCTCAAAACTGAAAGTGGGGGGAGAAGATCAGCCATTGTTATAAGCTCTATATAACATCAGCCATTGGAATGGCGCCATAAAGAGACAAAAACAAAAGAAATATCTATTCAGCCACCTCAAGTAATTCAACTGCCATTCTTGTTTCTAACACACTTTCAATTTCTGTTTAGTGTTAATTCTGAAACACAAAACAACCCCGAAAACTTCTTATAAAGTTGCTTCTAAACAAAGTTTATGTTTACTTTATTCACCTAGAAATCACTATTGAGCCACCTTAAAAAAAGTACTTCGAAAGAAGACAGTGAAATAAATCAATAAAATTATGACATTCATATTTTTTTCGCCCCTTAGGCAAAGGAGCAGGAAGTTTGGTCGGTGGCTACCTCATGGCTTTCGTCGGTTCGAGAACAAGTTTTCAAGTGATGGGTGTAGCGTGCCTTGTTATCGGTTCCATTTATCTCATCATTTCTCATATGTTCTTGAAAAGAAGAAACAGAAGGCTTAAGGTAGAATTCGCTAACAAAGGTTAGGTCACTAAAAGTAGACATCATTACGTCATAATAGTCCAAAGTTTTTGGACGCCTGACAAAGAGACAATCAACCGTGAGATTGTTGATCTGGCAGGTGATCCATCAAAATCTAGAACATGCTTCGCTGCTACTTCGATGACACAATTCGAAGATGCCGAGAGAGAGCTTATATATATATATTTTTATTATTATTTGCTCCCGTGTAATTGGCGTTACAACTAACTTAATTCAAGTGGCGATGTGTGTTCTAATTCAGTTAAGACCATCTATATATATACGAACAAATAACTAGCAACAACAAAAAAAGAACCATTTCTCTCATTATTATTTGCAATCATTACTTACTCCATCAGGTGCCAAAGAGGATCACCACGTAATCCAGGCAGAAGTAGATCATAAATACAATCAAGTACAAAATAGTGAAAATGCAGTACAAACGGAAGAATCAGAGAGTTCGATCGAGTATCAAGAAAGTGGAAAACATAAGAAAGCAGAGGAAAGAGTTAACGGAACACAGAACGTAGCATTTGAAGCAGACATTGTCCACTGCTGACTTCTAAAGACTTTACGAAAAAAAAAATTCCTGAAGAAATTTATTTCATTTTTTGTCATTTTAAAGGTACGTTTCCACTCAAGACTCATGAGTATAAGTGGTAACAATAATTTAGAACATGATGCATGAAAACATAAAAACCATGAGAACAATGGTGAAAACTACTTATGAAAATGTTAAATTTCAAATGAAACTGGAGGACTAAATGAAGATGCAAATGTTCTCAAACAAAAAGACTGTTTGGAGATACATATATATTTTTTTACTGAAAATAAACTTTGTTGTCTGTTTGAAGGTGATTTAAGTTTTCTGGTCATTCCTACATTTCAGGAGCAACACAAAGAAGAAACTGAAAGTGCGTTAGAAACTAGAACGATAGCTGAATCAATTAATAGTGTTTTCATGTTGATATCTTTGTAAATGAACTTTTATAGAAAACAATTATAAAACTGTCGTCTGCTGAAAATTGTATCATTTTCAAACTCACATAAAGACAGCTTATTTTAACATCAAATTACCCATAACTGATTGAGCTACTCTTCTAGTTTCTAAAAAAAAACGCTTTCAAGTTTCTCTTTAAATTTTGCTCCAAACTGACCATAAAAGTTAATTTTGATAACACAAATTCATCCATTTTCTAGGTTCAAATAAATCTTTTAAATTCATTCAAAAGACGTTTTAAAAAACGATCTGGTAGTTTTTCTGCATTATGTAAAATAATGATAAAAAATGAAATGATTTCCTCCAGTCTTCATTCTCGACATGTTTTATGCAATGTAAAGGTGAGTATTCACCAAAAGAGCAAACATTTTCATTCAATGATCGTCTCGTGAGTCCCGTTGAAAAAACTTGTTCGTGATCTTTTAGTGTGGACGGAGATTACTGTATGGTTGAAATGCCTGTAGTGCAGTTGCTCGCTATAAACGATGTATCAACTGCGAACAAGAACATATTCGCTCTGGTATGGCCAGATGGTGAGCCTGTCAAAGGAACATGAGCAAACATTGGCGAGCACTTGCAAATGTTTGCTCTTTTGGTGACTATCCACCTTTACTGAAACATGCAAACGTATATTACAAGGAACATGGTTTTTCTTTTATGTAATATTAGCAATAATAAGTAATTTCTATGAAAAAAAAAAGTTGGTTTTCTAATATAAATTGGGCGAGTTTAATTAAATATGCAATTTAATTAAATAATATGTATATTGAGAAAAATGATTTCGTTTTTCTTTTAATATTTTCAGTGTAAATGATTTCATTAATAAACACCTCAAATAAGTTCCATCCATAAACAATCATCAAACATTAATAATAATAATAATAATAAGCATGTGAATGAAGTTCTATAAAAATTACAAATAAGAAATTCTTCTTAAAAATATTATGTACAGAATTCGAAATATTAATTAATTAAACCGATTTCTTTAAAATAGTTCCAATATTAATTATTAAAATAATTAAATAATTAATACTGTTATTCTTTACCGATGAATTCGTTTCTTTTGCATTATTACAGTGGAAACTGTTTAACACGAAATAGAAGGAACCAGAATATTTTTTTCGTGTCATTTCTGCTATGTTTTCATACTATTCTAATGGACAAGACCGAAAAATATATTTCGTGTTATCCGATTTTTCGTGTTAAAACAGTTTTCCACTTGTATATTTTATGTAAACGCAGGTTGAGGCGCAAATCTAAATGGAAAAACACACCCCCATTTTAGAAATAAGACCTCGAATATTGCACAATCTTTCTTTCAATCTTTAAACTATTTTACGAGAAGCATCTTTAAAAACAAATTCAGTATGTATTTGAAAGTTAAAAATAAAAAAGGAATTGAGTTGGAGGTAGTCTTTTTATGTTTGATATCTTTCAAAATTAACTTTTTACATCAAGTTTGAAAAAGATGAACATCTTAGGTTTTCGAAGTCTGATTGGCAACAAAAGATATTAAAACAAAAATTGCCGTTTTCAAACTGCCATAACAAGTTTATTTTAGTAAGATATTGCCAAAAGATACTTATCACTTGGTTGATTTATAACTTTTATTTTTATATTTCAATAAACTTCAAATTTCTATCAAAAGATGCTTTTTTTAAATGAAAATCATCTATCTTAAAACCATCCATCCATGATGTCTAAGAAAATCCATAAAAACTCTAGTTCCTTCTTAAGTGGCACTGTATGGTGACCCCTTAAGTCACACGCTTTCTCCTTCGAAGCTCGCTAGTAAATACGAGCCTCGTACGTGTTAGATAAAAATCGACTAACAACGTCTCAATCAAAATATGGCTCATTATGACTCTTACATTTTTTTTAAAGATCAGTGCCAGTTTTCGGCCAGGCCCCACAATTTACAGGGCTAAATTGGAAAAAAAAAATGTCAAACACCAGGAACCTACCAAAAATCTCACAGCACCTAGAGGCCGTTCAAGATTCGCAAAAGAATCCTCAAGTTCGAGTTTAGAAATTTCTATGAAAAACATGGTAAGGTAAAATCCGTTCCTGAAATTCCAGACACTAAGAATAACTTCAAACAGACTCATCTCCGTAAATTTAAACTCGAAGCCCATGATAGATATGTTTATCAAAACCTAAAAGAACTCCCTTTGATGCCCCACCCATCTTAAAAGTATAAAACTATGCAAGAGAAAGAACAATTACCTTAAAAAAGAGGTGCGTGTTGTAAGCACCATTAAAAAATATTCGATGACAAATTTACCAAAAAAATTTCTGAAATTTAAGTTTAGAAAAGTTCTGTTTCACAACTAGTATCATGTGTCTGTCCGTTTGTACGAGAAGGAAAAAAAACACCATTCAAAACCCCTCAAACTAACATATTCCCGATAAAATTAGAAAAAAAGTCCTTTTTAAATAGATGCATATATTAACTCTCGTTGCTTCAAACGCAACAACATTTTGAAGCTCATCATCAACTGTCGCGTAACAAAAGGGATGTGGCCACGTGAACGTCATTCCCCGAACTACGCAAAGCCGTCAAAACTTTGTGTCTTTCGAACCCCATTTCCACTAATGTTTGAACCTGAAGACAACAATTCGCATTCGATTGACTTCTCAGCTTTCAGGAGAAAAAAAAAACAAAATCCTTTGATGACTTTCTTACCTTACTCTCGTTCAAACTGTTGCTCGATTCTCCATCTCCTGAAACATTGTTAGCAGCAGCCGATTCATCTGGAATTTAAAAATTAAATGTCAATTGAATTAAAGTGGCTGAATAGATATTTATTTTGTATTTATTTCCCCCTTCTTCCTCCTCAACCGCCATTTTGAGAAAATTTATATTTGTCAAGCGAACGTTTTTCAGGAGAAACATTGCGAAATAATTCAAAGTGTTTTAGAATCTAGAACAGTTGGTGATAATGTTAAAAAAAATTCATGATAATATATTTAACAATAAACTTTTTATGACAGTTGAAGAGAAAAAAAAACGAAAATACTTTTTCATGAAATTTCAATGGAAAAACCTAAAAATGGGTCATTTTTCAAACTGAACTACAAAATGTTTATTTTTTAAGACATTGCCATGAAAAAACTTCTAGCAAAATCTTTTGCCATTCTAGTTTTGAAATCAATCTCAATTTTTTTCGTAATGTTGTTTCAAAAATAAAAGTTTGCTTGACGTTTTTGCGTCCAGAGGTTTCGAACATCTATGGAGCTTAGCATTAACCACTGCAGTGGCGCCATCCAGGGGAACAAAAACAAAAGAAATATCTATTTAGCCACCTTAAGCCATTTTCTAACGGGAGCCGTTTGCAAAATATGCAAAGGAAAGAAAACAATAAAATAGAACTCTGGGTTTTCATTTAAAAAAAAAAAACATAAAAATATGACAATCATATCTTATGAGGTCACAGCTAACAATAAACGATTTTATGACTGCCATATTATACTGTACACCAATAAATGGTAGCTGCAAAGATATGATACACATATGACAGCATTAGCCATAATAATGTTTTGTAATTTGCTGTTGTGACAGTTATAAGCTAAATGCGACAATTTACTATCATAACACAGTCTTATTGCCTTTCTATAATCCATGTGTTTGGTTTATTTTGCATTTGAGAACCGACAAGAAAAAGAAATTGCCGGTGATTCACAAACTAGAAGAATAAATGCATTTTTTAAAGAGAATTTTCCTCGTTGACATCAACCAAAAAAAAAACATCCAAGCTTCGATTTTCGTTTTGCCATTCAAGTTAGACCGAAAAGCAAAAATATCTTGTAAGTTGTAACGTTAAAAAACATAAAACTGCAATAAAAAGCGTATTTTAAAATCTCTTTACAAGATTCATTAATTCTAGTTTCTAAATCTCATTCAATTTCTTAAACGCGTTCTTGTTTTTTTTTTCTTTTCTAAACCTTTGTCAGCCCATTTTGAAGTTGAACGAAAACCTTTACCCGAATCGTCGCTGTAATTCGATGCAACATTTCTTCGTCGAACACCCGCAGCTCCTTCCTGTTCCTGATAAATATTATGATTAACCATGTTTTCATACAACTGAAATTTAAAAATGAAACTCTCTTAAATTAAGTTCAGACTTGTGTTTGAACTTCTGCAAAGTCGTCTCACTTGTCCGAATGCTCTAGCGTCTCTCGTACGATTAAACAACATCTGTTGTTCTAATACTTCCAACTGCTGCGTACGCTGGATTTCCAAAGTTGCACCCATAGGAATGAGTCCATCTTGCGGTGGAGACGATTTTGCAAGTCTACCGAGAGTCATAGCAGACAACTTTGCAATAAAATTTGGTATTCGAAGCCAATTCTGAATGTTTAGAATGTTATATCTATACGCCAGACCAGCCAACTGCACATGAAAAGTACAAATAAACATCAAAATGGTACTAAACAAGTGTCTTAAAAAACCAACACTGCACTCACAATACTACTAACGCCACAAATTGCAGATGACAGCGAAGAAGCAACCATCTAGTAAAGAAAAATGATAATGTTCTTACATTTTTTTAACAAATTCATTTACTGTTACAGCATAAGTATAATCAAAAATAATGCAAAAACTCTTTTGTTTAAATTGTTGAAAACATTTGTTATTACAGACAATCTTAATTTTTTCATTAATCCCCTCTGACGTCAAAAACTTCATGTATAATAAGGCCTGCCCTAGACGTAACGTTTAACTGTGCAATATAACCGCACACGTCTACCGCTCAGGTCCAAGATTTGTGCAAACCATTCCCAAGTGAAACTACAGAGTGTACCCAACTCAAGTATATTTGCAATGATAAACATGTGTACTTAATATTGTGTAGTTAAACGTTACATCTATGGCTGGCCTAGAGCCGTTTGAGCAAACTCGCTTGCCGGCGATTTTGTGCAGGGAAAATGTATTTTATGGGAGTCATAATTTTGTTTTGTTTTGACAATACATATATTTGCAGCATTAAAAAAAAATATTGAAATTGTTGTTGGGTTTATATCAATAGGGTTTTATATTTTCTGGTTTTGACAATGCATTTTCTATGCTACACTTGGACTCTTGTCCCTCTGCCATAGGCCTTTATGGCTGCTTGCAGAGTACATTTTCAAATTCAAATAAAAAAAACTTCGAAAATGCCAAATTAACCACGTCCTACGTACGACAACTTTAGATTCTATAGGCTCTTAACGGTCTATTACATTCATAAAAAGTAAACACTTTCTTTCACCATTAACGTAATTTTCAGTTTGCAACAAAATCAAACACTCAACATTACCGCTGACATAAGTGGAAGTAATATTTGTTATTTTCCAAGTTATTTATACCCCTCTAGTTACAAACTGACAATCTCTTCTTGATTCTTATGACATAAAAAAGATCAATTTTTCCAAAAAAGTCTCTAAATTTCATGAACATCCACTATAATATTACAAAAAATATTTTTAAAAAAAATCAAATCACCTGCAAACCTAGAAGATATGTTAACGTCTTTCCAGTGATGGGAACTCCCATTATACTAGAATGAGCAACGCGAGGAATATCGAAGAAATAACTTACGAACAACGGAAAGACAAGCTCAAACCTAAAGAATGAAAAAAATTCGAACTTTTGTCTCAGAAATCCAAAAAAAAATCTCGTTTTAAGAACAAAACAAAAAACTAACGGTCCAGACGAAAGATAACCGAGCGATCCGGAAAACATATTCGCATCGAATCGATTCAAAGTGGCAAGAATCAATACTTCGAGCAAAATCGATATCGTACCAGTCGCAAACAAGAAAGACTGCAAAAAAAAAAAATTGCATTGTAAAAACAGATTACACGAGATTTTTTAAAACGAACTGCAAATTTGTGAGCTCCATAACGTCGTTCAAAAACTCGAAAGTAATAAAGAAGCAAAGCGCCACATATGAGATCCTTTAAATCCAAAAAAGTCGATCTTGAACTTAAAAATTGCAAGATCTAAAGATTCGAAGAAAAAAAAAAGAAAATCGACAAAAATGAAGAAAAGGCTACATTTTTTTTTTTTTGGCACTGAAACCAGTTCCGAAATACAAACATCAAAACGGTCTAAAACATCCGACACGTTACAAGTGAAGTATTTCTTTAAAGGAGCGAAATGAGGAACATTCAACGAACACGATGAGACGAGCATTGAACAGAGTAAACATTTCGTAACCGGCGTTCGATCTGAAAATCACAAATGAGAGAGAAAATGAATACATATTCGAAGTCGTTTAACTTGTTTGCTCGAAATAAAGTTTCAGGCAGAATTTACATGTAGTTTGTTAACATTTGTCAAAACCTAAAATGCGTAAACTAACGAAAATTACAAGAAACAAATGAAAAACCGCAGATAAATTACAAAAATCTACAGAAAACTTGCAAAAATATGTAATAACATGCAATAACCTATACATGACTTACAAAACATAAAATTGCAAAAAAAAATCTACCAAAAACAGGAGAAATGAACAAAAATTAGCAAGAACTTGATGGAAATTAATAAAAGAAGAAGTTCACAAAAATCTTTTTTAAATGCAAAAACAAACTGCAAGAATGTGTTAAAAATTTGCACAAATTTCAAAGTAAACCGTATAAAATTCGCAAATATCTGCATAGATCTTTAATAAATTCAAGGACAACATTGAGAAATGTGTAATAAGTCCCTAGGAATTCCCCCGGGTATCGTTTTCGTCCAAAACGTGGGAATTATGTTGTCCTTCATAATAAAAAGTAACTTTTCCATTCAACTTACAGAAGCCAACTGTGCTATAAGGTGATAAAATTGCCGCCATTTATCACGTACAGGTCATCAGAAGCTTAATCTGAAAAAAACAATAAAGAAAATAAGTCATTTCAATAAATAAACGCACATATTTTAATACGTATTTTCTATTTTCACCTGTTTCTATAACAAAAAATATTTCCAGCTAAAAATTAAAATTCACTTTTCAAGATAACTAACGCCATCTAGTGACAATATACCTATACAACAGAACACAAGTCATGAACAAAACAGCTGTTCTTGAGGTATCTCGTAGAGGCTACTTCCAAGAGAACTGCGGCATCATTGATTCATTGCCTAAAGCAATACGAGAGAGAATTCAATAATAGCCTCAGTCACGAGGAGCGTTTATGACGTCACTTTAGGACTACAAAGTACTGTGAGAAAATCCAAATACTTATTCATATACCTACCTGATCATAAAAAAGAAACTTCTGACGTCAGAAGGGTTGACCAAAATTTAAACTTCCTTTATTTTGTCTAATAAAAAATGGCTAATAACGAAATAATTTCATTTAAACTATTAGGAACGTTTAATGTCGTCGCCTCTCTATAACCTATAATGACACAATCGCAAATTAAATTACAGCTACCTCTGTGACGTCACAAGTTTCTTCTTTGAATGCGACAGATATACATTGATAGAACGTGCGTTCCGTAATGAAATCCACTACTTGTCATCCAAGGATGAAGTACACTTAGAACAGTAATCCAATGAACGTAGAATTACAATAGTGAGTAGCAAATTAGCAATCCATGGATTTGTTTTTGAAACGTATAACAAGATAATGTGAATTACAGCTTCAATTTTCACCTCTATGGTTGCATTTCTTCGTCAATTTCTTCGTATATCGTCGTCAAAGTCAATTTACAATCAAATCACAACTAGACGTTTACAAGGAGTAAATGTGAGCGGCCCTCAGTGGTTCTCAACTTGTGGCCCACGCATGTCAACACGGATTGAACTTTCTTTCAGTTATTTAGAAGCAACTGAAAATTACTTAGAAACTAGAAAAGTAAATTTAACACAGAAAACAACCTTTTATCAAATTTTAACAAAAAAAAAAAAAAGGGGGCGGATCAGGCTTGTTCAGACCATGACTTTAACCGTAGGTCAAAGCAAGCTCGCTGTCATTTGCACACGTGCAGAACGGTTCAGTTTAAGCAATGCACAAGCTTGTGCACTGTTTAAACTGAACCGTTCTGCACTGGCGCAATTGAGAGCGAGCTTGCTTTGACCTGCGTTAAGGTCATGGTCTGAACCGGGCTTTAAAGTGTAAACTGATAATTAACAAAAATATTCAAAATGTATTAACAAGTTTATTTTTTAAAAAGATAAACGACATGAAAATAACTTTAATGCATTGACCTGCTATTCTAGTTTCTAACAAAATTTATATATTCGAACTTCATTAAATTATTAAAACATTTTTATTCATAATTATGTAGTTAAAATTATTCTGTGGCCCTAGCTCATAGAAACGTTGAGAACCAAACACTTAACTCGAAGGTTTTGTGGGGGAAAAACAACATTAAAATATGTACGTTTTCTGACGTTTTTAGGTTATGATGTCACACGAGAAATGTCGTAATGGTACCGTGTATCCACAATCAACGATCTCGCGACAAACAGTTCCGAATGATAAAGTGTCCTGGGACGTCGAATGGAACGAATACGACCCACCAACATACACCTCGACATCTGCAATGAATAAACCGTGGGCGGATTCAGACATATCGTAAACTTAATCCATCACTTAATGCATCCGGTTGATAATACTTACAGCCTCGAACCTGTTCGTCAATTACAGAAATCCAAAATTTCATCCGAAGTGGAACTGTTTGGATGACGTCGATCTAGTTGATCGTCGTAGCCACCAACAGAGTCCTTACGAAATAATAAACAACATTCCAAGGTAAAAAAAAAAAAGGTATGAACGATATGAAACCTTCTCGTGAGTAACTTAAAAAGCTTTATTTATCTTTTTAGAAATCCTATCGGACGAACTGGACTTCAAGGAAGAGGTGTCCTTGGTCGTTGGGGTCCAAATCATGCTGCAGATCCCATCGTAACAAGGTCTCTTTGAGAGGCTTCTTCTGTAGTTTGAGTTAAGAGGGTTTTTCATTGTAGCGGGGTGTGGCAAAACGATTAATTATAGGTCCAGTTTGAATTTTACAAAAGAATTCCAAAGATTCATTTGAAACAATGATAACTTTTAAAATAACGAAAAAATGAAACATTAATATATTTGACCAGTGAAGTTTAAAGTAGAATTTGTGATGAAAATGGTCACAAATACATCATAGCCCATCATAGAACCAGTAGTTCTACGATGAAAATGATTTTTATTAACAGTTAGCGACGATTCGGCGTTCTACTTTTAAAATAACCTTTTTATGGAAGTTTTGAAATGATCATTCGTCTAACGTAAGTGGTGTATACTTAATCAGAGCAATATTAATTAATAATACAGAGTTACTATTAATTAATATTTAATATCATTTGTCGAAAACGACTTTTTTTTTTTTTAAAAAAATCCAAACAAACTTGAAACTGTTTTAGAAACTGAAAGAGTAACTGAATCATAGAGGGTAATTTACATGTTGATATCTTTTAAAATAAACTTTTTACGGCTGTTTACGCTCGTATAAATGATTATATATGCATTTTTTCACAAATCCAGAAGAAAAGAAAAATAAAACGGTGACCATCTTTAAAAAATGCTGTAAAAAAGTTTATTTTTAAACATTCGATCATGAATTTTTTTTCTGTGCATTGATATGGACTGCGGCTATTTTATGGAAGTAATTTTGGAATTTTAAACGTTGGTATTGATGTGTTCAACTAGATTTAAGTTTTGACTCAGTGAGAATTAATATATGAGATTGGGAGAGGGGGCAGAAAGGTTAAAAAAGACAAAATGCAAGTCGAGTTCAGTCAGATATAAGAAACCAAGATTTATTTTACTGGTTTCAAGGCCATCTACCATCCATCCTCTTAATTAGCTCAATATTTTACCCTATAAATCATGAAATTAATTCAGGAGTTGTGCTTCAAAAAAGCATCTTCAATTATTTTCTCTACATCGTGTCTAGAGACAAAATAAAACGACTTTTCTCTTTTTACTTTAAAGATGGAAGAGAGTTAAAGAGAATGAAACCGTTCGTCTTCACGAAGAAACTAATCTACCAATTCTTCAATTCGTTGCAATTCAAAGAAGAGACACTAAAGAATGGGCTTTACCGGGCGTAACTGGAATTTTACCTTCTCGATAGATCGAAAAGAATCTTTCGATTCTGATCTTGTTCTATTTCTCTTCCCTTTATAGGGAATGGTCGATCCTGGAGAGGTAGTGAGTAAAACTCTACAGCGTGAATTCGAAGAAGAAGCGATGAATTCGATCGAAATGGATTCGGAACGGCGAACAGAGTTACACGAACAACTCAAACAGTTCTTCTCTAAAGGAAAAGAGGTTTTTAACGTCGTAAAAATTCGATTTGAAAGGAATGAGATTGCTAAGTGTTCATTATTATTTCGTTACAGGTTTATAAAGGATACGTTGATGATCCTCGTAACACCGATAACTCTTGGATGGAGACAGTGGCCATGAATTTCCATGATGAGGAGGGATCGGTAGTAGGACGTTTTAACTTGTGTGCTGGTGACGACGCAGCCAAAGTTCGATGGATGGACATTGATCAAAGCCTGAAGCTGTACGCGAGCCACATCCACTTTTTGGAAAAGGTTGTTCAATTTCATAAAGCACACTGGTGAGCGATCGTAACAATCAAGTTATTTGTAATCTAATTGCAATAAAAGTGTTTTGCCAAATTGTGTATTTTTCACTATTTTTTGCTTGTTCTTCATTGACTTTCAAAAGATTTTTTTTAAATATAACACCAATTTTTGCATAAATACTAAAAAAATTCAAATTAAAATATTTGAATTTTTTTAGTATTTATGCAAATATTGGATTAAGTAATTACGAACTTGTGGCTCTTACGATTTCTTTGATTGTTATTTTATTTAATCGCTGACTTTTAATTTAAATTGTGAAAATTAAAAAAGGCAATTGCCACATAAACTCCTTTTAGAAATAATTGCAGTTACTTTTTAAACATTTTAAATAAAAATTAATAAAACTTAACTACAGTATTTGATTTTTAATAAAAAAAATACATGCAACTGTATTAACTTTTGTAGAGTAACTGCAACTTTAGTTAATTGTGTAGAGTATGCCATTAGTTACTTTAAATGTAACTATACAGTGTAACTTTCGACCAGATCCCAGTTAATTTATAACATAATTGTAACTACCGTATTAAAAGTTCCTTTCAAAAATAATAAAATTGTACTAAGATTAGTTATTTTTGAAAAGTAACTGTCCACTTATAAAATAAATGTAACATCAGTTACATTTTTTAAAATATGCTTTTTTGTTTTCGAATTTTGCCTCTTGAAAATTAACCTAACTTTCCGATCAATAAACAGATATTTATTATTTATTCTAACGGCGTCCATAAATTTAAAGATGACTTCATGCAACCTTTTTCGTAAATACGGAAAAGATCTCGATATGACAATTTTCATGTTTGTGTTCGTATTCAGATTACCAAGATCAACTTATGATAATAATAATAAAAAAAATGAACAAAAAACCCTGAATCTAGGTGATGTTCAAAATAATATTAAAAGGTTGCCGTGAAAAGTGCTCTTTAGAGAAGGAAAAATAAAAAAAAAGTAGGCTGACACAAATTGCGCTGAATCGAGAATCCGATGATGCTATGGAGATAGAAACAATTGAAAAATCAATAATTTCAACTATATAGAGCATGCGTCGAGACATTTAGCCGATATTTCGTCGACCTGCATCGTAGTTACACAATTTTTTTCTTCTTCCTCTTCTTTTCCTACATGTTCTTTAGTAAACATTGAAATATTTTACAGAAAAATAAGTATCGTAATTTTTTAACGCCAAAAAATAAGAAGCCTGAATCACAATGTGAAAATTATTACCATTGTAAATCATCGTCTTTTCCGAACCTGCATACTATTTATTAATAAGTTTAATAACATATAACATCATTATCAACGATTACTGCACGGGCCTCGAAGCATTTACCCATTAAACCGTGCAAATAAGTCCAGATGAAGTTTTTCCTCGTCTTATTTTCGGACACATTTTTATGGATTCTATCACGGTATATATACATACATTATATTAAATTTACATAATTATTATTATGCATGTTTATTGTTGGCACAAAAAAATCTTTTATTTTTCAATATTGTGCAGAACCGTTTTTCGAAATAACTCGTGAAATAATTTAAAAGATATATTTCAAATTGAAAACCTTAGGAAAGTTCATCTTTTGATGGTAATTTTTTTTTAAAAAAATGTACAATTTTCATTTTTATTTTAAAATAATTAAAGATGGCTCTCTTAAACGTAAATTTCGCCATTTTAAAACAGGCGCAAAAAGCGTATTTTAAAGAAAATCATCATCATCATCATCATCATCATGAAAATATACTAAGCATTTTCATTTATTTTTCTAGTTTTAATTAAATCTTGAAATTCTTTCATAAGCTAATTTTAAATGAAAATGATCTTTTCGCTTGTCTGCACAATGTGAAAAAAAATGAAGAATTTTGAAATTATTTCAAAATTCCTTAAACATTTTGCTTAATTGTTGAATTTCATTTAACTGCTGTGGTTAATTAGGACGATTTTTTTGCACAGTGATTATAACTGATTACATATAAAAACGAAAGACGGGAAGACTCTTCGTAGTCTAGTTTTAAAGCCAGTAGCAACTCAATGGAAAAGGAGGTAAAGAAGATGAATTCATCCATCTTTAATTTAGAATTTTAAAAACAACAATTACCATTTAGTCTACTTAAGCTTGTTTTAAAATGCCTTTTGCATTATGGTTAATCTGGATTTCAGAAGCAAAATTAAGAGAAACTTGAAAGTGTTTTAGAAACTAGAAAGGCAGCTGAATCACTTAAGGGTATTTTCATGTTGATATATTTTAAAATAAGCTTGTTTGTAAAATGTTTACTTTGAAAGATATCAAACACAAAAATGCCATTAAATCATTCAGCTACCCTTCTAGTCTCTAAAACACTTCCCCAGTTTCTCTTAAGTTTGTTCCTGAAAAACAGAATAATCAAAGTTCAAAAATCAGCTGATCATAAGCCATCTTAAAAAGATGGCCGCATGGTCAAATCCACCTACAAAATTTACATTCTTAAAACAATTTCAAACATTGTTGCTTAAAATAAAGCTAAGCTTAAACGATCAACCTATAAAATCTTATGTAACCAGACTATGAAAGATTTCTAAGCTTTCATCCCATAAAAAAATCCTAATATTGTGACAATCATAAATTATGATGTCACTCCTTTCATGATTAGCATAATATTCTGGAGTGTCATTATTATTCAACGGGTTTCTTATGACAGTAAATTGTCCTATCTAGCTCATTATCTTTAATCGTTACAAATGCAAATTACAAAATATTATTATGAGAAATATCGTCATATGACCGCCGTTGGCTTGTATACAACACAATATGATAGTTATAAAATAATATCACACAAAAAGTGACATCATAAGGTATGATTGTCACAATTTTATGAATTTCTGTAATGAGACCCCTGTACACCAGTCAATGGCAGTCATGTGACAAAATTTTGTCACATGATAATATGAAATGATATATTGAAATGAATGGATGAAATATTGTGTAATTTGCTTTTGTGACTGTCAAAAAGGTTATAAGTTAGATATGACAATTTATTGTCATATGGCAGTCTTATCTTTCTTTAATGATCCTCCCCTTGAATTTTATCTTACTATGATTCCATCCACTATTTCTATTTATGCAGTTGCACATAAAACAATCAGAACGTTTTTTCAAAAGATGTCATAATAATTTCAAGATTTACATGATACTAGAAGAGTAAACTTAAGATGCAGAAATGTTTTTTTATGATTATTATCAATTAAAAATAAATTTCTTATTAAAATTTTAAAATGGTCATTATTTTCTTAAAACTGAACAATAAAAATGAAAAATTGTAGAGAAATAAATTCAACAACCTGTCATAAAAAAGTATAATTTGAAAGATAAAATTACAAAAAAAAAAACAATCAGTAAAGCTTCATTTACACTTCTAGTTTAACAAAAAAACCTTAAAAATTCTTTCGAAATTTGCTTTGAAAAAAAAGTGTTCTCATTGTTATCCTACTGACCGTGTCCAAAAAATATTTTATAATACGATTATCTCATTCGTAACACTAATTTGTTGCAATTTCACTTTTTACCTAAATAATAACTAAAAAAAATCGTATCATCACTTGGTTTTTTTTTTTTGTAATTACAATCCAGAACCTTTCGAAAAGAAAGCCACCTCCACCCATTCCAAAAAGAAACCCAAACACTTGTTTAAGTACGTCAAGCCACACGCCAACAACAACATTACTCCGACCACTGGACCATGAGAAGGCCAGAAAGTCTAGTTATTATCACCGGCAAATCAACGCAACTTTACCGAGACGCCATAAGAGGTTGGACGTGTGCACTGAACTGCTCAATTACATTTCCGAACTCACGCAAGAACTGATGGCCGAAACTTCCTTCACAGAAGTATCGTCATTCGAAGAGGCAACGCACAGACTTCCAATGAGAAGTAGTTGGCCATATTCCAGAAGTCAGTCATCGGTGGCCATTCAAACGGAAGAGGAGGAAGAAACCGAACTGAAGAGAAATGTCACTCGTCCGAGAAGTGGATCGGAAGGTGTTAGCATCGGTGTTCAAGTAACAAAAACAAACACTCCCGAGCTAGAAGAAAACAATGGAAACATGATCACATCTCCAGATTCAAATAAAGCCTTTAGAGAAATAAGAAAAATGCTTAAAGAAGGAAGTATTGAAGGAATCGAAGACGATCCTCCCGTTTTTAAACCTCCTCCACCTCCGGTTACTCCACCGGTTCAACGTATCGAACAGTCGAACGTCGTCGCCCGTAGCGACATTCACACTTCCACTTTGGGACCAAGAGTCCGTCGTTGTCTATCCACTTTCGAACCTTCCAATAATACGGAACCTCTGATAAAAAACAACAAAGAGGCCAGAAAGATCGATACTGCAACGATGGCATCGAGAAAAAAGAAAGTTACGATGAAGACCACACAGTTGACTGTGGAACCACAGATGAAAATGGAAAGAGAGCTTATTGTAGAACAGAAACGTAGAAAACAACCAAATACTTCGAACATGGCATCCAAGTCGGCCACGGTCGATCGCTGTATTCGTAAACGTCTTTCTCCGGCTCTGATCGAGAAGCAACGCCACACTATGCGTACACCACCTCCACCACCCTCTTGTAAAGACCCACCACCTAAAATTGTGGTTGAAGTCCCAAATTCAAAACACAGGCAGAATTCATCGTGTGGCACCACTTGCTCTTGTCTCTGTCTTAAGGTGAAAACCAATTTTAACCACCTTATAAACCACCCAGAAAGCAGTGTTAAGACAAATTACTTTTCAAAACTAACTACATTACTGATTACAACAATGAAAAATTTAAATTTAATTACAATTACTCAAATTTCTCAAAGCTTGACAAAAAAGAAATGCATCAGCATCATCAATCTGATTACTTAAAAAACGTTAATTCAATTGCATAATTGAAGTAATTAAAAAGAAATTTAAATTGCACTTTCATTAAGAAAAAGTAATTAATACTAATTACAAATTAAAAAGTTTTAAAAGTTTTAAAAACAAATTCAATTGCAAAGCAAAATTGGAAGTAATTTGCATTTCTCACAAGATAATTACAATTATAGTTTCAGAAATAATGCAATAAATTACTTGAAAAAGTAATTTAATTACAGTAATTCATTACTTTTAGCAAATTGCTACCCAACACTGCAAAAAAGGGTACCCAAGAATTATTACTTTAAAAATATATACAAGAAAAGGAATAATCGCGTTTTATAAACAAATTAAAGAAAACTACTAGTAACAGACACTCCACTAACAGATTTCCTTAAAATTTTGAGCTGTTTTAAAACTTCTTATAGAGATTAAAATTTATCTTGTTTTTTAGTTATCAACTTATCAATTAAACCCCCCCCCCCCCCCCCTCAAAGTGAACGACTTGGTAGAATCACACATGATGAAAAACCAGCAAAAATTCGAAACAGAATTTAAAAAAGCAGAATATTTCTATATGGCCCATTGCACTATAAAGATAAATAGCATTTCTACTAGTAAAATTAATTAAAAAGTGAAATTCTGTGGAATTTTATTATACGTGTGAAATGCTTCCCCTTACTCTTCTAGTTTCTAAAACACTACTTTTTTATTTTGAAAGTTCTGTAAAAGTACAGTATTTACTGTTCACTTCTAAAAACTTAAACCGAAATGAAAACATCAAGATTTCAGAAAATTAAAGGCTAAAATAAAAATCTGAAGACTACCAGAAATTTCAGAATTTTTTTAAATGTAACGAAAATACAAATAAAAGCTAGAAGAAGAAAAAAATCATTTAAAAATCATTATTCCCCCTCAAACGAGACCAACGGAACGTTACCCTCCTATAAAAGTAATAAATTCTATTTTTTTCTGTTGAAATTTCAGAGACAATCACCATGTGGTTCACCGGTTCCTTCTATGGGATCATTACCATCTATTTCACCCCCACACGCTTCTCCAGTACCAAAAAATAAAGTCAAAGAAATAACCCATTTGTCACCAGGTAAGAAACAAAAACAATTTCATTTTCAAACCCCCACCTCCAATTTGAATAGATAACATCTCATGACGTGCCGAATATTTGCCTCCCACAAATGTTAAGCATTCAAATTCTTAAAAACTGGTTCTTCATGAAACCTCTTTGAGTCTCCTCAATTTAAAATAACTATTTGACAATCACCACTTGATGATACGTTAAAATACCCAAACTAATCAAGACTTCAATATTATTGACTTATTAAAGACGCTAGTACACGCAGTAAAAATTCATCAAGCGTCAAGTCACGCTGTACTAAAAGCTGGGTACACATTACAACAAAAGACCCAACAGCTGAGACAATCTTAAAAAGTTACAAGAAAAGAAAAAAACACGTCCAGACTATAATTACCAAAATACTGCAGAAATTTTAGTCAATTTACTACTTTGTTGGAACTGCCTATAGATCATTTTTATTTCCCATCCTATATGGGAAACATTACTCAGCTTTTCTATCGTTTTCGATGGAAGTCTGTAGGCTTTTCTCCATTTCCTGTTTCAACACCATAAACTTATCTTTTGTGGGGTTTTTTTTTTCTACATTCCTTAGCTGGATACAAACGATCAATTTTAGCTTATCAAAATGAGATGCTACCACTCACAAAATTTTAATAGAAAACTCAAAATAATAGACAGGTCACAATTGATCATCTAACATTCTACGCCATATGTCAAAAAATACTCCTAATTAGTGATCCCAAATTCATTTTTTGTTGTCACTGATTCAATTTATGGTGTCACTAATTCGGGGGTATTTTTGTCATGAACTGCGCGCCATAGAATGGTAGACATCTACAGTTAAACATTTACGTCTAGGTAGGCTTGCCACCTTTCCTCCTTTGTGGAGGACAGTCCACCATTCGGAGGAAATGTCCTCAGACCAGGACCGTCCTCCACGAAGGCAAAAATGTCCTCTACACAATAAATTGTACAAAAACTTAAATAGGTTCGTGGAGGATGGTTCTGACCAGAGGACAGTTCTTCCGAATGGTGGACTGTCCTCCACAGGTGGAAAGCCTACGTCTAGGGCCGGTCTAAGGCCTGGCGCAAATTAGGGAACCAAAGGAGCGAGCAACCAGCAACCGAATTATGATCACGTGACAAGAAAGTAGTTGCTGGCACACAATGGTTGCTTGTTCCCTCTGCTCACTATACTGAGCAGAGGCAACATCCACCTGCTACTGTTGCAAGCAACCATTTTGGTGCCTGCAACTGCAGTGGTGGCGCTAGTGTAGCATCACCAGCAACAGTCTCTGGAGACTGTTGCTGGTTACAAGCTCATTTTGTTGCCTAATTTGCTACGGGCCTTATAGCACGAAAAATTGCTTGTGTAATATGGGTTTTAGTTGGTCACGCCCCCACCCCTTTTCATTGAGAACCCAACAAATTCAACATCTTTTGTTTTTACTAGATGCACCGAATAACAACCAACAAGAAGCTTACAACGCCTTAATCGCCGAAATAAGAGCGGCCATTAAACAAAGACAGATCGGACCTAAAACAACGGAAGACAATTAAAAAAAGATTTTACAATTGACTTAAAATTCTCCCTAAGGCCTTGTTTCCATTGGGGCGAAAATTTGAACTTTTTGAAAATTTCAACTGGTGAAAAATAAAAGAAACGTGTGGCCCTCCGCCTACTCTATTAAAGGCAAAGGTCACGTTTCTTCTTATTTACCACAAGTAGAAGTTTTTAAAAAAGTTGAAATTTTGACCCCTAGTGGAAATAAGGCCTATCAAGAAATAAATATCTCGCTATTTTAGAATTTGATTATTTTCATCGCAATTTTTGTTTTATTATTTGGGGCCATGCAAAAACATTAATCAACTCTCATACATAAGAGTTTAATTTCCTTTTGTTTTTTTTTTAGTCGACACAAAGTGAAATTGGCACAAAAGTTTTCTTGAAATTTTTTTTTCTTCTTCATATGTATAAAAAAACGTTCAATGCAAAAAAGTGTAATAATTAATAAATTGTGTGGACGCGTCAGACCAAAGAAAAGAAAAACTCTCGCAACTTTCAATAAGAAAAATCTTAATTTTTTTTTTTAAAGTCAAAAAAATGAAAGGAATCGTGATCTCGACATCGATATTTATAAGTATATAATATATATTTATAAAGAAAAGTCCTGCATGGAAGTCCGATTGAAAACTGAAAAGTGTTCCTTGTTTATTTTTTAAATGTTTCGTTCCTGAATCCCTTGATCGCTGTTAGGAAGAAGAAGGGAGAGGATGCGCGTCCGAGGCCCTTTTTTCCCCCGAAAAAAAAAAAAAACGACCACGGAGGAGGAGGAGGAGGAGAAGAGAAAAAAGCAAAACAAAACAAGGGCTGCCTCAAATCCTCATGTTTTTTTATTATAACAATTGTTAACTACGACGACGCGTCACAAAAAAATGATTAGGACTAGATAATGAGCACGATTCCGTTTCGATTATTATTATGTTTGTTGATTTTTAATTTTTTTTGTTTATAGTATAAAAAAGCAGCAAAAAAAAAAAAAGGTGAAGGGGGAAAGAGGATTTTAAAGAGATATTTATATAAAAGGATAGGCATTTTTTTAAAAAAAAAAGGGATAGAGAAAAACAGGAAGGAAGAGAAACTGAGAAAAAGAGGCAATCATCGGAACTCGGGGAAGAAAAAAAATCTCTCGCTCGTCTTCGATCTCTTTTCGATATAAGGTAAGAGACTCGTAATAAAAAAACAGAACCACGAAAAAAAGACGAGATTAAGAGAGAAATATAAGAGAAAAAAGACTGTCGTAATTTCATTTTTAATAATAATATGCCCAGGGGTTTTTCTTCTGTGTGTTTTGTTGGTCAATTTTTTGTCTTTTTTTCATCATCATCACATCATAATCATCCGAAAAATCGAAATGGATTTCCACATTTTTAGAGTTAATTTTTTTTTAAATTTTTTAGGATATCTAAATCAAATATTAATAAATTTGTTCCAAAAAAATAAAAAAGACAAAACTGAAAAAAAAAAAAAAACACCGACCGATCGTCCGTCCACAAAAAACTGTTGAAAGATCTACAGAAACAACAAAAATTAATATTTAAGTTTTGTCTTTATACAAAACCCCCCCCCCCCCCAAAAAAATAACGAATAGTGTAATTTACCTTATTTATTTTCTTTTTGTTTTGTTCCGTTTAATAACCACAACTTTCTAGGTAATCTCCCAATTTTTCAACTACGGTCGCACACTGCTGAGGCTGAACTGGATCTTCGTATAATGCCACAACAATCGCTACAAAACAACGAATTCGGTTTAGGAATAAGGCTCTTCTAATTAATAACGGTTAACAGCCAACAACACAAACGGCAATACAAAATAGCAACCCAAAAATGACGTCACAGCCAACGCCGTGTATCAAAGAATTTCTTGCTGTGACGTCATTTTTAAGTTGCTATTTCGTGCTCAAGTTCGTTCCAGGGTTTATCTTATAAGAGCAGTTAGAGCGAAGTAATCAAGTTCGGAAAACTTCAGTTGTGGCGAGAATTAAACTTAATGTTGTGAAACTACAGCACTTTCAAATGGCTTTGATAAAAATTCTCAGTTTTTTTAACCAATACTGTAATATTTCTAGTATTTCATAGTTTTCCCCGTTGTTTCATTAGATTACACCCTTTTTTTTTCCGAATAACTCCACCTTTCTAACAATCTCAGGAATTCCTACCTGGTTATTCAGTAAACGATTTCGCAATCTAAATAAAATTGAGAACCTTACAGAATTTCCGTTTTGATCACGTTACAGAAGAGTTAACTTATTTCCGTTGCTTCCTCAACCTAATTTTCATACAGTTTTTATTACTTTCTGAGCTTCTTTTGATTTTTTTTTAAACGTGAATTGAGATTTAAACTGATTTAATTGATTTTCCACATTTCTTCTGAAATTTTGCTCAGTTTTGAGCTCTTTTAAGATTTTTGTTTTCAATTAAGTCCTTGAATTTTCAGCATCTTCAAACTTTTTATATCACCATCTCATGATCAAGTTTCAAACTCCTTTTCAAACGAGTTTCGTCGTTTTCAGATCATTGTTTTGTGTATTTTGTGACCCTTTTTTCAACAATGTATTTTTTTTTAAATAAAATATTGTTGTTTAGCTTCTTTCTGTGTGTCCACCTTTGAACCTATCAAGAGAAGATGATGACCGATCAAATCTAAACAAAGTTAAGATATTCAATCACCTTGTTTGGTTTTCATGCAGTGCAATCCAATTTTGCTCTTTTTAGCACGGATGATTTTTTCGTCACCGGATAAATATATGTACCGTTCACCACCAATGGTCAAACCGGACGTTTGTAAAAGAACTTTGTCAGAAAAACCTTTGAACAACTTTAAAAGGTCATCTTCGGTTGGCTACAAAAAAAAAAGAAAAAAACAAATTTCTCAGAATTAAAAAATAATTACAAAACAAAATTCAAAATTATGCATTTAAACGTCAATTAACAATTTAATCGAGTATTACCAAAAAAAATATATTGGAAATTTACACGAGAACCAATTGTTTATTTAATTTATTACCATTATTCCTAATTAGCAACTCAGGAGGTAAACTTAGCAGTTTTTTAATCATATATTAATGAATAAATTGGATTTTAACACTGGATTTAGATTTCAGATGAAGAAGAAAAAACTGAGTATAAAACTGCGATTAAAATATACAAAAAAACAAATGATTAATCAATTAACTACTTAATTGTCATTAGTTACTTAATAGATTAGAAAAAAATTTCCGTCTAATAAAATCTAGAAAAATTAGAAGACAAAACTGTTAACTAAAAACTAGCCTTCATTAAATAAAAAGCGTTAAATAAACTCAATTTAACGATCCTTAATTTTCGAATAATTAAAATTTGCATTAAGTCAAAGAAAACTTCAATAAAATCTCCGAAAAAAAGTTTTATTAAAAAATGATTCAACTAAATGATATTAAAAAGGTAGAAACAACTATGTAACCACCAATTAAAAACTTAATTGTCAATTAAGAAGGTCAGACACCAAAAGGGGGGGGGGAGGTAGAAAACGCAGATGCATCATGGGAAATTACACTTAAGTTTAAGTTTATAAATACGAAAAAAAAAAAAAAACTAAGCAAACCGCCATTAATCTGCTTTGTGTTTCACCGAAATAAAAATGAAACAATACAAATAATTTATTTCGTAAAACGAAAAACAAGTTATTTTAATAAAAATGATTTAATAAAAGATCTATTTTTCATCGCGTTAGATTATCACAAAAAAAAAATCACCTCCCCCCTTTTGTAAAATGTGTTTCACTTTTCTATCATAAGTATAAAAAACAGGTAAATTCTAAATATAAGCTAGCGGGATTCTTTATTTGGATATATTTTAAGTTCATTCTCCTTAAAGTAGGTGAAAAAGAGGCCAAAAAAAGACAAGAAATTGTATTTAAAAAAAAAAACCGGCCGGAAAAAAAAAATTTAGTTAAAGTGAAGCGGCTCTCAAATGGCGCGTAAGATTACATGTAAAGAACTACTTTCTCTAGTGAGAGACGATTTTGAGAGCCGCCATTTTGAAATCACATTTTTTTTTTTTGACGTGGACTTCAATGACCTTTAGGTCAATATATTTCCCTTTTAAAACCAATTTTAAGATTATTATAAGTAAACGGTTAGAAAGAATAATTTTTTAAAGGTCACAGGTTATTAAATGATGAAAAAGGGTAGCAATTTTTGCTAGAAATAAATATTAAGCGACGCCGGTTGATAAAAAAAAGAAGGCGGAGTCTATGGAAAGAGAGAGAGAGAAACAAGAGCTCGTGGAACGAGGACAGAGATAGATAAAAGAAAGACCGCTTCACACTTACGTGAAAGTTCTCATCTTTCGCCCAAATATTTCCATCGTGACCAGCTATGGCCGCATGCATAACGACTCCAGAAGCCATTAATTGCTTGTCGATATATTCTTGCCAGCTCATGACTGCTAAAATCCGCTTTTTTTCCTTCAATAATAATAAGACCTAACCTAAACGACAGACAAAAGCCGAATGATGTCAACCAGAATCAATACGCCGCCTTCAAGAGACGCATCACTCATTCAAAAAAACCCGAAACCCCTCTATATCGTCTCCCTCCACCCCCTTAACATAAAAACATAAAAGTATCTTAAAAATATAAATTTAAATAAATTAAAAACATGTTTTTGTAAAGAAGATGTTTTACCTAAAGATACGAATAAAATACTGACCTTTGTGATTGATAAAAATCGTCAATTTATATCACGTACTATTTGACGTCGCGGATAGATACAAAACTCAATCAAAGAAAAACAGAGATGGTGGGTTAAAAAGATGACATCATCGTCGTCACGTGATACAATATTCACTCCCTTTTTAACCACCCTAATTGAATTAGACTCTGCTAACATTTTATCATGTCCGCCATTTTGTGTCACTAAAGGATACACTTCGAATTACACTGTGAACACAATATGGTGGTTACACTTCTGGTAGACTACTATAGCGCCATAAGCGAGGAAGAAGAAAGTATTTCCTTTTTTACGGGATACTTTTTGCAACTTCCACCCACCTCTCACATTTCAATCAAAATTACAATTTTTGGCATATTCTGTGACTTGAGATGACACATCAGTTTGACTTTATAAAGTAAAAAATAAAACATCCATATCCTAACGTAACGAAAGTTAAAAAAGAAATTAAACAATTTCACATTCCAACACCCTCTAATTAACGTCCTTTTCAGTCAGTCCCCTTTCATTTATTTAGAAGAAAAAAAAAAGGGGAACAGGAGGTAACCTTCAAACAGTAACGTTTTGAATGTTACGACAGGACGTAAAATTATTAATAAAGGGTAGACCAACATGGCGTATTGACCATTAATCTTAAGTCTAAACGCGCCATCTTAGAATACCCATTATCTAAAACAGGCGCCCATAAAAATAATAACGTCATGTCAACACCCCATTTTCATTTTCACCCGGTGTCATTTATTCATGTTTCGTCCCCCAAAAAATGTTTTGACATTTTTCACGTCCTTGATTAAAAGTTGTTGCTAGCGAAATGAAGAGAGCACAATGCACTTTAATTCTTATGATTTAGTTTAATATTAATTACACGTTTTTTTTTTAAAAAAATAAAGTTTGCAAACTTTGGACAGTCGTCATGATGTCATCACGGTGGCGTCATCACTTGTCAAATATTTTAATACCTAAAGGGGTGTTCAAAATATGGCTCGCGAGCCAAACGTGACCCAACAATTAATTTCAAGCTTCAGTTAGCAGAGAAAAAATATTTTAAAAAAACAAGGGGTTAAAAGTAGGTTATGGCCTTCTAATTAACAAATTTTAAATTAGAAAGAAATTTCTAACAACAGGAAATTCAACTTTCCTGGATCTTTCTTTCTTTCTAACTTCCTAGAATGAGAAACTTCCCCTCTCAACACGCACACAAACAAGATATTTTTAAAAAAAACAAGAAGAAAATAAAATATATTTTTAAATAAAAATACACAAAACTTGTTTTTGTTTGTACTTTTAAATGTATTTCAATTTCACTATTTATCCATGATTCCAACGAAGAGGTGGAAAAAAACGTTTATTTAGTCGTTTTCACTTTCTTTATAATGACGATATTCTGGCTTTAACTCCCACATGTTTTTGTGAGGATTTTTTAAATTGTACGCACAAATTTCCCTTAATATCTCCTTAAGATACGTCTGAAAATAACAAAACTTACAATCAGAAAACCAATTAAAATATAAAAAGATTAGCGATTAAAATCAGTAGCTGGCAACACTGCCTATCCATTACAAAGCAGGATGACAGTTTTATTGCAGTCGCGTGCCGCTAAATTTGTTATAAAAGAACGACAGTGTTGTCAATTTTACATAATAATCACTCAAATGCCAAAATCTAAATTTCTCCCACAAATTTTTGCTCATAATTTAGCTTGTTTCAATTTCTATTGTGAATAAAGTGAAATTTCAATCCGTACAAAAATCATTTCAATAAAAATTCAACCTTAAAAGAAATTAATAAAAAATACTAACGACTGGTTGTCTCGTTATCCGAACTAAATCCTTGATGTTGTAATATTGATGCTTTTCGAACGCAGCAAACAACATGTCCATCACTTTCTCCTTGTCCTCCCTTGACTTCTTACCTTCAGATTTCTTCTGCTGTTCGAACTCAATCTAAACAACGATTAAAAACCGAAGTTATATAGAAGAGACAAGCTGAAAATTCTTATGTAAACGTACGTTGTTCTTATGATCCGACACTGGCTTATAAGAATTGACGACTTGGTCCAACTGCTTTACCAACCTTACTGGTTTACTCGCTTGCATTATGCAACGTCTACGAAATATCTAATCAGTTAACCACTTAAAAAAAAAGACCAAAGCGAATTCAAATCACTTTACTTCTTCAACATTAAATAGTTTGCGTCATTTGCAACAGGACGACATTCAGCCTTCTGAATGACTTTTCCTTCCATCGTAAGCTTATCTAAAATAAAAATAAATATTTAATTCGAACCACCTCAAATTAGATAATTATTGCTTTAAACCTTGAGAGTGGGAAAAGACGGCTAAAGATTGTGACGAAATAGTAGAAATCACAAATTTGTGGTCTTTCGGAATCGAATGGTTTCCATCCACGTCCGCAGTTGACTTCAAGAGGCTCTCGTTTAAAGTAAAAACAACGTCCGGTTTTCCTCCGGAACCTCTGAAACAATTCAAAACCTAATTAGTACTCATAAAACATAAAATCTTACTATAATCATTACTTTGTAATTTTAAGGCGTCCTACTTCCGAATTCTGCGCTTTATTCCATCTAGTCGAAATATACTTTGGTACCTTTAAAAATGAAAACACATATTACTTGGTTTAATTACGGGCAACCGTTTTTTTCGCCGTAATTTTCATGAATTTATTAATTTTAAATGGCCTGTCCGGTTTCATTCGCGCCACGACAACCCATTGAAACATTACCTTAACCAACCATACACCCCTCGGAGCATTTGTCGTATCCATTTCAGTAGTCATTTCAAAAATATTTAGCTTAAATATCAAATACGATAATAAATAATGTCAATTACGACGCAAAATTCACAAATATAAGACTAGAAAATACAAAGAACATCACCAAACTTAAGTGGCGCCATTTCTGCAAAGAAAAGTAACAACTTCCGGTATTAGCCGCTGCAAAATATACGGCTTTCACGCCGGTCGTTAGCAGCTAATAGCAAAGCGCTTCTAATTGTATTGAAGCGCTTTGCTAATAGTATATTTCTCTAAAATTACTACTTATTTTACACATAATTAACATTAATGTTAAACTTTTACAATAAAATTTAAAAAAAAAATGTTTAAATATAAATTTTAAACTGTTGGTAATTTCACAAAGTATATCAGCTAGTACTTTCTTTGTCAGCGGCAGTTAATAATTCCGTTAGTCACTTAACAATGGCAGCGCTGTGTTTATATTGGCCATGTGCGTTATGTCAGATAAGTTTGACTTTTACGCGTGTTGCGTCGAATTAAGGTTTTATTTGATTATTGCGACATCATGAATGCTTTCTTAGCATCTTTATTGATCTCAGTGACAGCTTTGATTAGTTTCTCACCCAGTTTAGACGGTGATTTCGTCTTTGATGACGTTGAGGCAATAGTTAACAATGCAGATGTACAAATGACATCTCCTTGGTACCAGGCATTTCACAATGATTTCTGGGGAAAACTATTAGTTTCCAACACAAGCCACAAATCGTACAGACCTCTCACAGTTCTCACGTTTAGGTCAGGCTTAAACTCAACTTTTTAAAACGAGACAAACGAATGTTTAGGACACATAAATCTGTATAGAAACTACTAAAATTTACTGAAATGGGAAAGCATTCTAGAAACTAGAAGGGTAGCTCAAGCACCTAAAGCTTAAACTTCATTCATGATGGTATCTTTCAAAATAAGCTTAAAACAGAAGATGCGTAGCAGATGATATTTTTTTAATTTTTGTCTACAAAAAAAATTATTTAAAAATATATATCAACATGAAAATACCCTTAAGTGGTTGAGTCACCCTTCTATTTTCTAAAACACTTTCTAGTTTCTCTTAATTTTACTCTCAGACAGAATAATGAAGAGTTCGTAAATTGGCTGTCCATAAACCATTTGAATGCCATAACTTAAATGTAGTCATTTGCGTATTTCGTCCAAAAACATTGCATATTTGTACTCAGCTCGACGGGATTTTTCCAACGAGCTGTACTTTTATTTAATATACTATTATTGTTCCTTGATTCTTTTGCGACTTTATCTGTATTTGTTCACTGGTTTCTTAAAATTCTTTACAGATTTTGCATCTTTATGCAGTTTTCTATTGATTTTTTCTCCCCGCAGATTTCTGCATTTTAGTGAATTCTGTTATAAAAAACACTGGTTTAAATTTTAAATTCATAACAGGCTTCATTCGATGTGGGCCAATGGAAAAAGCGAACCATTCGGTTTTCACGTGGTCAACGTTGGTTTGCATTTAATCAGCTGTCTCTTAATGTTATACACCTTCAATTTCATTGTAACACGAAGCGTTAGTCGCACGCAACGCGCAACATTCGACACTTCGATCAAGCGAATGACCGATGTGTCGAATGTTGCATTTTACGCTGGTTTACTATTTGCTGCTCATCCCATACACACAGAAAACGTGAGAATTTCCTGATTACAGAAGCTTTAAAATCATCTCCAAATAAACGAGTAATTCCTGTGTTAGGTTGCTGGTATCGTTGGTCGTGCTGATATTCTATGCGCTTTATTCTTTTTCCTTGCGTTTCTCGCTTATACGAGAAGCTATAATACATCCAAAAATGGAAAAGGTTGCAAAATTTTTTAATCTTTTGAAAGAAATCTTTCTAATGGTCAATATACGTTTGGTTTTAGATTATTCGTTTCGAATACGTTCATTTCCTGTGATTGTTTGCATTATTTCAACTGCAGTTAGTATGTTATTCAAAGAACAAGGGGTTACCGTACTGGTAAACTATACTGTTAACGTTTGTTAATACAATATTATAAACTAAAACTGTCCCTTTTATCGGTCAATAGGGTATTTGCTTCGTTTACGATGTCCTTCACACGTTCGGATCGAAACAAACGGCCAAATCGTCTCAGTTTCGTCGCCGTTGCACGTTTCTCGTCAGCGTTGGTTGTTTTATTCTTAGTTTTCGATGGTGGATTATGGGTTCAAGTCCTCCCATTTTTCAAAGAATGGACAATCCGAATTCCTTTCTTGAAACTCGGCTGCAAAGAGTATAAAACGTTAATTAAGTTTTGGGTTTTTTTTTCATTTTTAGTCATGATGCGCAGAACTACAAAAACGCGTTTTTTTTTAAAGCACCTTATGATAAAAAGAAATTCCAAGTTTTATTTGAAACTAGAAAAAGCAAAATGTAAATATGTAGAAAACATAAAAGTTTAAGGTGTAAAAACGCGCTTCAAACTTTGATTAATGTGTCTTTCGGGAGAAACTTAAAAATGTTTTAAAAACTAGAAGGGTAGCTCAATCACTTTAAGGGTATTTTATTTTAATATCTTTCAAAATAAACGTTTTTTTTATAGAAAAATGTGTCAACTGCTTAAATTTTGTCAACAGCTTAAAGCTTTTAAGTTTAAAGTCTGTCATTCACGAGCAAAATTAAAGAGAAACTTGAATGTGTTTTAGAAACTAGAAAGGTAGTTCAATCACTTAAGGGTATTTTCATTTTGATATATTTTAAAATAAGCTTTTTTATGACAGCTTGAAAATGGCTGAACTTTTAAGCAGACGATATTTTTTAAAAAAAATTTTGTCTATAAAAAGTTTATTTTGAAAATATCCTTAAGTGATTGAGCTACCCTTCTAGTTTCTAAAATACTTTTCAGTGTGTCTTAATTTTGCTCATGAAGGACAGAATAATCAAGAGTGAAAAGTGATTTGGCTACCATTCAATTTCTCTTTAATGTTGCTACTAAAATCCAGAATAACCAGATTTTTAAAAAAAAAAACACATCATAAAGTTAAACTTTTTCTGACAATTTAAAAGAGTTTTCTCAGTGCACCCCTTTGTTTCTTTTTTAGTTTCAAAGTTGCTTTAAAAAAAGGGTTCTCGTCGTGCTTTCGTGCCATGTCAAAAATGAAAAAAAAAAATACCATAATTTTCTGGTCTTAAAAAACCTGCATTCCATTAACAGGCATTGAATTATAATTACATTTACTCCATCAACGCTTGGATTCTGATTCATCCTTTGTGGCTTTGTTACGATTGGTCCATGGGTTGTATTCCATCGATTGAGAACGGAGCGACAGATTGGAGAACCGTTCCAATCGTTATAATGTGGACGATCGTTTCAGCTCTCGTCTTCGTCGCAGTCAGAGATCTCAAGTGTCGATCGCAGATTATTGCAATGTCGCTCTCTCTGATCGTCGTTCCATTTCTTCCTGCTACTAATTTGCTCTTTCGAGTCGGTTTTGTCGTTGCAGAACGAGTTCTTTTCATTCCGAGTAGTGGATTCTGTCTTTTAGTTGCAGTCGGTTACGAACGGATTCTCTTTGTATTTTCGAAATACAATTGGGTCAGTTACGATCGAGATTATTTAAGTAACAAAATAAAAAAAAAACTAATGATGATCTTTTTTTTATGCAGATGTTTAAAGTTTTAGGAGCCTCTTTTATTGTTGTGTTCATTTTAAGAAGTCGACAAGTTAGAAAAGAGTTCAATCTTAAAATATAAATAGTGCTTTTTACCCTTTAGACTTAAGTTTTAACTTGGAACTGTTTGTTTATTTTTTAAGCGGAGTTACGATTGGTTATCGGAAGCAAGTTTATTCGAATCCGGATTGAACATTTGTCCATTGAATGCGAAAGTTCACTATAACATTGCTAAAAAGGCAGCAGATGCTGGTCATTACGAAGCGGCCGTTGAACAGTATGATGAAGCGTTAAGGTCACAATTTTATCTATAACTTCAATTTTTTCAATGGCTTCATAGATGTTTTTGGACATAAAAATGTGAAGCAGACTTTTTTTTTAGAAACAATGTTATGGAAAAAAAATCAAATTGTTTTTAAAACTAGAATGGTAAAAGATTATGCTAAAATTTTTTTTCATGGCAATATCTTACAAAATAAACATTTTATAGTTCAGTTTGAAAATAAGACCCGTTTTTATGTTTTTTTCATTGAAATTTCATTAAAAAAACTATTTTCACCTTTTTCAAACTCATAAAAAGTTTATTTTTAATGATAATCGTCACGAAAAATACTTAGCATTCAGTATCACCAACTATTCTAGTTTCTGAAACACTTTGAATTTTTTTTTTTGTAATGTTTCTACTGAAAAACCATTCACTTGAAAAATCTAAAATTTTCTGAAAACCGTAGGGTGCGGGAAGAGACCTCCCTATAGAACATAATAGCCCCTGCAGGCGGGCCATCTGCGAGGACAAAACAAAATAAACATCTATTCAGCCACCTTAAAACAGATGATATTTTTTTTTTTTCGTTTTTGTCCCTAAAAAGTTTATTTTGAAAGATATCCACATGAAAATATTATTAATTGATTCAGCTATCCGTTCTGATTTCCAACACACTTTTAATTTCTCCATAGTGTTGCTCTTCGGAAACACTGAACAACTAAAGTTTTTAAAAAATCATCTGTTCATAAAAAATCTTAACCGACTTTTTATTAACTTTACACCTTTCTAGATTGTTTCCACAGTACGATCAAGCGATGAACAACTTAGCCAACATACTAAAAGATCAAGGAAGACTTTGGGAAGCGGAGGATTTGTTAGTTTCGGCCGTTCGTATAAGGTTATAAATGATTTGATATTACTGAACGAAAGCCGAGGGGGTTCTGACGTTTCGTTTATTTCTAATGTAGACCGGATTTTGCAGCAGCTTGGATGAATCTTGGAATCGTTCAATCAAGTCTTGGAAAATATGACGAAGCTGAGATCAGTTATTGGACAGCTCTGTCTCATCGCAAACAATATCCAGATTGCTACTACAATTTGGGAAATCTGGTAATCTTATAGAAATACGCTTTAAGGATATAACATTCAAACAGTACAAATATATTTTATTCGTTTTTTTTTTTTTTTTTTTGCTTTCTAGTATTTAGAGAAGAAGCAGTACAACGATGCACTTCGTGCTTGGTTAAATGCAACCTCTTTGAAACCGACGCATTACGTATCGTGGAATAACATGATCATAATGCTCGACAATCAAGGTTTCGAGTCATAATTCCATAAATACATTGTGGTGACCAGCAGTTATTCATTTTCTCTTTTAAAACCATTTTCAGTAACTTGGTGCATGACCGTGCATGTTTACAACCGCGCACACATAAGTTAAGACATATCAATATTTACATTAAATAATGTGTGCGCGGTTGTAAACATGCACAGTCATGCACCAAGTTACTGAAAATGGTTTTAAAAGAGAAAATGAATAACTGCTGATCACCACAACATATGTTTCGTTAATATGTCCAATTCGTATCTGTATTCGTTAAGATGGTTTATGAACTCAAAATTATTCTGTCTTTCATAAAAGCAAAATTAAAAGAAATTAGAAAATGATTTAAAAACTAGAAGGGTATAGCTCAATCACTTAAGGATATTTTCATGTTGATATCTTTTAAAATAAACTTTTTATAGACAAAAATTAACAAAATATTGTCTGCTTGAAGTTGTTTCATTTTCAAACTCGTGTAAAAAAGCTTATTTTGAAAAAATATTTAACATGAAAATACAAGATCGACCTGCTACCACGATCTTGAGTTACCCGTATAGTTTCTAAAAAGCTTTCGATTTTCTCTTCATTTTGCAACTAAAAGACAGAATAATTAAAGTTTCAAAAGGCGTTTACATTTTTAAAACCACATTAATACTTTTGGCCATTCTTTCGATTAGAAACCGCTAGCCTCCAAGCTAAAGATGTGGAGGCTAATTAAGTGGCTGTTAATCGAAAGCATTTTCATACTTATTATGCTGCCATTAAATTGAAACAAGTTGTCTTTTTTTCTTCTTCTTTACACAAAAAGGTGACTTTGATGGCGCAAGATCGATGGCTGAAGAAGCAATTCGGCTTCTTCCTCACGAATCTTCGATCCATTTCAATATGGCTAATGTTTTAGGAAAACTTGGCGAGTTCGAACGATCGGAAAACCATTTTCTAACTGCAATACGAATCAGTCCCGAGAATTCGTCTTATTATACAAATCTGGGTACGATACATTCGTTGTGATGAGCAATTAAAAATGGCTTTAAATTCGTTTCTTATTTACAGGAGTTTTGTATCATCGTTGGAAAAGGTACAGCAAAGCTGAAGAAGCATATAAACGCGCGCTGAAGTTGAATCCATCAATGCAAAGTGCTAGAGATAATTTATTACAACTTTTAGAAATGAAAGCAAAACTCGGACGATCAGCATCAACATCCATATGAATTATTTCAATCAAATTTTTTTTCTACTCATATACAATCAGTTTTAACAGCTAATAAAATTACTACTTATGCATTTCGTTCAATTTTACTATTTCATTAAAATAAAACATTTTAAGTTGTGGTTTTAAAGCCCTTTTATTATTTTGTCTTTCAGAAGCAAAATTTAAAAAAAAACCTTGTGTGTTTTAGAAACTAGAATGGTAACTCAATCATTTAAGGATATTTTTATATTTATATCTTTTAAAATAAGTGACCTAACATTAAATCGACGATTTTTTTTTGTCTATAAAAAGTTTATGAAAGAAATGAACATAAAAATACTCTTAATTAGTGATTGAGCTACAATTCTAGTTTCTAAAACACTTTTAATATTTCTTTTAATTTTGCGCCTGAAAGATAGAATAACCAGGGTTTGAAAATCAGCTAGCTGTTCATAAAATCATCGTAAAGTTGTTTTAAAGTGAAAATGTCTCTCGAACTCTGAAAAGTCAAGAGAAACTAGAAAGTGTTTTAGAAACTAGAAAGCTAGTTTAATCAACTAAGAATATTTTCACGTTGATATCTTTCAAAACAAATTATTTATCGCTTGTTTAAAAATAGTCAACTTCAACTTGTCTTCAAGCAGAGATTTTTTTTTTCTTTTCAATTTTTGTGAAATATACTAAGGGATTGAGGATTCTAGTTTCTAACACTTTCAATTTCTCTTAAGTGTTGCTCTTCTGAAACGCAGAGAATAGCTCGAGTTTGAAAATCAGCTTTTCATAAAACATTTTAAATAATGCAAATTTGGCTAATTTTTTTTTTAATATTAATGAGAATGTTACTAATAGATGGCAGCAAACATCTGGTACAGGCAAGTGTGCGCAGCACGATACAGTCGTTTGCCCCGCCTCTTTAATGAGCGGCATACCAAATATCAACCGATTAAAAATTGAAAAGGGTGGGGCATGTGACGTCAGACAAAATAACAAACCAATTCGAAGTTGCTGTTCCTCATAAAAGGGGCGGGGCAAACGACTGTATCTTGCTGCGCACACTTGCCTGATATCTGGTTGCCAACTTGCAATGCTGTTTTTCCCGCCAAATTGTGAGGAAACAATTACAATTTACACATCTAATTTTGTAAATTTCGATCGAATTTCAGTTTTCGTTTTCACAAAACAATGGAAAACTTCTTGATAGGATTTAAACCAAAGCAAAACCAATCAGATGCTGTTGCTTCAACTTCAAAAGAAACAACAGGATCTACTGTAAAAGCTAATACACCATGGATTGAGAAATAGCGTGATATAGAATTTATATTTGACAATTTATATATTTGCAGAATTTGCTTACCACAATAATAATCCATTCTTTTGTTTTTAGTCGCCCGAAAACAGTGGATGATATTGTTCAACAGGATGAGGTAGTTGCTGTTTTAAAGAAAGTCCTTCAAGGAGCGGATGTGAGTTGTTAAAATTCAGTTAAAGCTGTTTGTATTCACGGTTTCAACGATAACAGATGTGCCATTGTATTATGACGGGTACAGATTGTCAATTCTGGCTTGTCCATCCTGGCTTTTTAATCATAAATTGTGTCTATCACAAAAAAAAAAAAGTAAAGGGATTGTAAAATTCCAATTCCAGTGAAATAATTAATTGTAATATAAAAGAAGAAGCATTTAATGCATGGCATTTGAAGAATAAGCATAAAGCACAATTTACACCGTTCAATTTTGGTCGATCAACGTGGTTGTCTCAACCACGTCTGTATAATTTACATTTATGTATATAATTTTATAGTTACCGAATTTGTTATTTTATGGACCACCTGGTACGGGAAAAACGTCTACGATCTTGGCAATGGGAAGACAGTTATTTGGGTATTCTTCTAATCACCTAATCTAATCAAATGATTTCGAAACTCAGGTTGTTCTGCGTTTCAGAAGGAACTCTTAAGAAGAAACTGAAAGTGTTTTAGAAACTAGAACAGCAGCTGAATCACTTAATAAAATTAATACTATTTTGATGGTGATATACATTATTTCTACATAAATTTTATAGGTACAAAAATTAATTATTTAAGCAGAATTCATCTGCTTAAAGTTGGGTCGTTTATAAACTGCCATAAAAAGCTTATTTTAAAATATATTAACGTGATTATATCCTTAAGTGATTGTTCTTAAAACACTTTTGAGCTTCTCTTAATTTTACTTCTGAAAGACTGAATAACCAGAGTTTGAGGGCCGTTTAAACACTTTAAAAACCACCTTAAGTGAGAAAACTAATACACAACTACGTTCATTGTCGTCAGAGATGTATTTCGAGCTCGCATCTTGGAACTGAACGCTTCGGACGAACGAGGAATTCAAGTGGTTCGCGATAAAGTAAAGAAGTTTGCTCAATTGACAGCTAGCGGCTATCGACCAGAGTACGTCTCGTATATATATCTCATCTCGTGCAATAATCTCACGATTTGTTATATTTTGTGTTAAAAGTGGCCGTCCCTGTCTACCGTTGAAGATTATAATTCTCGATGAAGCCGATTCCATGACTCCAGCTGCTCAGGTGCAGTAGATACAATTGCTTTTGAATATTATTTAAGTAGTTGACTGTCGGTTTTTAAAATAAATTCTAGGCCGCTTTAAGACGAATAATGGAAAAGGAATCTAAAACGACGAGATTCTGTTTGATATGCAATTACATCAGTAGGATTATCGAACCTTTGACATCCAGATGTTCAAAGTTCCGTTTCAAACAGCTCAGTCACGACATTCTCGTGAAACGACTCGGAGAAATCTGCGAACTGGAGAACGTTCGATGCGATAAGAAAGCTTTAGACGTATTGATTAATACGAGCGATGGCGATTTAAGAAAAGCGATTACGACGCTTCAGAGTGGTCACACACTCAAACAGAGCGAAGAGATACAAGTGGAAGATATTTATGAGATTGCTGGGGTAATCTCAACATTTTGAAACAAAGAGAACTTAAAAAGCAATTGCAACGAACAACGGAATCGCACTCTGGTTTTCTGCATTTCAGAAGAGCAACACTTAAGTAAAAATGGAAAGCATGTTAAAAACTAGAAAGGCATCTGAATCAGTTCACAGTATTATTTGTTTAGAAGTGTTTAGACTAAAATCTGTCCCATCTTGCAACATGAAATTAACCATTAGTGATTGAGTTGCCCTTCTAGTTTCTAAAACACTTTCAAGTTTCTGTTATTTTTGCTTCGGAAAGATGGAATAACCAGAGTTTAAAAGGCGTTTACATTTTAAAACCAGCTTAAATGGTGGTGAGGAATTCAAATTTGCTTTTGTCTCATTCAGATCGTTCCCGATAAATGGTTGGATAAACTGATAGAAGTTTGCGCTAGTTCGTACGAAAAGCTCGAAGAATATGTTCAAGTATGGGTTAAAATCGATCTTTGTTACAAATTAGACTAAAAAATGTATTTTCTCATTCCCGCCCCCCCTTTTTAAAAAAAAAAAGGATGTTATTTTGGAAGGATTTGCTGTGAATCAGATTTACAACGACTTACACGATAAAATACTGACCTGTGATAACTTGAGTGATAATCAGAAGGCCGTCGTTCTAGAATCCATTGCCGTAAGTTTGGAAGAAGAAAAAGGAAAGGCCAAGATCATATTTGAAATGTAAATAACGTGTGTTTCTTTTTTTTTAAAAAAATTTAAAAATCAAACCAGGTATCGGAACATCGTTTAATCGAAGGAGCCGACGAGTATTTACAATTGATGGTCGTTTGCACTACAATTGCACAGCAATTGCTGAATAAAAACTAGAATTGTTATATTCAAATTGTTTTCCAACTAAATAAAAAAATCTTGTTACTTTATTCTTTACGATTATTTTCCACTGTCAAGAAAATCTTTTGCTTCGTTTATTTTTGCCGCAATGTAAGGAGATCCTCCTGCAATTTTTTTAAAAAAATAAAATCGTACTTTAAATCCTTGAATCAAAGTTACGAACGAATGAGAGAACCTTTGTCTGGATGATTCAGTATCATGATTCGTCTGTGTGCATCTCTAACTTTAGATTTGCTGGCCGAAGGGCTAAAAATTAGAACATTAACGGTTGGTCAACGGTAGACGAAATGCGATATGAATTATTCGGACGTTTTTTTTTTTTTTACCTTACTCCGAGAATCAATCCCGCTTCTCTTCGTGTCATTTTCAGATCGAAACCGCCACGATAGTATTTACTGTTCCCCAGAGACTACAAAATAAATCGTTAATAATTTATTTTGATAAAAAATTAAAATTTTTTTTTTATTATTAAAATGAAAAATGTCTAAACCTGTATATATTTTAAATTTTAAAATAAGTTCCATTTTAAAATTATAATAATAAAAAAAAGGATTTGTTTTGAAAACAACTCAAATAAATGTATTTCAAAAGAAACATTTTGCTTAAAATTGGATTATTTTTAAATTAAACGACTATAAAAGTTTATTTCGAAATATAAACACTTAGGTTTTTCTTACAGTAGTATTCAAGAACGTTACTTAAACCAAAGTGAAACTTAAACAAGGCTAAACTTAAAAACTCTCCATAGCCTTGCTATAGAAAGTTTTGTTTTGCATCATTGTTTAAGCTTAACGTTATTATACGTAACGTTTTTTAAATATAAAGGTCAATGTTGCTTCTGAATATCAGAATACTCCGATTTTGATTAATTTCTGGCTATTCGTAAAACATGTTAATGTTTCAGAGTTGTTTTATTTTGTATATTTTACAATGGATTCTTATAGAAACCATACCGTTGGTCTGAATATATTCTTTTATATATTTTTCTATTAAAAAAAAACCGTTCAAATTAACTCATACTTCGACTGTGGGAAACGATATGTGTTGTTTGACTGATTGCGAGAGGATTCTTGAAGCTCGTACCGCATAACGTCCTGTGAAAAAAATAACAAAAACTGGTTCAGAAAATAAAAAAAAAAATAATAGGCTACGTTTTCCGTACGGTTTTCCTCATGCTCTAGTTAACTATAACTTGGAGAAGTGAGAAGGCAAAGTTAAAAACAATCCTTGAAGTAAACATGACCACAATTAAATTTGAATGAATTAAATGTGGATTGTGTATTACCACTATTTATCATAACAATGCATTCCTTTCATTACGTCACTCCTCTTCCTTAACTTTACCTTCTCACTTATTAAGGTTATAGTTAGCCGGAGCATTAGGAGGTATGGTCTCCATGTGATGCGCCTCCTAAAATCCGCAAATAATTTTAACATAAAATGCCAAAAAAAACTTTACCTGCGAATCCAACAGCTGCTAAGCCTAATCCAGCAATTATAATGGTACTAGTCTGTTCATATTTCAATAAAATAAATGAGTTAAAATTATTAAAATAAAGTAAAAACTGTTTCCTTACCATGATTTTTCAATGATGCAACCTAAATAACTATAATAATTCCGCTCAAACTCACTAGATGGCGTCATACGTCGTTTTCATATAAAAAACCGTAGAGCGCAAAGAGTAAGTTAAATATATCGTATTCTACGGGAATCTAAACACTCTTTTTCGAAAAGAAACCTAACAACCAAGTTATATACATGGAGGTAGCTCAACTACATGTTAGAGATAAAATATATTGAGTGAGTGAGCTCTAATTGTAATGCCTCTCTTCCATGGTTTGTTTTTTCACTCTTGCTGCCGCTTATATTTCAATTAATTTTAATCTAAATAAAAAGAACTTGAATCTTTTTTTACAAGACCATTCACTCTTTGTGTAATCGTTGTTAGTTGCCCGCCATAAGATGAAGCAAGTGACGTCAAAGGTTAACAAACAAATTTTGTTTTTGTCATTTTGTTTGATAAGAAGGGCTAATATCAAAAAAATGCAAGAATCCTTTTGTTTAAACCGTTGAGAATGTTTGTTATTATTCGTTTTCTATCAGACTAAACGCGTTAAAAACTTACAACGTAAACTCTTGTCAACCCTTCTGACGTCACAAACTGTAACTTACTCATATAATTATTATAGAAAAGAGCTTACAGTAGACACCAAGAGCGATAAGTGACATTTTTATAAAACAGAAGTTCCACATTTTGACAATGAAATCATACAGAATTTCGTGGACAACAGAAATAAATGAAAAAGTTGCTAATTGCTGCTTTGTAGTGTCAAAACGTTGAACTGTAACTATTGATATCTAAGGAGGTTTCTTACTTTGAACTCAATTTACTCAAAACATTACTTTCGTCACTTATTCTTCTTGGCTCATAGGATGATAGAAGATATTTAGCTCTAAGTAACAGTTGTGCCATCTATGGGCTACACTCAGCTATGACATAGAATACTACATACGCAGCATTTTATTAAAGTCATAGCTGTTAGTTGAGATACCTGTATGTGTATTGTGTTTATCTTCCTAGCAACGAGATGTGAATATATTATATAACACGATGGCTTCCAATGCTATTAACGGTGATGCTGAAAACGGTTTAACAAACGATGAAATTAGTCGTTTAAACACCGCTTTTGAATGTCCAGAATTCCGTCAATTACTTGTCGATTACGTTAACGATGTGAACGATCCAAAAAATCGTGAAAAATACGAGGAAGAAGTTATTAAAGTAGAGAAAGAACGTGGTTATGACGTGACCTTCGTTCACCCTGAACCTTGTTACGTCTTAAAATCTCAGTTTCTGGACGATAAATGCGTGGAAAAAACACCTAAAAAGGTCTTTATCAACATCGCAAGTAACGAAAACATTGAAAATACTTTATGCGAACCTTCGAAATATGGAGAAAACGGCTTGTCGTTGTCAATTCCTCATTCTTTTTCACCACAGAGACAAGATTTAGACAAAAAGGGGCTCCTCTGCATTGTTTACGATTGCATTTTTCATCCTCACACTCTTAGTTTGGCTCTAAGTGACCCTCAGATCAAAACAATGGTCGAAAACATTGCTCTGAATGGAATAGAAACGAATTTCAAGGTTCTTTTTGACAGATCAAACGTTAAACATTCGAAAAAGACGTTCAAAGGACCTAAAATTCCTACTTTGATACGTAAAAAGGTGTCTCAGAATGACGAGAAACCTCTGTTGCCAATTATTCCAGATCATAACATTAAATATCGGCATCATTTTGACATTCAGGACTACGCTTACAGTCCAAATACGAATAAAATGATGGATAACGAACGTCCTCACGAGTTAGTTGTCGAAATAAAGTTGCCGTTGATCGAGTCGAGCGAAGAAGTACGTTTGGATGTACAACCAAACGGACTTTTCTTAAAATCCATCAATTCTTCAAAACATTGTTACGATTTTGATCTTAAGTTGCCATGTGCAGTTCGCGAAGATGAAGGAACTGCAAAATTTGACTTAGAACAGAAGACTTTAACTGTCCTACTGCCAACATACAAAGATAACGAGAGTCTCGTAACGGAGAATTCAGTAGAATTCAATACGAAACAACTCGAAAATGAGGTTTCGAAGCTTTGCATAGCTAAAAACGAAACGAAATCAAATGAAAACCGTTCGATTTTGTTGTTACCAAAGTTCTCGTGTCATCAAGATGATCAAGAGATAGTTTTCGTACTTAAAACCGAGAACGTAGCTTCTGAAACGATGAAAGTTGAACATCTTCACGATGGAATGGCTTGCCAGTTCCGTTATTTATCTAAAAGTTGCTTCCAAGATGAAGTTCCAATCGTTTATTCATTATTCTTGCGCTTCCCTTGTCCTTGTAAAGTAGAAGAAGCTGGGACATCGGTCAGTATTAACGAAGACAGCGTTGTGGTCATCTTTAAGAAGTGTCTTACGGCACGACACAACTGGATGAGTTATTTCTATGAAATTGATGGACAACAAGAGTTGAAAGAAGCAAAAATTGAAGTTAGTTCGCTTCAGGAAAGTCTAAATGCATTATGGGTAACTCACGAGAGGTTTTTCACCGAAGTGGTCTTGGCGTGTTTCTAATCGACCTTTTTTTTTCTATTACTTTTTTTTTTACAGAACGATTCGAAGAAAGCTTCCGAGATGGTTACGAATCCACTTCCAGTCAGCATCGTTGAAGTCAATGCTGATCGTCTCGTGATTGATGTGAAAGTAATGTGTGGTCCTTAAAAGATTTCGAGTTTTCATTATCAGAGTTGAAAAATAAAGATGAAAATTTCCAAAAAAAAATGTTATTTATTTCTTAATTTTTTGGAAATTGTGCAAAAAAAAACGTTGCTTCTTAAAACTAGACGAGTAAATAATGGTGTTTAGATAATTTTCATGATGATATCTTTTAAAATAAACTTTAATATTAAATTATAATATTAATTAAGTAAATATAAATTAAAAGGTTTATTTTAAAAGCTATATCATGAATATTATACATATGTGAAATAGTGAAATTTACAATTTCTAAATAAATTTTGAACAACAACAAAACGGAATAAATGAAAAAAATTCAAAGTTTTACTTGAAACTAGACTATAAGATTTACTCTTATAGTCTAGTTTCAAGTAAAACTTTGAATTTTTTTCATTTATTCCGTTATTTAGAAATTGTAAATTTCACTTTTATTTAAAAATGAAAAAAACTTTCTAGAACTCTGGTTATTTTTATATTTCAAAAACAATATAAAGATATTAAAACGTGTTTAAGAAACTAGAAGAGTAACTGAATCATAAAAAAGAAAGAATGATTTCTTAAAAAAAAAACAATTAACCTTTTTTTATGGATGTTTTGAAAATGAAATAAATTTTAAAAGTTAAAAATGGTTTATCAAATGGTGTTTTGACTTTTTTAAAAAAAAAAATAATTTAGAAATTATAAAAGTAAGTTTATTTTAAATTATTTTCGTTTATAAAAATATTCTTATAAGATGTTTTTGAACTCTTCCATTTCAGAACGAACAACACTAAGGAGAAATTGAATAATATGTTATAAACTAGAAGGGTAGCTTGATAATATTAGCACTTGATAATATTTACTATTTTCACGTTGAAATTTTTTCAAAATAAACTTTTTTTTTGTAGGCAAAAATAATTAAAAAAAATGTCATCTGTTTAAAGTTGGTTCATTTTGAAAATAACAAAAAAAAAACGTTTATTAGATCTTCGATTATCCGACCTCTGATGAACTAACTCATTGGGTTAACCGACCGGCACCGCGCTCATTTCTTCCATATAAAACATTAACTAACTTTTGCTATTACTTTTAATATTACTGACTTTTTTAAAATTAAAATTTTTTGCGATCAAATATACGCACATGTTTAATACATTTTATTTTATCGTACGATAAAGTATTATTTGTACAATTTAATAAATTATTATATGTACAATTTGATAATAATTATCAGACCTTTATTGCGTTCCAACCAACAATCCAGTCCGATAGATGATGGATAGTAGACGTTCTACTGAAAATATCCCTTAAGTGATTGAGCTACCCTTTCTAGTTTCTGAAACACGTTCAAGTTTCTCTTAATTTTATTATTGAAAAGACAGAATAACCAAGATTTCAAGGGAGGTTTGCATTTAAAACCACCCATAAGTGATTCCGTTACTTTTCTCGTTTCTAAAACACTTAATTTCTTCTTATTATTGCTTCTATAATTTGAAAACATTAAAAAAAAAGCAAAAAACAACATAAAAAAAATTCAATTTGATTTTGAAATCTCATTGTTTTCATTGATTACTATCGTTTTCTTTTAACAGTTTAACGAAGAGAGACAAACAAAAGACGAAGAAAAGAAAGTAGTTGTGACGCAAAATACCGATAATGAAATGGCCATAGTAGCGGAGGAGCAAAACGGCAAAACCGGAAACATAAAATGTTAAAATCCTGTTTTTTGAATTGATCATTTTAAATGAAATTTATATGTTTTAATCTTTTGGTTTTCTGTTTTACGTTTTTAAAATAGTGTCGAAGCGTCAGAGACAGAAGTTAAATAAACTACGTAGCATTTCCGAATCGAGCGACGGAGGTTGCGAAGATCTCGGCCAGAGTCCGAGTAACCGTCCGAAAGGAATCCTGAAACATTTACGTCGTAAGACATTATCCGAATCTAGCGACGATGTCAATTACTCATCGTCGGTTGAATACACGACCGTCGATTCGGATATTCCAGAGGAGGAAGGTCTAACTGGAGAAATACGATCCACCGTCAAAAAATCTGTACATTTTAACAGTGTTGTAATGAAAAACGTATTCAGGTATGAAACAAAAAAGGGTTAAAATGCTCCTTGAACTCTTTGATTATTCTGTCTTTCCAAAGAGCAAAATTAAGAGAAACTTGAAAATGTTTTAGAAACTAGACGGCTAGCTCAATCACTTGAAGATTATTTTCAATTTTTTGATATCTTTTAAAATAAGCTTTTTATGACAGTTTGAAGAAATGACCCAGACGACATTTTTTATAATTTTTGTCTATAAAAAGCTTATTTTGAAAGATAGCAAACATGAAAATACTAAGACAACGTTCTAGTTTCTCACACACATTCAAATTTCTCATTAGTTTTATGCTTATGAAACGCAGAATAAACAAGAATTTTCGAAAATTAGCTGTTCATAAAACGTTTTAAATATGATTACCGTTTTCCTTTTGTTTCATTTTTTGTCTCTTACTCTCAGATTGAACTCAATAATTGCACGTCAACGAGAACGAGCGAAAGGAAAGAAACATCAACGTAACCTGAGGAAGAAACATTTGATGGCACAGAGACAAAACAGCGAAAGTGATTGTAGCGAAGGAGAAACGATGACAAATAACATCGTCGAAGGAACTCGACAGAATCTAAATAACGTCAATAACGATTTAGATAACTTGAACGGAAATGTATCAAATCCGAATAACGTCATTCAAGAGACGAAACAATGGCCAAAGAATGATAACAGTGAGCAGTATCAAGGATGGAAAGTCAACTACAATCGACGTAAAATAAAGAAAACGAAAAAGAATGTCGTTTCTTGCGACAATAACAATAAACCGTCTTCGTTATCCGATAACTGAAACTTAAGAATCGTTTGATTAAAAAGATGTGGCTGACATTTAGCCCGAATAGCGTATTTTTTTGGTATTTTTGTTATTTTTTTCTTGCAAGATAAATTGGATGAAGAATTTATTTTTTTTGGTTTGTTTAAATCTGTATTCTAGTTGGATATCAGAAAAGTAGAATCTGGTTTTCTTCTTCGTTTGTATTCTTTAACCTCTTGATTGCTATTAGATCATTTTCATGCCAAATAAAAGCTAATTAAGAAACGAAAACAGTTTTTTTCATTGTACCACGTATGAGAATTCCACTGTATAAGGCAGAAATGAATTTTGCTTTTTTTCTTTTATATAAAAAGACTGCATAAGCTTGCCACACACTAGATCGCATCCGAAAAGAACGAATCGGCATATTTTTATAATAAGCATTTCAATGGAACCCCGCCGGCGTGGCGTTTACGATCCAAGCTAGTGTGTGGAGGTCCATTGAAATGCTTGTTATGAAAATATTCCGATTCAAATATCTGATCTGCAATAAAATAAATATGGCCTAAATAGGGACTTATAAAGTTTTGAAGGAAAAAAAGCTACCAATTAGTGTCGGTTTCACCACAAAAGATTTTTCAATGACTTTGGGTTAACTAAGCTATATAGAGAGGTACCGTTATCAGAAGTAACGTAAAGCGAGGTATTCACCTGAATTTATATGTTCAAGTAAATTTTACTCGTGTTCTTACGTTAAGAGTCAATTAATAGTTTTAAAAGTAAAAATTTATTTACAAAACAAACGTTTTTCCACCACTTTGAACATCACAATCATATAATATTACTTCAAAAGAGATAGAAATTAGAAAGAGGCTAATTTAATTTACGAATCTGAGATACACTTTTTTTTCATGATATTATTCGTAAAGAGGAAGAGAGAGAAAAGTGAACAGCTTCTGTTTTTATATTATACATATATGTATATATATACACGCACACACACACACACACACACATAAAGACACACAAAATAAGTCAAATTTTAAACTGTATAAATACAAGAAAAATCTTCTTCCTTCGTTTACTGTAGGTTTTTTTTTTTACATATGAACAAAAAAAATGGGAGGGTTTGAGGTTAGAGAAATAATTAGAGAAGACGAGTTGGAGAATTTCCGATATATAACCAAAAAACAAACAAAAAGAAGAGTTGTTTTTATCTTTTAGCATGTCTTTGAACGTAATCACGAACTTTCTCTTTAAAGGCTTCCTAAATTTACGTTCACAACAACAACAATAACCCTTTAAGTACAGAATATGAATACAAAAGACATTAAGAAAACAAACCTTGTTACGTACCTTGTCTTTTTGATAATGTTCAGCTGCATCGATGTTCAATGGATCGTCAAAGTTCAGTAAATCCTGAAAGAAATGTTTAAACAAACAAGATGTTAAAAGATAAACACGATTATTAATGCCAAAAAAGTCTGCATAAAATGTCATATTAAACCCTTTCAGATATACTCTATGATAACCTATGAGTGCCATATGTGCAATAATAATCTGTTTAATTAAAAAAAAAAAATTACGCTAAAACGCAAAACTCGTATAATTTTTTTTTTGGCACAAAGTCGAACAATTTCACTTAATTCTTTCAAAAACGCATTTTTAGGTCGGAAAAAAAAATCTACCAAATGTTAGTTAAACCAGATCGTTTCGAGTTTTGTATTTTCTGTTCTAGCTTCTTATAATTATAGCTATTTATCATTGCGTCAGGCATTTAATTAATTGTGCTTTTGCTAAAAATATGTTATTTTTATGAACATATTTGCATACACGTTTTGACCTTAATGACTATCCCCCTTATTTGAAGGTAAAAAGCACTTGCCGTGAATAGAGAATTTAAGCCCCAAACGATATCTTTTAACCTCCTCGTCGGAGCCCAGCCTTAAAAAGAATATAAAAACCATTAATTTACGAGAATCGCAAAAGGATAATAACCTCTTTTAACAAGAAGAGGTAGATTTAATCAAAACTAGAAGAGTAAAATAAAAGTCTATAAATGATTTTCAGATCTTTGAAAATAAAACTTTTTTAATATGAAACTTGTTTTGAAACTTTGGTTATTCTAAGTCTCAGAAGCAACAACTAAAAAAGAATTAAAAGTGTGTTCGAAACTAGAACAGTAGCTGAATCGATAGTAATTTCCCGTTGATATCTGCTAAAATAAACTTTTTATGAACAAAAATTTATATCGTCGTTTAAGAAGTGATATCAGGTAAACTAACAAAATATAATTTTGTTCCTTTTTTAAGGAACAAAAAACGTCGTAATGCAAATTTGAGGTTGTGTTACACCATTTTCTACTAAAAAAAATGATTTTGACATTTTTTAGCCATAATCAGGGGCGGATTTACCAATAGGCAGAGTAGGCAGCTGCCTAGGGTGGCAAATTTTTGGGGGCGGCAAATTGTAAAAAATTTTTTTTGGAAATTCGTTTTGGATAGAAAAAAAAGTATTGTAAAACAATAAACTGCCTAATATAACTTGGTTGGCAAGAGTAATTGATGTAACAAGAGCTAGAATGACCACTTCTGACAAAACAGTTGACATTACCATTGTTAAAAGCATACAAAAGTAACTTTATTACTTTAAGAAAGTATAGGCCATGTGTTTTCAGTTGCTGCCTAGGGGCGGCAAAATGGTAAATCCGCCACTCGGCCATAATTAATATAATTATGTTACGTACATGTCACAAAATCACATTAAATGCATTTGAACACCCTCTACTAGATGTCTCTACCAGTCAATATCTTCTAAAATAAATTTTTGTTTATTTCAGGACATTTTCCGAACGATGCACTTAATGTCAAAAAATCAAAAACACCAAAAATGTCAGTTACATGGTATCACTTCTTAACCGACGATATATTGTTTGCTTAAAGTTTGGTCAATTTCAAACTTAATGAAAAGGTTACTTTAAAAAATTTATCAACCCTACCCTTCTAGTTTCTTAAAGTTTCTCTTAATGTTGCTCCTGAAAGACAAACAAGACGTAAAAATTCCTTTTTCATTTTCAAAATTCCATAAAAGTTTACTTTATTAGATATCATGAAAAACCTTTTCATGCACCACTTTCTTAATCTTCTATTTTCAATTAAATATTAAAAATTAATAAATTAGATTAAAGTTGCGATTCTACTACTAACCCAAACCGTCGATCGAATTCTGTCTTAAAAGGCTTAAACAGATCTCTCCTTCTTCGTTAATGTTAGGATGCCACAATTTCGTTAAACATTTCACTTTTGGAGGCTGTTTCGTAGACAAAAAAAAAATTAAAACAGCGTTCAAACAACATCATAATGTAAAGTTCATCAGGAAAACGAAACATTGGTTAATTGATTTTTAATCATGACATATGGCTATGGTCAACGTAACTTGGTCAAATCTAAACGAACAAACCATTATAGTTTACTGCAAACGGATAATGACAATACTATTTTAAATAGGTTTATTAATATTACTAATCAACCCTACCATAAGTTGCGTATACTTGACCAAAGCATTAAAAAGATCAGCTAAATTTATCAAAATGTCGCTAGACATTTGGGAATTCTGCGTTTTGAAAACAACTTTAAACTGTTTTAGAAACTAGAAGAGTAATTGAATCACGTAAGAGTAATTTATACGTTTATAACTTTCAAAATAACACTTTTAAGATCATTTTGAAAATAAACCTGGGTATTCTTACGATTAGAAGCCCCACAAGTCTCTATGTTAAAGTTGTATAAAGTTGAGCCAAAAACCCACAATAAGAGCTGAAGGAGCTCGTATATGAAGGCTAAACCACTTTTAATCAAAAGAATTCCCAGTTTTCTATCTTATTCGGAAATTATTTATTTTTGACATTATCAGACGATATTTTCGCATTTTGAACAGAAAAACAAATTTGAAAATTTAAAATAAGACATAAAACTTTAATTATTAATGACATCAACATGGTAATCATTTTGATTCATTTATGCTTCTAGTTAGTAAAACACTTTCAGTTTTTTCTTAATGTTGGTTCTAAAACGCAGAAATAACCAGACTGCCATTTGATTATTCTTTTTCACATGCAAACTATTTAACGTAAAGTACGAAAAAAAGTTCTCGCAAACGGACCACCATGTTGTACTCTTCCGTGACGCAGACATGAAATAGAAACTTTCCACCGGTCCAGTAACCCTCGTCCGGCGAGATGATCAGATCGAATGAATGAAGTTGGTTCGGATCGTCAAACTTGACTCTACAAGTTGACGGAAGATTCTGTTCCATCTCTTGAACCTCTGCGAAACAAAGACAAAAACATAACATTAAATAAAAAAAAGTAATAAAAAAGCACTGCGTAGAGCAGTGGTGGTCCTTAACTTCCCCTCACCCTCACCTCCCCTGAGAGTGATCTTAAATGTCTACTCCCACATAGATTAATGACTGATTTAAAACTTCTACTTTGAAGCTAAGAATAGAGCAGAATCTCATGAATGAAGGCTAAGCGGCTGCTAATCGAAATAATAACCGTTTTCAGAAATCTTTTGTAATTAAGACATTAAACAGTTGCCGTTTGTAGCATCCATGAGAGTCATATCCCCCCACTAGTTAAGAAACGATAGCGTTGATAATGCAAGTATAATTACGAAAGAGACCTTTGACTAGAAGAAAGTCTCTGACTGACGACCTGCGTCCGTTTATTTGTCCACCACCTCCGCTCTGCGAAGGAACAGATCCGTCGTCACCATCGACGATATTGTTGTTATTCCTTGATCTTTCTTCTGCCGACTTCTTTAACTTCTTCGACAGAGTAATCATGTCGAAATCACATGAAAACGAAGCTCATAAAACGGGGTTAAAACATCTACGATAACAACAATAACAACAACAAAAAAAAAAGAATCACACATTGACCTTTGACACTTTTTGACTTCTGTCTTCAGTGATCAACGAATAGTATCAACAAAAAAAAAACCGGAGCAAGAATAAATCTCTTAATTTCATGTCATTACGGTTCTTTTGTCTCACCTGAGGCTCACAAACTCCAAAATCGTTTAAATGCCTTCATGAATACCTTTTCCGTCCTGAAACAAACGAAACAAATCTCAATCGCATCTAACAAAAGCTATCTAAATAAAAAATACCAACAATAAAGCCAATAGGTGGCGCCACCAAAATAAATATCACAAGGGAAACGACATTGAAGAAAATCATGTAAGAGATTCACAAAGATTCACACAGCAAAGCATATGAATGACGAGACGCTTTACTTTTTATCCGCATTTTACTTGATATAAAAACGGAATGAAAATTCAGTAAAAATGCGGATAGAAAGTAAGAGAACTTACTATAACGTACAAGATTTATCCCATTGTGTCGCCCCCTTGGAATCTCATCACCAACAAAAACTCACAATATATCTGTAAAATAATCACATTAAACAATAAAAACATGAATAATTCGCTTTTCTTGTGTTATCTTTTATACACTTTTTATGCTTTAAAAGTTACAAAAAAATACGTTCAAATTGATTTTATTGTCATTATAAGTAGCCCAAGTAAGATAAAATAAAAGACCGGTCAGTCCATACTTACATTAGTTATAACTTCCACGTTTAGAGAGCGCAACGATCGTTTTTAAATTAACAATATATTAAATGATTCAAATAATTGTGGCGCTACCTGGACTTCAAGACGTTTAACTAACTTCAGTGTCCGCTCTTATTCGTTTTCTAATATTCTGCGATATATACATAATATGGCCGACTATAAGTGGCCATGGCAATATAATTTTCCACCTTTTTTCACGTAAATATGCAAATTTACGATTTGTTTTAATATGTTGATTGTTTTTTTTTTCTACCTAGAATCCAACCTAATCTTGACACACGAAAGAAACAAGTGGAGGCCTGGAGGTCACTTATATTGAACTATTATCGTGTTCATAAGTTGTTTGTTTTAGATGTGACTGAAGCTCACAACAGTCCACTCTTCAATAACGCAAATCTCGACAGTATATCCTTCTTTCTACTTAAAATTAATTTCAATACCTATTTTCATGTTTGTTCTTTACTGTACAGGGAAACTAACTGGAGATTCACTCTATGTTGTTTTGGAGGATTTGAGACAAAAAGGTTATTAAAAAAAGGATCCACTAATTTACATACGTAGAACGTAAATTTACAGAATAGCTGATTATTCTGTTTTTCATGTACACAATGAAAAGAAACTTTAAATTGTTTTAGCAACTAGAAGGGAGGCTCAATCACTTAAGGGTATTTTCATGTTGCAAGCTTTCAAAATAAATAAATGAAAATACTTTTAGTGATTTAGCTACCCTTCTAGTCTCTAAAACACAGTCAGGGTTTTTCTCCGGTTTGCCACCTAAAGACAGAATACTCAAGAGTTCGAGAGGCAGTTTGCACTTTAAAACCACCTTAATATATTCGGATTCGAGATTTTTTAACACCAGTTATGCCAATACTTTCATTAGTGTAATAAAAAACCTAAAATAAATTAAAAATTGGAAAATAATCACTATTTAAATCATACCAAAACTGGAACCTAATGTTATAATGACATTTCAAACTGATATCTGACAAGTTCCCCTTTAATCATTCAGGTAACTTGGAATGGTTGGATAAATCAAAGAAACGATGTTATATTTTTTGGAGGACGCCTGAAGAATGGGGAAAACACATCTATCGTTGGGTAACTTGACAAGTACTTCACAAATAAGTGTCAAAACCGTTATCTTTAAAACGGTTATTTTCGTTTTAGGTTAATGACAATGGTATGACAAACTCGGTTTGTACTCTTTACGAGATCATTAACGGTGATGACAGCGTTAACGAAGGTATTTTAAGGTTTACTTTATATGCTTGGTTGCAGTTATATATCTTAACTTTTTTTTTAACTAAGAATTTCACGGACTCGACGAACGGATTCTTGTTCGTGCACTTCAAACATTGGAAACCGAGAAAAAAGCAGAGTTATTTACAACAGATGGCAGTGAAGGCGTGAAATTTTTCTGAAATATCGTTCGCACTACTTACGATTCGACCGTTTGTCAACAAAACCGTCGCCTTCGCTAAAGAGATGGTCATTTGTGTATGAGGTAGGATTACGTGGCTATTTTGAACCATTTGTTCGTTTTCCGTGTCATCATCATGTTCTGAAAGAAGCACGTCCATCTTCTAAAGAAGAAAAACAAACACAATTTGCATCTTGTATTATTATTTGAATGTACTTTTGTATCGATTTTCTTTTAGTAAAAAAATGTCTTTAAAAATTGCTTGTAATTTGCATTGCATGGATTTCATGTCTTTATTGACATTGTTTTTTCAATTGCATGTTTTTTTTAAAGATGGTTTATGGAAAATGATTTTCGAGTTTTTATTATTCTGTCTTTCAGGAGCAAAATTAAGAAAAACTAGAAGAGTAACTCGATCTCTTAAGGGTATTTTCACGCAGGTATCTTTTAAAATAAACTTTTATAAGCAAAAATTAAAAAAATTATCTATTTAAAAGTGAGTCATTTTTAAACTGACATAAAAAACCTTATTTTGAAAGGTATCATGAAAATACCCCCCTTCTTGTTTCTAAAACATTCAAGTTTCTCTTAATTTTGCACCTGAAACACACGATAATCAAGATTTCGAGAGACGTTTACACTTTAAGAAAGAATATTTTTAAAGAAAGTATATCTCAGTCAATTATAATTGGATCTCATCTTGGTTTACATTGTTTATTTGCAAATTTTTGCATGAATTTTTATTTTATTTTCGGAGTATTTTTATTTTACTATTATGCTGCGTTTATATGTGCTATTTCACGATCATGTTCTCAAATATTTATGCTATTTAAATACAAATCAGAAGAGGAAGTCATCGTGAAATGTCGTCTAGAGGCAATATAAAAAAAATAGTAGCTGGCAACACTGTAACCGTTCGGCGCTCTATTTTAATGTCATTAGCTTGGAGGTCAAGGCTACAAAATATTAAATTTTTAAAAATCAAAAGTTAAAATTTTTAATATATTATTTTATGCTTTTAAAATATATAATATGTTAAAACGCATTCTTTGAAAATAAACGGCTGACGAGTGACGAAACAAAAGGTGAATTTTTTTTTGTGAGCTACCGCAAATTATGACGTCATTACAGTGTTGCCAGCACGCTCTCATTACGAATTAATAAAATAATTCAACATTGCTATGCAAGCAATTATAATAAAATAATAATGCTATTTAACCGATAAAAATATATAAATAGCACAGAAAATAGGGTAAAAGATCCGCGAACCTTGTCATAGTCAAATATTAATCATTATTATTACAGGATTTAAATCGAAGATATTCAATCACTTATATTTATAGATATATATTATTAGTTTTTGCAATGACGTCAACCAGATGGTCAATTTTACAGTTGCTTAGCAACCGTTTCTAGACGCAAAATAAACAAAAACGGCGCATTGATACAGATTAGCGGCTAGAACAAGTAATGTTGAAAATTTGGAATCCAATTTAGAAACAACAACATTAACCTTGAAAGAGGCCGTGAGATGGGAAATAAACGACTGTAACAGAATATAATTAGTATTTTTCTATTTGTGTAGAATTTTGGCAATCGGCAACACTGTTACTTTTGTCTTCTGTCATTGGCCGCCGTTTTGTAGCAAAACGGTTACGACGGCGGCGGCTATTAAAGGGTGGGAGGGAGGAGACGCTGACACCTCAGCAGGAATAGCATTGAAAACAGGAAAGAATACTGATAGGAGGACAAAGTCCTTCGGTTTCTCTTTCGCCCTCTCTCTCTCAGTCTCTCCTAGATTGTATATATATATTCTACGATGTGAAACACATTCTTTCATTTTATTCTTTGCGCTTTTGACCGCTATTTTGAGTAGAAGGAGAGAGAGTCGTTTTTATTTATTCGCGTATTTAAATATGGAGATTAATAATTGTTAAAAACAATAGATTGAAAGGAATGAAAGGCAAAGGTCACAACCAACATAGAATGGTTCGTATAGTTCGAATGGTTCTCCTTTGTTTTTGTTTTTTGTTGTTGTGTATGACTCAAAAAATGTCTCAAAATATTAACTAACTCCTCCCCTTTATCAATGCCAAGCTCCTCCTCCTCCTTCACCCATTTAACTACAGGAGACCCCCCCCCTCTTTTTGTCACGTGCGGCGTGCGTTTCTTTTTTTGTTATAGTCGGGTTTAATTCGTTTCAACCTTGCTCTCGATAAATGGGCACACATTCCATTCATTTTTTTTTATAACACCTCGAATAATAATGTTGCTAACGAAATCTGAAATTAGAGCAATAATTTAACAAAGGATGTATGTCTTTATTTATTGTTAAGAAAAAAAGATGTCAATGACTTCTCTTTTTTGTTATTTAATGCCCCTTTTGAAACTAAAAATCTGAAAACGGAGTGAAAGGAGTGCTTAGAGTTAGTTTAAATAGGTTTAAATGTATGGGAGTGTTAACTCGGAGCGTTTGGATTTTGATCTAGTTTTAAAAATGTTGATATTAAATAGAAAGGAGTTTGGAGCGCTCAGAGAGACTTTTACGCAAATTCAATTCGCTAGTTAATATGCAAAACGAAACACTTCGGTTTTCAATTTTCTTCTCACTGACTTGAGTTATTAGGCAATGTGTAGAATGCCTATATCAACAAGTCAATATAGATAATGTTACTTAAGGGGGCGTAGTAGATGAATTGTTTTAATTTGTACACAAGTTGCATGTCACTGAAGACCAACAATGGTCTGAAAAGAAGTAATTCTTCAAATTCACCAGTCAATTTGCAAAACAAATACTTCTACAGTAACTATCAACATCTACCAATCAATTATAATTAAAGAAAAAACCGTGAAATTCACAGAGATCGTGCACTTCACTTGTTTTTCTTTGAGGAATATGAATTTTTTGGGGGTTTGACCTTTAAGGCATGTATGTACCTACAAGTGATCCACAAAGCTAACTGGGTTCACACTTAAGCTCAGTGGGCCCACTAAGCCTAATGATCCACTAAGCCATTAGGGTCCACTTGTTCCTAGGTTTTTCGCCATAAATTATGTGACCTACTTTTGTAGTGAGACAAAGGGTAATAAAAACAAAACAAGAAATAGCCTGTTCATTGTATTTCAATAAGAAAGGAGGCCATGGGGCCTGAAATTTTCAATTATTTTTAATAAAAGATAAATTAAAATAATTTTAACATGAAAGTTTAAAAAAAAAATCTAAATGTTGGATTAGCCCCATGTAAATCAAGATAGTAATAGCTATATCGATAATATTCGTACATTTGATAGTAAAAGCAAGCAGCTTACATATAAGATGGTAATTATTACGGCTCGGATTTTGATGCAATATCAACCGGAATGTTTCTCAATTTGTGGCTCAAGAGCCAACTGTGAAGTCATCGTCATTAGAGAAACTGCAATTATGTTATTTCTAATAAAAAAAAGTGGTTGGAGAGGCTAGATGTCTGGTTACTATCAGTTGTCAACTAGAGTTCTAGCCTCTAACCATTGTTTTTAATTAGAAAGAACAATTGTTTTTTTTTTATTATCTAAACGAGATTGTCACTTCAGTTGGCACTTGGGCCACACATTGAGAAACATTCCGGTTGATATTGCATCAAAATCCGAGCCCTAGTAATTAAGTTTTTTTTTTTTATATATAAAAGGACTTTGAGAAGTATATAATGAATGGATACGATTTAATTTGGAGGTCAAAAAGACCAAAAAACAAACGACTCTTTCATTAGTAAATAAAAAAAACCGTCTTTTGATTTAATTTATTCGAGTTATTTAACCTTGAAGGTCGTTTAATACATTATGCATGGTTGAATAATAGTAATAAAAAAGTGATTAATGACGAAATTTAGGATATAATTTGATATATAAAGCTTATTATTATAGCTTTAGTATCTTATATGTTAACTGTCAACCTGCAGAATCAGGCAATCTACAAAACAATCAACCCTGCTAGTCAATGTGCAAAATTCAATATTCTAAAATGTATTGAATTTAGTCGATTTACTAGCAGGGTTGGTTGTTACGCAGATTGCCTGATTCCGCAGATTGACAGTAACATATATATACCTGCATTGCATTTAAATGCCGCCAATAAAATACCACCTGTTATCATTGGATTGAATTCTAATGACGTCATATCACTCATTTTCGATCTAAGACACGCGATTTCTCAAATTTTTTCTCAATGAATCTAAATTAAGTAGACAAGAGAGAGGTAGTGAAGTTACATATTTACGTAAACGTATGCAGAATCCGTTATAATTGAACAAAGAAATTATTTTCCAAGGACGTCAAATTCTATTTTTAGAAACAGAAAAGGAGATCGAAGTTCTCTTCATTATGTAAATGCAAACGGTTTTTTCTAGTTTTAATGACCGTGTTTTTGCCTTTAAAATGTCAAAATCGCTTTATTGCGTGCATTTGCGAGCGTTTTTTATTGATGCATTTGCGGATGCGGTCTCTGCAAGCAATATTGTGACGCCTAATACTTTAAGCATGACGTCACTGTTATTGTTTTCAAGAGAGAAGATTGAGGTTGTTCAGTTTTCTTATTTGGCTTTTTAGTTGAAAATGACTAGGTTTGGCAGAAAATAAGCCTCAAACAAAAATATTTTTCAGTTCAAAAACCTAATTAAGAGTCTGAAATTCTAGTCTTTAATCAGGTGCTTTGACTGAAAATGGCAGATTTTTCTGTTCGCTTTACGCATAAGATTTAAAGAAAGTTGCAATGTCTCAAGTACGTGATCAGATCAGGGTTTCTTTGAGGCTAATTTCTATCAAACCTTGTTTTGTTTTTTTAAATGAAAGGTTTTTTTTTTTTTGCTGCAAACGCCAATTAATTTGTTAAAAGACATTTAATAAAAGATAATTATTAGAGCTTATTTTCCTTAATTAAATCATTTTAAAAAGGAAATTATGTTCTAATAAATTGGTATTAGTCATATCAAGAGAAAAGAAGCTTGGAAAATAAATTAATCCATTGGCTTTAGGTCTATGTATGTAAGATGATTAATTTTAATAACGAAAAAAAAGGGGGGGGGGGAGCAATTAAAATGACAAGTTGTTGATGTTCTCATTCAAAGAACGACCTTGTCTCAACTTTTCAGAAGAAGAAATGTGTATTTTTTAAGGAACTAGAAGAGTAAATGAGGCTTATTACACAGCAGTACACTTATCCCGATGTAAACGTTGATAGAATAGTATGTCCTCGTACGCAGGCTCCACACAACAGGCATTTAGAAATCGGGACGAACTTCAGTTGGCTCCGCCCCTTTTTATGACGACTGGCAACTTCTAATTGGTTGGTTATGTAGTCTGACGTCACATGCTTCGCCCTTTTCAACGCCGAACCACACAACAAACCAATTAGAAGTTGCCGCGTTCGTCATAAAAAGGGCGGAGCCAACTTCTGTTTGTCCCGATTTCGAAATGCCTGTGACTCTACACGCCCAATGCATAGTGATGTGCCATCGAAATATTTCACGTGAAATATATTATTTGAAATGTTTCACATGACACGAGTTTAAAATATTTCCACTAAAATGTGAAATTTAAAAAAAAAAAACGTGTTTTCAAGACAGACATCTCTGCCCAGCACTAACTTTTCGTTTGCCCCGCCCTTTTATGAGGGTTAGACCAAATAGCAACCAATTAGAAATTGAAAAGGGGCGGGGCATATGTGACATCAAACCAAGTAATTAACTAATTAGAAATTGATGACGCTCATAAAAGGGGCGGGGCAAATGAAAAAATTAGTGCTGGGCAGAGATGCCTGTGTTTCCAAACACTGAAACCATAAACTAAAATAAAAATGGTGATCGTAATTGGTTCATAGGGGGGGGAGAGGTATTCGAAACATGTTTAATTTGATCATTTGCGTCAATTTTTGGGTTCAAAGTTTTGGAACCTGTTTCATTTTCTTCAATCATTTTTTTTGAATAAATTGAATTATTGTTAATATTCAAAAATATGTCTAATTATTCTACAATCATTAGTCACATTATGTGAGAAATAATCATAAATAACCATTAGTATAATGTTAATAATGTAAAGTGATGCTCTTGTTTTATTTCATGGATTTTCAATTAATTTTAATAATTTTTTCAATATATTTTTTTTCACAACTTTTGATAAATTTCATGAAATATTTTAACAAAATAAATTTCATGAAATTGTCCATCACTACTACTATCATACTCATATCACAGATAATTGAAAATAAACTAAAGGAAAAGAAGTATGGGAGAGCTGTGTAGGAGGAGACATACACTGTATACAGTATATCGACACTTTATCGGAATATTAGTGCCGTGTAATAAGCTTCAAATGGCAATTATAACATTTTTGTAAAATTACTTTTCATTTCAAATATGAATAAAAGTGATGCCCTGGTTCTCCCTTTTTAGGACAGATTTTGAGTCAATTTTAAACAGATCAATTTTTTTAAACATTATTTTAGGTTTAATATTATGGACATCCTCCTCCTCCTTTAATAATTGACCACAAAATCAATATTTAATTTCAGCTCATATTTTTTTATCTACTAGAAACAGGGTGTTATGATCACATTGGGTAATATTTACAGGATTCAACTATTGCTATGTAAAATATTCCTTGAATAAATTGCAATATTGTTTTTTTTTTTACATTGGCTTGAAAAAAGAGCTTATCTTCGGGGGGGGGGGGGGGGGGGGGAGGGGTGGATTGCAGGGTGGATTGAATGAAATCAATATTGATGTTTTTCCATTAAAATCAAATATTGAGAAAAGCATAAAAATCAATTGATTTAAATCACTTTTTTTAAAAGATTTTTTAAGTCTTGGATGAAATGAATTTATTAAAGCTTATAATAATAGCTTTACAGGTGAATAAACGGGACTGGCTCATTACAGCTAACTGGGTCACTACAGCTACCAAAAAGAAAATATAGACCTTTATTTCATCAAAAGGGTCACTTACAGCTACCAAAAAATTATAGGCCTTTTTATTTATCAATATATATATATATATAGATATATATATATATATATATATTAGATTACATTCGGTTCAGTTAGGTTTCATTATGTTCGGTAAGGTTCGGTATAGGTTCGGTTAGGATCGGTTAGGTTCAGTTAGGTTCAGTTAGGTTTGGTTAGGATCGGTTAGGTTCGGTTAGGATCGGTTAGGTTCAGTTAGTATCGGTACTTTTTGGTTAGGATCGTTAAGTTTCGGTTAGGTAAGGTTTCGGTAAGGTTTTATTAGGTAAGGTTCGGTTATTTTAGGGAGAAAGGGTTATTTTTTTAGCTGTAGTGACGAAAAAGTGATAAAAAAGGTCTATATTTTGGTCCCCCCTATTTTTTGGTAGCTGTAGTGACCCTTTTGGATGAACAAAAGATCTATTAATTTTTTTGGTAGCTGTAGTGACCCAAGTAGCTGTTCTCCCCTTAGTAGCTCTTGTGAGCCTTGGTAGCTGTAGTGACCCCCAACCGAATAAACAGGTTGTTGAACATTTTGTCATGCACACGAGATTTCAGTCAATTTAAGAACAATTTTAGGAAATTTTAAATAAAAAAAATCCAATTATTTTTTTAAATCATGATTTTTATGAAACCTATTTTTTTTTCTTTTTTTCAAAGTGTGCAAAGTTTCACAACAATATTTACCTCATTTCTTGCACGAAATCTTGCAAGGGAGGTGGGGGAATAGACACAGTGAGAAAACAGGCATTTAGAAATCGGGAAGAACTTCAGTTGGCTCCGCCCTTGTTATGACGAACGCAACTTCTAATTGGTTGGTTATGTAATCTGACGTCACATGCTCCGCCCTTTTCAACGTCGAACCACACAACAAACCAATTAAAAGGGCGGAGCCAACTGAAGTTCTTCCCGATTTCTAAATGCCTGTCAGTGAGAACGACAACGTCTAACTAGTACTTACGTCTTTATTAACATTTAAGACAAAATGGACAGTCAGGCAAGTAAAAAAACGGGACGCACAGACGTTTGCCCCGCCCCTTTTATGACGAACGGCAAGTTCTAATTGGTTTGTTCTGTGGTCTGACGTTGAAAAGGGCGGGGCATGCGACGTCAGACTACACAACAAACCAATTAGATGTTGCCGTTCGTCATGAAAGGGGCGGAGCAAACGTCTGTGCGTCCCGTTTTTTACTTGCCTGTAATGGACCATTAATGATTCATTTGCTAAACAGGCATCTCTGTCCAGCACTAACTTTTCGTTTGCCCCGCCCTTTTATGACATCAGACCAGGTTACAAACCAATTAGAAATTGATGACGCTCATAAAAAGGCAGGGCAAATGAGATTTTAGTGCTTGACAGAACTGCCTGTTGCCAGAACATAGAAGCAGTTGGGAGCAGCCAGAAAAGTTCGTTCTGATTGGTTATTTATGTTTGTTTACGTGTTTGATTCTGTTTATTGGTCAAATGCTCATAAAAGGGCGGGGGCTAACAGAATTTTTCTGGCTGCACTCACAACTGCCTGTCAGCACATCCGTCGCCATTCATCACATGACGAATAAGGTGCAGTCACACTAGGCTGGTTTACAAGCCACTGGTTGCTGCTGGCTATTAGCAGCAACAGCAATTAGCAGCTGCTTTGGGTTCACACTTGTCCAGTCACTGCTGGTATTAGCAGTGCAAGTTATCCAATCACTGTCTTGCAAAAACACAAACTCTTAACAACAGCCAACCCAAGCAGTGGAGTTTCAACTACCACTAGTGCCACTACTAGCAACAAAAAGTTCACACTAGATGGCAGCAGCAGGAAGGGAGTCACATGACCAGCTAGTAGCTGCTAAAGTTGGACATGTCCAACTTCACCAGCCGCTGTTAAAACCACTAGCCCACTGGAGAAAGTAGCTGCTAGTAAGCAGTTCAGACTATGCTGCTAGAGTGCTACAACCAGCCAGCAACAACCAGCGGCTGGGAAACCAGCCTCGTGTGACTGCGCCAATATTGTCAATCCCTGAGTGTGTAATGGTTTAATCGTAACCTAATTGCGCATGTGCAGACTAAAGATGACCCACCCTAACCCTGTGATATTTCTCTGAAAACATTGGTTAATTTTTTTCTCAGCAAGGTTTATAGCAAAAATGGGACCCAATTTGCTGTAAATCTTGCACTATTTTCTTGGGAGAAATTTTTTTTCTAGAAATCATAGAACTTTTGCAAGAAAACCAATGCGCAAGTCTTGTAAGAATTATTATCACATTGGCAATTGTATTTTGTTTACTGACAAATTGAAGTCAATGTTGCTGTGTAAATATGTTGTGCCAGTGTGTGTTCGCAGATTAAAATTCTAAACACGCATTAAAGTTATGTTGGATTTGTCAATAAACAGATGAGAGGGTCAATAAGGGGCAAAGTATAGTTTAGAAAGAAAGGGGGGCCCAGTGAATCATCCTAAGGGCGGAGAGTAATTATACAGGCAGTTAGAAATCGGGGAGAACTTCAGTTGGCTCCGCCCTTGTTATGACGAACGGCAACCTCTTAATTGGTTTGTTGTGTGGTTCGACGTTGAAAAGGGCGGACGGCATGTGACGTCAGACTACATAAACAACCAATTAAAAGTTGCCGGTCGTCATAACAAGGGCGGAGCTAACTTCTGTTCGTCCCGATTTCTAACTGCCTGTGTAATTATTGGGTTGGTAAAACTTTGTAAGAATAACAACCTAAAAAGCAAATGTATAATTGAAAATCGTTTATAATTCAACTAGTTAAAATAAGAAGAGAAAAAAGTGGAACGTTTATTGCGAAACAAATTAATAACTAAAAAAAGTAAAATCAAAAAATGTATCGAAATTACATTTGAGACACCCTGTACACCTTGTACTATACAATCAATAAAAAAGTCAGACACGCCCCCTTTATGCCCTGTTTCCATTAGGTCCCAATTAGGAGGTGAAAATACTGTAAATTTAATTGGTCAAAATTCATTTTCACCTTCCTGTTATGACCTAACGGTAACTGAACATTATTAGTTAGTAAATTATATCAATTTAATTTAATTTCTGCTTGCAAATTAACGTGGTTTCACAGTGAAAATAATTACAGGATGAAAGTTTAATGTTAACTAAAAGAAAAAGGTGTTTGCTTAACCATTTCTACTGTCATAACAGTTAGTAGTCGATTATTAAAACGTTGACGGCTTTTCTCAACTTTTTTTTAGATCAAAACTTAAAAAAAATCTTATAAACTAGAATAATTAATTGGTGCTTAATTTTAAAATTATTTTTATGATTATATTTTAAAACGGGTTTTAAAAGTGTTGAAACTTCGTCAGTCTGTATTCAGGTGCGAACGGTTTGAGAAAGTTGAAAGGGGTTTTAGAAACTAGAAGGGTAGCTCAATCACTTGTCATGTTAATTTCTTTCAAAATAAGCTTTTTATGTCTTTTTTGAAAAAAAATGATTCGTCTTTAAGCAGACGATATATTTTATAATATTTTTTTTTTTAAATAAAAAAAGTATATATTTTGAAAAATACGAACATTATGCATAATTAAATATTTACAATAATTAAAAAAAATTGTATAGGGCCTACACTACTGTGATTCAGGTACTTTTCTAGTTTTTAAAACACTTCAAATTAGTTTTAAAAGTGTGAGCGCGTTTCGAACTTTGGTTAGAAGCAAAATGAAGAGAAACCCGAGTGTTTTAGAAACTAGAATAGTTTAATCATTTACAAGTATTGTCATACAAATATCTTTCAAAATAAGCTTTTTTTATAGACAAAAATTAAAAAAATATCGTCAGCTTGAAGTTGGGTTATTTGCAAAATAATTAAATATAAAAAAATACCCCTTAAGTGAATGAGTTACCCTTCTAGTTTCTAAACCGCTTATGTTTTTTTCTCTCTTAATTTTGCTCCTGAAAAAAAACAACAACTCCCAAATGACTTAGAAACTATCAGCAGACGATATTTTTTTATTTTTTTGTTTATAAAAAGCTTATTTTATAAAAGATATCAATATGAAAACATAGTTAAGTGATGCAGCTATCCGTTCTAGTTTCTAACAAACTTTCAATTTCTCCTTGGTTGGTTGACTCTTTTCTGAAACTGATATTCAAGACAAGAATTCTAGTGACGTTTTCACGTTCTAGTTTACAATTAATAATATATAAATTAATAATAATGATAATAATAACTCGTTTCTGAAGTATGTTTAGAAGAAAGAAAAAAAAAATGTGTGGGAAGTCGAACAATTGATTGATTGCTGACATTTTTTTCTGTTGTTCAAATCGATTATCTATTTTTCTCTTTCTCTCTCTCTCTCTGGTGTATTTATGGACAGACGATGCAATTGTGGCTAATGCGTCTAACAAGTGGCCGAGATCGTTCCACACCTGGACACGTAATGTTGGGTGCCGAAGAAGAATCTGACAAAGAGAAAGAATCGAAACCACGTTCTTCAGCGTCATCGGCGGCGGCGATTAGATCTGCGACTACAACGACGACGACGTCTAGAAGTCACAGTGGTTTTCTGGCCGACGATTCGGACACTGGAGAGTGTCGTATCGGAGGAACTGTCCTTTCGTCGTATTGTTGCGTCGTTCTTCTCATTTTTGCTTTCCTTTTCATTCTCATCGGCTCGATACTAACTCATATGTATTATTTTGCGCAACATTCGGATGCGCAAGTCAGTCAGTTTTTACACAAACATAGTTACCTCAAAGAAGTGAGTCCGTTTGTGATTTGTCTCGGCCTCGTTATGCTTACGGCAGGAACCGCCTTCATCATCGTAAGACGTTGCCGTCGTCCTTCGCCAGTACGATACGTGGAATCGCCAAACGAATCCTATTTTCCTCCAGAGATCGATCACCGTTCGAATAGAGGATCGACGAATCTCATGATCGGAAGAAATTCTCTCACTTCTTCGGCCGTTTCGTCTCATGCCGTGTCTCCGCTTTTGGATCCTTCGACGGCAGCGACTCCAACCGAATGGAAGTGGCCGATGATGGCAGCAACGACGCCGCCACTCGGAGGAAGCACTCCGGTCCATCCTCCGAATGCCAACGCAAACGGGTCATTAACCTTTTCAAGTTTATTTTTGGTCGCCCCTGTTTCCATTGGATCAAAAGTGGTTAAAGTGAATTTTGATGTGGGTCAGTTTTTTTTTTTTTTAATATATAAAGAATTGGCATAATTTTATTTAAAAATTGATCCGATTAAAATTCATTTTCACCGCATATTTTACGTAATTGAAACAGGACATATGAAAGAAATCGGTTCATTGTGGTTTTTTTCTGTTGTGGGAAAAAATGGGGCGGCCGAAAAAGCGCCAAACTGAATAAACGTCAAAATTTGGTGTTTGTTAGATTTTGTGATCATTCAGTTTGGCGCTTAGTTTGTTCATTACGGCGCATAATCGGTTTAGCGTTTGTTCATTACGGCGCATAATCGGTTTAGCGTTTGTTCATTACGGCGCATAATCGGTTTAGCGTGTGTTCAACACGGCGCTTAATCGGTTTAGCGTGTGTTCAACACGGCGCTTAATCGGTTTAGCGTTTGTTCAATACGGCGCTTAATCGGTTTAGCGTTTGTTCAATACGGCGCTTAATCGGTTTAGCGTTTGTTCAATATGGCGCTTAATCGGTTTAGCGTTTGTTCAATACGGCGCTTAATCGGTTTAGCGTTTGTTCAATACGGCGCTTAATCGGTTTAGCGTTTGTTCAATATGGCGCTTAATCGGTTTAGCGTGTGTTCAATATGGCGCTTAATCAGTTTAGCGTGTGTTCAATATGGCGCTTAATCAGTTTAGCGTGTGTTCAATATGGCGCTTAATCAGTTTAGCGTTAGTTCCATTTGGCGCGTTTATTTTAAACGATATCATCATGAAATTACTATTAAGTGAATCAGTTACCATTCTAGTTTCTAACATACTTCCAATTTTTTCTTTTGAATATGTTTAAATGGTTTCTCTTCATAAAAACAAGTTTCTCTTTCGTAATTAACGTATTTGACTTTATTTTTGTTTGGTATTTTAACAGATCTCCGACACCTTTGGATCCACTGGAAACGGAAGTCGCCGTTGCCACCACGGCAACTTCCCTTACTCCCTGTTCTGCTCAGCAAACTGTAACTATCATTCCTTTGGACACTAATGTCATACCTTCGGTCGTAACTATACCGGTTTCGAGTGAGCCTCACGCGACAGAAACGACCGTACTCACTTAAACAACTTTTTTTTTTTTAAAAAAAAGTGGTAATTGTTTACGGAAACATAAATAGCGAACAAAACAAAAACTATCGTGTTTGAAAAACTTTAGAAGACATTTTTTTTTGTCTTCGGAAACTTGGTTCTAACTGATCGTGTCTTTTAAAATTTAATCGGCTTTGACTTTCAGAAAGTTAACAGAATCGACGTTTGGAAATCGACTTCACTCAGCGAAATGTGTGTTTATTTGTTGCTCATATAATTAAGTGTTCATTTAGCTAGTTTATCAAAAATACGAAACGAGCGAGAAAGAAGGAAAATAATTTGAGTTCAATCGTTTAAGATGGCTCAATGATAACATAGGCCCGGTTTCACACGAACCACTTTGTGGCGTCACATAAAAGTGGTCGTTTTTTTTTAGCAAACTATTGATTACATATGAGGGGGGGGGGGTTGTCAGAGCCACCACTTTTTTTTATTGCATCACTGTGGTGATGAGCGGTTGAGTCCTGCCACTTAGTGGTTACCACCGCCTCTTCGTGTCGGGCCATCAAGGTCATACCACTGGCCCTCACCGATTGGTTTCTCAGTGATGGTTTGTATGAATTAAACCGGGTCAATCATTTTTGTGGAGGTACAATGTAGGGCTACAAGTAGCGCCATGAAGTGGTCCGTGTGAAGCCGACCTAATTCATGTCTCACAACGTATAAAGAACAAAAATATTCAAAGTATGTTAGATACTAGAATAGTAGGTGACTATGCTAAACGTATCTTTATAAAGATATCTTAAAAAATGAACTATTAATAGCAATTTGATGGAATGATGGAAAAATTGTGAAATGTTTCGTCAAAAAAATTGTTTTTTACATTGACATTTGAAATGTTAGTATTATTAATTCATGTTTGATTATCTCTTAAAATAATTTTTTTTATTATAATTTAAAATATTATTAATTAATTTATTAAATTAATTAAAATTAAAATTAATTAAAATCGAAGAAAAAAAATTCTGATCATGGTTAAAAAAAAATTTGTAATTTTAAAACATAAATAAAAGAAAAGTGTTAAATACTTTATCATGTCAACGTGCTATTCTAGTTTCTTACAATTTTTAAATCACATGATTTATTTATTTTGTTTTTCATGACCATATTTTTTTCAAAATAAACGTTTTATGACAAGTTTGAAAATGAATTTTCACTTTTTTTTTAAAAAAAAAACCCTCTTAAATTTAGATAAGTTTTCAAATTCCATTCAAATGTATATTTTGAAAGATATCTTTTATTGAAAATGCCATTTTACTATTCTAGTTTCTAACAAAATATGAATTTATTGTCGTCTTTTTGTCCGAAGCATATTCAAACGAACCAATACTAATTAATTAATTATCGTATCAACTATATATTTTCTAGTAAGTGGTGAACATTTGAACTTATAACTTGAGTTCTCATGTTAAACCATTCAATTCACTCAATTTACATGTAACTTTTAGGTCACCCTGTTTAGATTAGATGTTATTGGAAATGAGGGGTGGTTGGGGCGGGGCTTAAAAAGAAGGGTGGAGTTAAAAAAAAAGTATTCTTAATGGTCAATTTGCTATCGTGTATTTGCTGTATATAATTATATATAAATCTATTGTATTCATAATATTTAATCTGCATAAGGTTTGTCGTGCACAAAAGGATTTTTAGAAGTTAGAAAGGGAAGGGAGGGACGACACTTATCAACGGCTTTATCATCCATGTAGTCCGATTCCATCCGAACTTAATTACTATCTCGAACTACGAAGAGCGGAGTTGAAAGCGGAGGCTAGCTGTCATGGTTATTGATTTGCCAAGTATGAGATATACTTGCCTCACGTTAAGATGAAACTTGTGACGTCAGAGGTGTTGACAACACTATACATAGTTGAAAAGTCCGTCCCCCCCCCCCCTCGCAAATACTGTGGAGGAGACTGATAAAGGCCAATTCGTGACAGAGGCATGGGTACCGTTTCACAAAACTACAAATCTTATCAGTAACAATTGTAGATTACAAGTTCTTGTAATTACAACTTGTTGGTTACTGGTGTTTTCACGAACAATTTGTACACAAAACTACAAGTCTTGTCAAAATTGTAGATTACCTGTACTTGTAATCACAAGTGCAGCAGTTGTTTTCATAAGGAACTCCAAAACGTATAAAGCCGATGCTACACATAGCAACAATCCAGCAACTTTAGAACAACATAGCTGTGTTGCTTTATTTTTTTAATGAAAGTTGAAACATCTGTCATAAAAGCAACAAACCCGAATTGTTGCTCACAATTGGTTCAATTTTCGAGCAACCATTTCAGCCAACAGCCAATAAAAACGACTTGAATAATCACATGACTATTTCAAATTTTCAACTGATGAAGACGAGAAAGACGAAGCAAAATGTCTACAGTCTTTGGCTCATAACCTCTTTGTTTCATTGGTTGTTGCTTTCATCTAAGTTTCATGAACGTTGCAACATGTATCATAGGTGTTGCTTGCAACAAATAGGAAACTACTGTTGCTACAACTAGTATTGTTGCTTGACTGTTGCTACGTGTAGCATCAGCTTAACAAGTAAAATTGGACTTGTCTGCAACAAATGTAGTTGGCAAAACTTGTTAGTAACAACTTATAAGATGATAAATCTATAAAACAGTCATTTCTATTCTTTACCTGTAATTCCATAGTATCAACATTTGCATTACAACATGTTGCATTAGGAAATAAGCTGTGTGTGTGTTTTAAAAGAAATACGAAGATTCTAAGGAAATTCTGTTTTAATTTCAAAACACTTGTAAAAACAATCTACCTACCTACCTTCCTTTTGAGTTCGGTAGAAAATCTTTGGGTTGGCAACAAGTTTGTCAACTACACTTGTTAGCTACAAGTGATCGTTGGTGGTTTACAAGTAATTCACTTGTAAACTTGTAAAAATTCACTTGTACTTTTGTGAAACGCCAGTAAGTAGATATTTTACAAACTTGTAAAAATTTACTTGTTGTTTGTTACTGACAAGACTTGTAAAGTTTTGTGAAACGGGCCCCAGGTTATGATTATTATATGTTAACCCTGTAAACATTGTTAGCCTCGACATCCAAAACTCATTGTTGTTCGAGATGGAATAGGTCAAGGTGGACTCGAACGAGATGAAAACACCTTTTCAGTGTCATTTAACTTGCAAATTGGTCCACTTTCTTTCTCTTTTTATCTCTTGATCAATTTGCATCCTAATTTAAGCAACAGTTTGAAAACTGTTTTCGACATTATTCTATGTATCTCTATGTAACACACTAAAAGCTTTTTTTTTTTATAAAAACAAACAAACAGTAAAATTGTTGTAAACTTATGTGAAAATAGAACAGTGGAACTGATGTTGAAAGAAACATGAATGACATTTTTATGATCATATATCCAAAGCAACCAAAAAAAAATATGCATTTTTAATAGGAAAAAAAAAATAGTGTAAACTCATATTTTCCTATTAAATATGTATATTTTGTTCCTTTCAGAGCTGTTATTACAGCATTTTTTTTAAAATAAGAAACTGAAAAGTATGTTAGACAATGGAATAGTAAATGAATGTAGGAGGATATAAATGTGTTTTTTTTTAAATTAATATTTCATATCTGTAAAAATAGAAAAATTTTGAATAAGAAATCAAAATGTGGAACCAACTTTTGAATGTTTTAAAAAGAAACATCGAGAAATTGACAAGTTTTTGAAAACAGATTCTACAAGTAGTTTGTTTTCAAACATATTATGTTTTATTACGACCTTTAATGTATCCTTTTAGCTTTTTTCATTTACTAGTCTAGTTTCTAACATAGGCCTATATTTTTTTTTTGTTTTTATAGTGTGTTTCATATTCATTTCGCACAAATTGCATCTCAAACCAGGACGAGGATTGGACGTGAAGGCTACCAATATGCTTTTTATTAATGAGTAAAGCTCGGATTTTTATGCAATGTCAAGAAAATGTTTCTCAGTCTGTTTCCCAAGTGCCAATTGTGAAGTAATCAGCATCATTAGAGCAACTTTAATTGTGCTTTTTTAATAAAAGGCTGGTTAGAGGCTAGAACTCTTAGCTGACAACTAATATTAACCAGACATCTAGCCTCTAACCAGCCTTTTATTAGAAAAAAAAAGCATAATTAAAGTTGCTCGAATGATGCTGATTACTTCACAATTGGCACTTGAGTCACAGTTTGAGAAACATTTTCTTGATATTGCATAAAAATCCGAGCCCTATTAATGAGATTTGAGTACGCTGACGATAGAGGATTTTAATTTGTTAATTTAGCCTCCTCCTAATGGCTAGCCTCCACCTCTTGTTGTCGTGCAAGATGCATATGTGCGATATATGGGTTACAACCGTTTTATGTCTTTAATGTCAGTCGATTCAATCAAAAGTTAAAAGTCGAAGATTAGTTGAAGGTTTGCAATGAATAAACGTATAGATAAGCCTCAGTTGATCTTCGACTTAAAAGGCTCATTTATCTAAGGGTACACGTTTACATTTAACACTTTATTTCGAGATTTGACAATTTAATAGTTAGTCGTAGTAGTTATTTCAAAAAAAAACTTTTTTTCAAAATTGTTTGATGTTAAACGACATACAGTATTTCGCTTTCTTTGTGACTTTTTAAGGACCGTGAGCCCTTGACACACAGGCGACTTTTTAAAGACTTTTTGACGACAAAGTCGCCTGTGTGTCAAGGTACTGCATCTGCTGCTGCTGCTGCTGCAATTTCAACCAACAAAACTGATAACCACTAGCCTGCTCAAAAAGTGATATGTAGCTGATACATCATAACCAGCTGACCTGCCTTCTCTTTTTCTTGAAATCTGATTGGTTAGTTTTTAAACGATATGATCTGCTTCAAATATCAAACCAAATGGAAGCTCTAGAAAGCCAGCAGCAGCAGCAGTTTGCTTTTTAAAGATGCATTAAAATGCAGATGTGTATTAAAGCAATGCAAAGCTCAGCTTTAAAGCTACCAAAAGCAATGCAAAGCTCAGCTTTAAAGCTACAGAAAGCAATGCAAAGCTCAGCTTTAAAGCTACAGAAAGCAATGCAAAGCTCAGCTTTAAACCTACAGAAAGCAATGCAAAGCTCAGCTTTAAACCTATCAAAAGCAATGCAAAGCTCAGCTTTAAAGTTTAAAGCCACAGAAAGCAAATATGCAGTTTAACCTTTACAGCAGACTTGGGAAGATTTTTCCAGACTCAAGGTTATTGTTGTTCCAATATACAAAGTAATTTTCAATTTATTGAATCCTGAAACTATTTGTCAAATCTCATATATTGTTCGACACTCGTATTGGTTATTGCACGTAATACGTGTTAGATGGAAACTTTAATATAATAATAATAATGCTCATAAAAGTCATTCTTTAAAGTTTGCTTTTCTATATGCCGTTGAACTTTAAAAACTTGTTTTCAAATAAACTGGAAAAAAAAAGCTTGGAAAAAAAAGGGTAATTACCACACAATGCGTAGGTAACAAACACTTGGGGTGTTTTTTATATTGCAATGTGTTGGAAGAAAATTGTCAGAATTCTTATAAATCTTGAATTATCTTATGAATTTATAAATATTAATAATCATGTATTTCTTTTTTTTTTTTACACAATGTTTTTTATTTTCTAATTTTTGTTATGTAAATTTTGTGCCTAACTTGAACAATCGATTCAATTCAAAAGTCGAAGATTAGTTGAATTTCAACAATATAAGTGATCCTCAGCTGATCTTTCACTTAGGGCTTTGGCACACAGAACACTTTTCGAGTGGTCAGGTTCGACTGCAAAATGTTGTCGCAAGTGGCTGCAATGTATTGCTATGAAAAGACGCCGAATATTTGCACACGAACCACATTTTGCAGTCTTAAGTCAACCACTCAAAAGTTGTCCGTTTCCAAAGACATTTAAAAATTGAACGACTTGCGTCATAATTAAATATTGTTTGTAATTCAGAGTCGAGGATGTTTACGTACCAGTCGAATGCTGAATATCTATGTTGTTTTCTTACTTTACTTAACAGAATCGTTATAGCAGTACGTCTTGGGCTGTAGTTATGATCTTACGACTAAGTCTGGCACAAAAAGCAGTATGGAATAGTGACGTCAAAATGACAACGCAGTAGGTCTTAAGGTATTGCTTGCTGCGACGTACCACTTTTCCATATTGCCGTTTGTGCCTGTCTTAGTCGTAAGATGGTAACCAGAGTCTTTCGTTCTTGATCAAAGAAAATATTCTTGGCAAATGCTTTCGCTCTGTGTTGGTCCGTCTTACGCGGAAACCTTCGGAATAATTATTTTTTACGTAAAACGAGGGTTTACTGTACATGATTGCATGCATTACTTTATGACGTCACAGGCCAGTGCAGATAACAAAAACATATTGCAGAGCCCTATAAAAAGAATAAGCCAAGTGAGAAAGCCATATTCTACAGTAATTTATTCCAAGGCTCTTTGACGACACTAATCAACGGTAGTAAGCTGTAAGCCACATATAGACTTGACCAGAGCATAACTTATATAACGAGTCTGTAAAGCAAACTAGAAAGAATATCACATTTTAAAATTGACCAAGCTTAATTAAGGATGGTAATTCTTAATGATTAGTAAGTCAAAGCTAGTGCTAAACTCATCAACTTTGACATGAAACTGTCTCTCTCTCAATAGTTCATGAGTTTAGAACAACTTTTATATAATAAAAAAAATCCAAAGCTCAATTTGTTACGAGCTCATCTTTAAAAGTTAAAGTTTCGATTATGTAAAAAAGAGAAAAGACCCTCTTTGATAATTAATTGATTCATTTGTAAATGGCTCAATATTGTTGTTGTTCGCTCATTTAATCAATGTCTCAACAAACAAACAGAAAAAAAAAATGGATGGGTGGGTTTTAAACACTGGACAAAAGCCAAATTGTATTTATCGAACGGCTCTCGAGATCTCTCTATTTTTTATCATTTTCTTCTTCTTCTATTAGTGTAGAGAAAAATTGATTATGATACAGTGTGAATCAAAAGTCATGTAACCAATTAATGCAGGTTTTCTGTAGCTCAAATTCAAGAAATAAACTTAGAATAATGGACTTCAATATTTGTCAAGTGGAAACAGGGCCTTAAGGTCGGACCTACATGTTAACGTTTAACTACGCAAATCTTCCGTTCTATGCCGAGCCGTTCATGTCAAAAAAGACTCCCAATTAGTGATATCGCTAATTTGGAGTATTTCTCACATGAATAGCATGGCGTAGAGTGGAAGACTTGTGCAGTTAAGAGGCTATCTGCATGGGCAAGTTGAAGAAAATAACCATTAGGTGGCGCCAGCATCCCCATTAATACATATTTCCTATATATGAATATATATATAAAAACAAGAGATTAGGATGATACAATATCTGGTATTACCGTTTAACATGGTGTGTGTTTGGGTTTCGTTTACATTCTTTTGTCTTTTCACGTGCAGTTATTTCTTAAACGTAATTTAAAATTGCAATAAACACTCAAAAATATATTATGAATCCACTGATACTTTTGCAAAACTCAGTTATGGTTTTTATCTATTTTTAAAATAATTCTGAGAATAGCCTACATGCTACAATTTCCATAGGCGATTAGAAGCGAATTGGTCCTCTATGGAAATTAACATGTAGGCTATTTTCAAACTTTCTTTAAAAATAGGAGTCATAACTAAATTTTCCAAAGGTATCCATCCAGTGGATTCACAGTATATTTGAGTGCTTCTTTGCAGTTTATATTTCAAAAAATAACTACGAGAAGAAAAAAAAAAATACTAAACGAAAACCATATGCTAAACGGCTATATCAAATAATGCATCGCGCTCATTTTCATTATGCCGATATAGCCTCGACGGCTCGGTCGTACGTTACGTGTAGGGCCAGCCTTAGATCGACAGGGGGTTCAATGTAGAAATACCCTACGTCAACACTACAACTTGCACATTTTTGGGGGGGGGGGGGGGGGGGGGGGAAATTCTTTCAATTAGGCACTGTTTAGCCTCTATGTGCAAGCTTTTGACCACTTTTTTTTAGCCTATGTAAAAACTTTAGCAGCTTTAACTTGGAGGCTAGCTTCTTCTTCTAAATTGAAAACCATTTTTAAGAGAGATTTTTAAGTTCCAAGTTTCTTTCTTGAATTTGGACCAATGTAAGAAAGAAAAGAGAACTTGCTAGTCAATAAAAATTTTTTTTGTTTTAATTATCATAATGTGTGGGGGGGAGGAATCGTTGTCATCATGTCATGTTTTTGTAATTTAATGCATATTATGTTTTGTGATTAAAAATTATTGGACTTTTTTTTCAGTGTTTTTCTAGATAGATGGTTATTAAAATTTTAAATAACTATCATCAAGAGTTATAAATTTCATTGTTGATTGCAAAATGTTGACTTTACCTTGACCTCGAAATTGATTAAGTCATATTAAAATTGCAACAAAAAAAATGAATAAAACAAAAAAAAAACGGTTATTAGAAATTAACTCCTACCTTGAAAAATACCTTGGTCATCAATTTTCGGCCATGGTTTTCTTTTTTCCAGGTTGAAATGACCCACAAATGAAATAGAATTTTTCCTTGTAGTATGTAAATTAGCACAAATGCAACGTAAATTGTAGAATAGAACATTTACGTTAAAAATTCGTAAGTTTTAAGTCTTTCCTAATAAATTTTATGTGAGTAATGGATTGAATCATAAAAATTCACAAAAAACTGAGCGAAATTGCAGTAATATTCCAATCTTTTTTTTAAAAAAATTTTTAGATAGGAAGGAACATTCTATTCTAATAAAGAATTTCTAAGATTAATCGAAACTAGAAGAGTGAAAATGGGATATTCTTTCGATTAGCAAACACGTGCAGTATGCCCCTCTAATCTAAGGTTTTTGGAAGTTATGCCAAAAGTGCGAAATAAGGCGAAAAGCTACACAATTTCCTTGTGTAGAGGCTAAGCAGTTACTAATTGAAAGAATTACCCAGTAAATTACGAGGTGCATAGATTATTTTTGTAAAAAAAAAAAAATTATGGCATTTTTAACCGTCGGGCCTTGTTTCCACTCGGCGAAAAAGTTGGGTGAAAATGCGATTGAAACTGGAAAATTGGTTGAATTTTTCCACAGTTAAATAATTATCGAAAAGTGGAAACGGGACCTTAGGGTTGGTAGATTTAAAAAAATTAAAATTTTGTTATTTAAAAAATGTTATAAAATGTTTCTTTTTCAAAGAAATTATGAAAATTTCTCACCAATTGTTTTCACTCTTCTAGTTTAAAATAAATCTTGAAATTCTATTAAAAGATAGATGCAAAAAAAAACATCCAACCGGATTTTTCTTCCGTAAACTCATTGAGGTGTCCAAGTAGAATTTAACTGACAAATAAAACGAAAAAAAAAATTACAAGTATCACTTTTTTTAAATACACATTTTTACTAATTAAAAATGACCGCAGTGTGACAAAATAACCAACACTTAAGCTGAAGTTAAAGAGCAAATGCCCTTTGAACTCTTGATTATTCTGTCTATCAGGAACAACATTCAGGAAAAGAAAACTGTGTTTTAAAAACTAGAATGGTAGCTCAATCACTCTTAAAAGAGTATTTTGATGTTTGATATATTTTAAAATAAGCTTTTGACGTCAGTTTGAAAATACAGTTTATTCATATAAAAGTTTATTTTGAAAATACATTTAAGTAATTTAGCTACTGTTCTAGGACCTCATTACAGAAAGATAATAAGACTGTCATATGAGAGTAAAGTGTCATATTTAGCTTTTAACCATGTAACAAGTCATAAAAATAAATTACAAAATATTATTATTGTACATAACAAATATTGTCATATGACTGCCATTGTCTGTTGAATAGCATAAAATGACAATCATAAAAATAATAACGCAAAAGGAGTGACATCATGAGTTATGACTGTCACAATTTTATGACTTTCTCTCTATTGAGGCTCCTAAGTGTTGATACTGAATGGCAGAGAAATCAAGATTTCGATTAATTATAATTAATCAGCTGTTCAACAACAAATTTTAAAATTTAAATAAAATATAGCTACTTACTATGTAATAATAATAATAATAATAATAATGGTTTTATGACTGAAAAAAAAAAACACCAAAATGAGAATAAAAAGAATGGTAAAAATTTCCTCTCTTATTACCCGATTTACACAAAATTAAAAATCCAGTTTTACTCAAACTTTTCGCGAAAAGTTTAATAGTATTTTTTATGAACTTTTCTCGAAGAAACGTTCGAGCAAAATATTCGATTAAAAAACTAAAAACACATTTTATAAGGATGAACCTATTTTTTAAAAATTATTCGATCGAACTTTTTGAACTGCCACGTACTTTTTGTCTAAATGTGGCTCAGAATTAATGCTATAGAGAGCTTTTTTTTTTAAAGAAAAAAAGGTTTAAGGTGGGTTTTAAAATGTAAACACTCCTCAAACTCTGATTATTCTATCTTTTAGAAGCAACATTAATACAAATTTGAACGCGTTTTGATAAACTAGAATTGTAACTCAAGTCACTTGAGAGTAATTTCATTGTGATATCTTTTAAAATAAGCTTTTTATGTCACTTTTTTATGTTCACCTTTAAACAGACGATATTTTTTTTAAAAAAATACAATGTTTATTTTGAAAGATATTGTGGTGATCAGCAGTTATTCATTTTCTCTTTTAAAACCATTTTCAGTAACTTGGTGCATGACCGTGCATGTTTACATGGTGGAGCCAACACGGGCACACACAAAAAGCAACCGATCCGAGCGCAATCTCTTTTGAAAGCATCACCTGAGAATCACGTCTGGGTCACCAATGTTGTACAATAACCACAACAGTTGTGTGTAACAAACCACAACAATATCAACATGAAAATACTATTAAGATGGTTTAGAAAGAAGCAGATTTTCGAACTTATAATTATTCTCTGTTTGAAGAGCAAAATGAAGAAAAACTAGAAAGTGTTTTAGAAACGAGAAGGGTTAGCTGAATCACTTAAGGGTATTTTTTTATGTTTGATGATCTTTCAAAATAAACTTTTTTAAGTAAAAAAAGTAAAAAAAAATTCGTCTGCTTAAAGTAGGATCATTTTCAAACTGACATAAAAAAGCTTATTTTGAAAGATATATCGACATGAAAATACTCTTAGGTGATTTAGCTACCCTTCTAGTTTCTAAAAGATTTCTAGTTTGTCTTCAATTTGCACCTGGAAGACAGAATAATCAGAGTTTGACAAGCGTTTACACTTTAAAACCATCTTAAGAGATTTTAGGGATTTGAATATACAGACCACTTTTTGACCGCAAAATGAAGTCGAAGATGGCTGTTGAATTGTGGTTGCAATATATCTTCGATGGAAAGACTCAAGGTGGTCGGGTTTGGCAACAACCCGACTTAATTTTGCATTCGAAAAGTGGCCCAAAAGAGGTTTGTGTGCCTAAAGTCTTAGGGTTGGAACACACAGGCGACTTTAATTGAAAGATTTTTCGGCGACAAAAAGAAGTCGAAGATCGCTACGCTGTCGTCGCAATGTATTTTTCTATACAAAGACGCCAACCTTGGCAAACAGTTATAAGTCGCCTTCCATAGAAAATACATTACAACAATAGCCCAGCGACTTTCGGCTGCATTTTGTCTCCGAAAAGTTTTTCAAAAGTTGCCTGTTAGCCAAGGTCCTTTTGTGTTGATCCTGAAAAGCAGAATAACCAGAGTTCGAAAGTCTTCGAAGGTCTTCATAAAATAACTTATATTAAATTCTAGAAATCTCCAAATATGAAAAATTCATATTTTTTTTTACTATTAGCCGCCTTTTTTCATTCTTTTTTCTAGATATTTTTACAAAGCAAAAAAAAAAAAAGCTAATTGTCAACAAAAAAACTGCTCAAAAGTACCATGAAGCTGGATCACTTAGCAGATTTACATCTGGAAGCTGAATAGGCCGCTTTGCATTGATTGACCGAAGAAGGAGAAGAAATGGAGCAATTACCGGACCGCATTTGATAATTTTTCATTAAGGCCTCTGACATTTGATTAGCATCGGTCACTTCGAGTTTCGGAAGAACCATGACTTTGGAGTCGTAACCCACCAATCCACCGTGGCCCGTTCCATTCGACACTGGAGGAGATCCTTTGACATTGGCTGTAGGTACCAAAGGAGAAGAAGCACAAAGTGCCACATTGGACAGGTTTGTTACAAGGCTGTATTCGGTTTTACGAGACCCACCACCACCACCACCAATACCACCACCATAATTAATACTTCCGTTCTCGCCTTGTTGTTTGAATGCCTTTTTGATCTTTTGCTTTAACCAGCCCTCTTTCGGTTCAGTGCGTAAAACTAATTGAAGGTTTGGCTCACTGTTACACTTTTCCAGGTCTTTGAGTTGTTTTCGAAGTGAAGCTGGACTGTAGTTGCTATTCCTCATGAATTTCTCCAATGCTTCGGCACAGGAATATCGGCCACAGAATCGAGCCCATTCACTTGCACATAAACCACGTCCGAAATCTCTAAGGACAGGTGAAGCACCTTAAAAAAAACACATTGCAAAAAAAAAAACGAAATGGATGTCAAAATAACTCAACACTAAATTAGAATTGTTTAATATTAACAAACTTTTCTTTTGCAGAACTCAGAAGCAAAATTGGTAAACAAAAATTAAAAGTTTGTTGGAAACTAGAATAGTAATACGATTAAAGTTAAAGGTTCTTAAAAAAGGATAAAAAATATTTTAACACAAAATCAAACCAATATCCAAAAATCCATATTTCCAAATAATTATTTTAAAAATGAATTTTGTAATCTTTTTTAAAAAATAATGAATTCTGTAATTTTTTTAAAAAAAATTGTATTATTTTGTAATTTTTAAAAAAAATCGTATTATTTTGTAATTTCTTTAAATTGTATTTTGAAATTTTTTTTTACAAAATTGTATTTTTTTTAATTTTAAAAATTACTTTTAAAAAAAATATATTTTGTTATTGTTTTAAATTTTATTTTGTATTTTGGAATTTTTCTAAATTGCATTTTGTATTTTTTAAAATTCTGTTTTGTATTTTTTTAATGAAAATGTATTTTTTTAATTTTAAAATCACTTTAATAAAAAATAAAATTAATTTTGTTATTTTTAAAAAATTTTAATTTTATTTTATTTTTAAAAATTGAATTTTGTTATATTTTTAAATTGATTCACCGTTCGAGTTTCTAACCCGAGTTCTTGCCTACAAAACGCAGAATAATCAGAGCTTTTTTATCATAATTTTAATTAAGTTTTAAATTAAAATTTTTTTAAATTTATTTTAAATAGTTTAACACTGACCATATTAATGCTATTATTCATTTTCATAAAAAGCAATCACTTTTATAAAAAAACATTTTTTTTGGCATTTCGAAAAAGATGTTTGCTTTATCATATTGCAGTATATGCCTCTAGAATTACACGGACTTGACGTCACACGCCTGGATAAATCGATGAATAACGGAATATACCGACAGAAAAAAGCATATTTCTGTCCGCCTTATTCATCACGAATCATCATAAAAATAATAATTAAATTAATTAATGTTTCTATTGTTTTTGTTTGTTTATTTACCAGCAGCTAACAATAGCTTCACACATTTTGTCCTTCCTTGTAAAGAAGCTTTCATAAGTGCTGTAAATCCGAGAACGTTGCGTGCGTCAATTTGCAAGTTCTTGAAGTGATTAAGCAAATGATGTAAAAGTTCCACATGACCTTTTTAATAAAACACAAGAGAGAGAGAGAAAACGAAAGTGAGAAGAAGAAAAAAAAATCAATAATATTGGTTTTAATCAGCGAATTTTTATACATTTTCTAATTATGATTATGTGACCATGCATTTAATGTGATATTAATTAAATTCTATAATACAGTAGGTACTGTATATACTGTATATAGAGTGGCGCACGTAAAACACACCCTGCTAAAAGATGACTTTTGTAGAAACTATAAGGCCCTTGTCACACAGTGACACACGCCACTTTGTGATGTTAGGTTTCGACTGCAAATTGAAGTCGATTTGCCTCTGAAAACTGATTATAAAACTGCAATAAAATAAGTTTGGGCCAAAATACTGTATATGAACATGTAACGTTTTGAACAAAAAGTTCCTCATTATTTTCCATCTGATTAAATGGAATAACCACAAAGTTTGAGGGTTGTTTTCATTTTACAACCACCTTAAAGAGTGGAACGTTTTACCAGCTGCACCACACTGTATAAATTATACGAACCAGCCTGTGCTGCAAAATGAAGTGGTGTGTTGCCTTCATTATCTCCCAAATTGACATCCAAACAAGGAATCTGAGATACGAGTTCCAATAAAGGCAGATTCCCATTGACACAAATGTGACTGACACCTGTCTGAAAAAAAAAATCACAAAATGAATTTTATGTAAAGGCACTCAGTTAAAAAAATTTTTTTTCAAGTTGGAACCCTGTTCAGAGGATTAAAGCTTGGCATGATTGATGCAGACCATTGTTGGTGGTTAATTTCGACTGCAAAATGAAGTCGACCTGTCGCTTGCCAATTTCCTACATGTCTCCATAGCAATCACATTGCAACCACAGCCCCAGCCATCTGCTACAACAATCGACCATCAAAAGTGGTTTGTATGCCAAGTCCCTAAGACCTTAATTGAAGAAAAAAAATCTTGGCACTTGAACACTCTAAACAGGGTTCCAATATAAATTTTTTTTTACTGAGTATCATTGAATGATAAATTTCTCTGTTGACACCTTGTTTAGATGATTCAAGTTGAAGTTCAAGTGCCAACTTTTTTTTACTTGAAGTTAAATTTCTAAAATTGTTTAAACCCATCATTTGAAGGCCACTTTTTTTTTAATAAAAGTTAAACTCATTTAAATAATTCTGTTGCTTAGAAGAAGAAGAAGAAGAAGAAGAAGAAGAAGAAGAATACAATTTCAAAGTTATTCCAGTTGACATCATTTAAAAACACAAACATGAATTTTAAATCATCTTGACAACATGTTTTCAGACTTATAACAAATAAAAGAGAAGGGAAGGAAGGCAAGAAGGATTTAGAAATAAATGTCAAAAGGAAGCAAAATTGCATTATATCATCATCCTCAATCATTATACATAGAAGAAACCCATTTGTGCTCACAAACACATGAAATTTCTCCAGGTTTTTTTTTCTTCTCTTTTCTTCTATATGTCTGTGTACCTCAATTGCAATTTACTAAACAATAATAATTCATTTTGTCGATCAATATTCTTTTGTAGACATCAAAAATAATAAGTGGATCAAAAAAATATGACAAAAACTCTAAACTTTGATATTATGATGATCATTGATGATGATGATACTTAAACCTGCCACTAAAATATTAATTGATCCATTTTATTTCCTGGTTCTATTTTGTCATATATTTTATTTCCGCAAAAAAGTAAAAATGGGATCATATTATATTACATATAATTTAGGCTAAACATAACTTTATATTCAAAAAAAAAAAACACGGAAAAAACGGAAATAAAAGCAAAGAAAGTTTTTTTTTTAAATATTTATATGACATAAAAATATGTGTAGGTTTTTTGTTTCCGTTTTCTCAATGTACAGATTCAAAGGCACAAACCGCCCCTAGAACTCTTACTTATTCTTCATTTTAAAAGCAACGTTATGACAAACTTGATAGTGTATTTATTAAACTAGAAGAGTAAAAGATACACTTAATTAATAATAGTTTCATGTTTTTATTTTTCAAAATAATTTTTCATGACAGCCTTACAGTTTTGGCCTATACAAATTTTATTTTTATTTCCTCTTCTAGTTTTTTTTAAAACCATTTTCAAATTTGTCTTCATAGTAATCAGAGTTAGATTCACAGCTGATTGTAAATCATGTTCATTAGACGAGAAAAATTTCTTTAACATATAAATGTTCTAGAATATTAAAAATATTTAACATACTGTATGTTCAAAAAAATTACATATACATTGTTGTTTTTTGCATTGTTTTATGGTTTTGACCTTTTTATTCAAAAAAATAAGATTATTAATTAAGAGAGGAATAAATAATTTAATAGATTACTAAAAAAGTTATTATGTGCAATTATTACTAGACAATGTGCAAAACCACAAAGTCGATATTAAATCTACAATATTATTATAAATTTAAGGGTCTCTGCGTTTAATGTGTGCCAAAGTCACTAGCCAATGTTACAAAACCATCAATTCAGGATAATCTGTGCATTTTAGACAATGTACACAATTCTTTACAAAACAGCTAAATAACAGGTACACTCTAAAACAGCTACACTGCTGTATGGTTTCCTTTTTTAGGCATTCTGCCCATTGCCTTTGTAACAGTGTCTAGTGAATTTGGTTGTAGCATAAGGCACACATTTAGTAGGAACCCCTGTCGAAAAAAAAATATTCTATTTTCAACTACATGTATATAGACTAATTAGACTATCTTTTAGGTGAACTCTATGAGAACACTAGCCTCTAAACAGTCTTTGTGATGTTTAAAAAAGCATAATATGTGCCTTTTGCTAGTCAAAGTCAATCGCCAACTTTGCAAAACAATCAATTCTACAGTAAATTGTATAAATTAGAAAACTTTAGGCAATGTGCAGACGACATAATACCTAATACAGTAATGATTAAACCATCCTACAGTGTAACTGTTTGTTTAGTATATACATTGTCTAAATTTCTAAAATAAAATTAATTGTACAGATTTCTACTGCATAAATGATGGTTTTCCAACATTGGCTAGTGTTTAGCAGTGACTTTGCCTGAAGCATAAAGTACACATTAGGCGGTAGTTCCTCCATTAATGTATTAATTAATAATATTGCAGATTAATATCGACTTTGTGGTTTTGCACATTGTCTAGTAATTTATTTTTAGAATGACTGATAATTTCACTTTGGCTGTAGCTTGCCCCTTAAATTGAATTTATCTAGCCTAGCAACACTGTAATGCAAAAGATAAACAAGAAATTATTTAATGAAGAGCCAACCAAAATCCACTGGGATTTACATGTTCAAAAGAATTAGCAAATCAAAAAGAGAAAGAGAGAGAGAGAAAAAAATGCATTATTCAATATTGTAAATTTAACAGAAAGTGTTTCCAGTTGTAGATTAACCATCGATCCAGCCATCCGCTCATATAATAATTCTCAGTATTAAAACTTTTAATCTAATGTGACAGCTGGCATTTTATACCATTTTCAATTAAGATTTAATCTCTGATTTTGCCAAAATGTGAAATATCGCACAAAAGTTTAGACTCAATCAAAGCGTAATCAAGTCTTTTCTTCTTTTACAAAAAAAAACCTAGTTTGCTAATATATGAAGTGCAAAGCCAACAAAGAGTAAAAATACTAGAAAGTTATGGGGTGTCTGAATTTTTATTGCCAATAGTTTGGCAATGAACAGAAAATTAAATTCAATGAAACTTTTAAAAGACTTTTTTTTTATTAAGAAATAATAAAAAAATATGAAGGAACTCTTGAATGTGACCGTGATGAAATGTATATCCCCCCCAAACCAACCAGACACCAATTTCATCATTGGATTGGCCTTTCTATGTTTTTAAGATGATTCAACAAGTAATTTCACAGGCATCTGTAGACAGCTTCAGAATTTCTTTGGCTCCGCCCTTTTATGAGCGTCAGACCAAATATCAACCAATTAGAAATAAAAAGGGCGGGACATTTGACATCAGACCCAGTAACAAACCAGTTAGAAATTGATGACGTTCATAAAAGGGCGAAGCCAAAGCAATTCTGAAGCTGTCTACAGATGCCTGTGTAATTTCTAGGCCACAAACATTTTTTTTCTTCAGAAATTTAAGACGGTTTTAAATTATAAACGCCACTGATTAATCTATTTTTCAGGAGCAAAATTACGAGAAACTTGAAAGTGTTTTAGAAACTAGAAGGGTAGCTCAATTACTTATGACTGTTTTCATGTTGGTATGTTTTAAAATAAGCTTTTCATGGCAGTTTGAAAATAATCCAACTTTAAGCAGACAAATATTTTAATACAAAATTAAAATTTTTTTTAATTTTGTCTATAAAAAAGTTTACTTTGAAAAATACATAAAAATACTAAGTTTGTTAGAAACTTGAATTTTAGGTGAATTTTCAAAAAGTGTTTTATCGACTTATCTTAAAAGATAAACTTTTCATATCAGTTTGATAATGATCAAATTTACGAATCAGAAATAAAATTGTTATTAAAAATTAAATAATTTCTTAGCAAGCAGTCTAGAGGGCCAATGGCAGAGGAATAATTTAGTGTATAAGCTGCATAAAAATGCATTGTGAAAAAATCCATTAACACATTTTATAAAAATTCCCAATACAAAGGTAAAATTAAGTTTAAAAGCAAGATGAATTCAATTGCCATTCTAGTTTCTAAAAAAACTTTGAATTCATTTTTCAAATTTATTCTAAACCAGCTGTTAATTAATCACAACTGTGTTGAATAAATTTAACTTAATATGAGTGGTTCTTCTTCACATCATTACAAAATAATACCATAAAAACACTTGGCACTTGAACTTCTATTTAAACCCTCTAAACAGGGTTCCAGTATAGCAAAACCTCTTTCCATGGTACTCAGCAAAACAAGATTTTGAAATATTGGAAACCTGTTCACCTTTAGTGATCCTACTGTAGGGGCTCGGCTGTTTATGTAATATCAAGCAAATATTTGTCAATTTGTGGCTCAAGTGCCAATTGTGAAGTAATCATCATCATGATCATCATCATTAGAGCAACTGCAATTATGCTTTTTTTTCTAATCAAAAAAGCTGGTTAGAGGCTAGATGTCTAGATGTGGTTACTACTAGTTCTAGCCAATAACCAATGTTTTTAATTGAAAAAAAAACACAGTTGTTTTTTGATCTAAATGGGATTACTTCACATTTGGCATTTGGGCCACAAATTGACAAACATTTGCTTTGATATTTGCATAAAAAATATTAGCCCTAATAATGATTAAACGTGAACGTGGTAAAATGTGGTATAATTTTTCTTGTTGAATTTTTGGGCATTTTTAAAAGAAGCCTCAAATTATGTCATCATGTGCCTCATCATGCATGTTATTTATGAAAATGCCAGTGTACACGTAATGAACCGTGTAAGAATAGATCAACCATCTATTTTCTTTTTTGCTTGCTTCAGCATTGTTTTACATTTTTTTTTGTTCATCTTTGACATACAGCCATTATTAAGAGAAAGGATAAGATTGGTCGGGCCCCAACACCTCAATGGAGGGCCCCAACTTCCAAATCTTATCCTTTTCTTAGTAAAGCGGATGCATTGGAAGATGCTCTGCAAAAAGTGCACCAATTTGCAACTTCAGCATACATTTTAAATGCCTTCATGTGTGTGTGTTTGCCTGGTGGTATAGATTGGACTTAGTGCTAACTAAGCATTCCTTTGGCACCAATAGTCTATCCATCCATCCATCCACCATATTTCTTAGTAAATCTCTTGAGCACATATAATAGAAATAAAAATTTCTCTACCACTCTTGTTTGTTGCTTAAGATTTTGCTTTCTTTTGATGTACATTTTTTTTTCCTTTCTCTTATTCCGCCACCAATCAATTTTTAATTGCAAAATCGATCAAGAACACCATAGCTTATTTATTTAAAGCTTTTGTAAATCATCATGTCGCTTACATAAATTGTAAACAAGAACAAAATTGAGGGCACTCTTAGAGTCTAGAGTAGAAAGAGATGCTCAAACGTTGGCTCCAAGACAACTTATTTTCTCTTAAGGTTACAATTACAATTAGTACTCTGCTAGCAGCCAAATAGTCCTATGGCAGAGGGACATAAAAGTCCCTATACAGCATTAAGCATTGTCAAGCACATATAAAAACAAAATGAATATACAAATGTCAATCCCACAAAACAAAATTATCCCCATTCACCACTTCTTCCTCAGGAAGAGAGTTCCATTGTCTTATAACTCTAGGGGGAAAAAGACCAATAATATGAATCTGTCCTAGCAAAAAAATCCCTAATTTTCTTAGAGTGGTCAGCCGTGCCCATATATAGTGCTTTATCAATATCACTGGACTGCGGTTTAGGACAATCACCACGTGTAATTTTTCCAAACAATTTCAAACTTAACTCAGCCCTGCGATGTGCCAAACTATGCCATTGTAGCACTGACAGCATCTCAGTGACACTATCTGTAAATTTGTGCATGCCACAAATAAACCTAGCTGCCTTACGCTGAACCATTTCAACTGAATGAGTGTGTGTGTGACAGAGTGAGGATTCCATAAAATTGGCTTTATACAGTAGATATTCAATTTACTTTTGTCCCACCGAACCGCGCCGCTGCAGTGGCTAATGCTTTGCTCCATAGACACTTTAGTCAAATTTAAACACAAAAACGTCAAGTGAACGGTTTTTTTTAAGAAACATTATGAAACAAATCAGATTGTTTTCAAAGCTAGAATGGTAAAAGATGCTGCTAAAAGTTTTTTTTTCATGGCCAATATTTAAAAAATAAACATTTTATAGTTGAGTTTGAAAATGACCTGTTTTTTTTTTGGTTTTTTCACTGACATTTCATACAAAACTATTTTTGATTTTTTCAAACTATCATAAAAAGTTTATTTTTAAAGCTATCATCATGAAAAAACTTTTAACATTATCACCAACTATTCAAGTTTCTAAAACAGTTTGAATTTTTTCGTTATGTTTTTCCTGAAAAACGTTCGCTTGAAAAATATAAATTTTCTCAAAACTGCAGGTGGCGGAGAAGAGACATTAAATAGAACATAATAGCCGCGTAGGCGCGCCATCTGGAAGACCAAAAACAAAATAAAAATCTATAAAGCCACCTTAAGAAGGTTTTAAAATATAAACGCCTATAGGACTCTTGATTATTCTGTCTTTCAGAAGACAAAATTAAGAAAAAACATAAGGGTTTTTAGAAACTAGAAGGATATCTTAATCAATTTAAGGGTAATTTCATGTTGTTATCTCTCAAAATAAGAGCTTTTTATGTTAGATAGAAAATCAATATGAAAATACCCTTAAATGATTCAGCTACCCTTCTAGTTTATAACATACTATATATACTTTCAATTTCTTCTTAATTTTTCTCCTCAATTACAGAATAATCAAGAGTTTGAAAAATATTCTGTTATGTGTGGCTCGTCAACCAAATAATTTTGGCCACCGTCTCACTGATGCCCTCAAATTGGAAATTTAAATCAAGTTGTGAAAGGATTTTCATTTTATGATTAAGTCGACCTTTAAGTTTTTTTTTATCCATGGCCGGTTCACCTAGATTTATTTTAATTGGAAACTAAATGTAGGTGAACAACAGTTTACTTTCATTTTTTTTTTCTTCTTCTTGACAAACATTCGGATAAACTTTGTAATTTAGTGATATTATTCAATGTAAACTATTTACGCAAAGTTTATACCGATGTAAACTTTGCCAAAAAATGTTGTTGTTTTTATTATTTTGTCTACTTTGATACTAAAATTTCTAGACAACAATACTTTCATAAATTGTCAAAAGTATTGTTTTTTTTGGTTCTGTTTATTAGAAAATATTAACTTCTGTAAACAAAAAAAAAATCATTAAAACATTAACACGACTCGAAAAACATGAAAACATCAAACCGATTTTGATGTTTTCATTTCTTAAATAATAAATAATAATATTAATATTAATAATTAATATTAAACTCCATCCATAACAACTCGAGTTGATTTTTTTTCTTCAAATATTATATGAAAATATTTTTGATATTTAAAATGTTTTATGAACAGCTAATTTTTGAACTCTGGTTATAATAAGTATCAGACGAGATATTTATAATCATCATAATCACTCATTATAATCACCTTAAAAGAAATTGAAAGTGTCTTAGAAACTAGAACAGTAGCTGAATTATGGGGCAGACTAAACGTCTGTATGATGATACTGACTATAGTCAGTATCATCATAGAAAGTGCGGCAATTTACGAATTCATACCGATACAGAGTGGATTCTGTATCGGACTGAAAATTCATAAATTGCCGCACTTTCTATGATGATACTGACTAGTCAGTATGATCATACAGACGTTTAGTCTGCCCCCTGAATTATTTAAAAGTAGTTTCATGTAATTCTACTCAAAGTTAGTTTATTTTCAAACTAACATATAAGCTTATTTTGAAAAATAACAACATGAAGATTGAGCTAATTCCCTTCTAGTTTCTAAAAAACTTTCTAGTTTTTCTGAATTTTGCTCTACTGAAAAACAGAAGTTACAGAATAACCAGAGTTTGTGAGTTGTGACGAGTTTACAATTTAAAACCAGCTTTAAAAACACAACTGAAAACTGGAATCGACAATTCAAGTGGGTTTTGTCAAACATCACATCGGAAATGAAAAAAAAAGTTTTAAAGATTTTATGGGCGGAGGAGTTGAAATGAATGAATTTATTGCCAAAATAACACAAGAAGAGAGGGCCCAACAAGAGTTAAAATTAGACCCATATGGTTGTTTGTGTGTTCTTTTTTTGGCAACCAGAAATAAAAGTAAAACAATGTGAAAAAGTTTCCGAAAACAACAACAAGAACAAATATCACAAATTATTATATCTAAATTATAAAACTGTATATTTGAAAATAAAATTGAAGGATTTCATACCTATACAGGGTGTTATATTCCCTACTAAATCCTTAAAAGAACTGAAATCTTTAAATGCATTTAAGATGGCTGAAAAGATAATTATTTTGTTTTTACTCCCTGAATGGCGCCACTGTAGTGGCTAATACTAAGCTCCATAGATGTTTTTGAAAAATTTGGACGCATAAATGTCAAGCGAACGTTTTTGTTTTTATAAAAAAAAAACATTATGGGAAAATTCAAATTGTTTTCAAAACTAGAATGGTACAAATGTATTCTAAAAGTTATTTCATGGCAATATATTAAAAAATATACATATTAAATTCATAAGCAGTTTGAACATGACCCGTTTTTAGGTTTTTTTTTCCATTAACAATTCATGAAAAACTATTTTCGCCTTTTTTCAAACTTTCATAAAATGTTTATTTTTAAAGATATCATCATGAAAAAAACTTTTAGCATTATCACCAACTATTCTAGTTTCTAAAACATTTTCAATTTTTTTCGTAATGTTTCTTCTGAAAAACGTTAGCTTGAAAAATATAAATTTTCTCAAAACCGTATAATGTGAGAAGAAACCTCCTATAGAACATACTAGACAATGCAGTGGCGCCATCCGGTAGAGGGGGGACCAAAAATAGAAAATGAATATCTATTCAGCCATCTTAAATAATAAACATATTCTACCGAGTTCTTAGAAAAGTATATTGAATTCAATATATTCAGTTATTAATCCTAATACATTGAGTTAGTATATTAACTGTGTTAGTAAATTAGCACTTCAATACGTTTCAGGCATTAAGTAATAAAAGTCGAAAGGTTAAACCCAATTAACTTAATTAATGTATTTATCTTAAGTGACATATTTAGTATAAGTGACAACTTAAAATAATAATTAGAGAGATGAGGAGTAGTTAAGATTACAAGCATTTTAAAGGTAGTTAGTGATGTATATACTTTAAAAATGTTATTAAATAAATTAGCCATTTTTTGTTAATTTACCAAACAACAAAAACCCAACTTTAATATTAATATAGGAATTAATTAAAACACATTAACTTTAACAAAAAGTAGTTATAAAAGTAGTAGTCAACTGCTAAAAAAATAGTTTATGCCAGTCTTTGAAATTAAATTAATTAAATAATAAATAAATCTGTTAAAAACAACCTAATAAGATTAAAATTAAAATGTGTTATGAATATACAGGGTGCTGCTTATCAAATGTATATATTCTTCAAATCATCTTTGAAATTTAATTAATTAATCTGTTATAACAAGCTAATACGATTAAAATTGAAATATCTAATGAATATAGTGTTTGTGTTTAATTAGTAAAACCTCTAAATAATACTTTTGGTAACACCTTAGATATTTTTTTTTAATAATATATTAAATTAATCTGTTAAAACAACATAATAAGATTAAATTGTATTATGAATACATGTACAGGGTGCGCTAAACTACTAAAAAAACTCTTTAGAAAGAATTAATGGCATCTTAGAAATTAAGAATAATAATAAATTACTCTGTTAATAAACAACCTAATAAAGATTAAAATTAAAATGACTTATGAATATACAGGGTGTGCTCATCAATTATAAATTATTATTCAAACAGTTTAGTGCAGTGGTTCTCAAAGGGGGTGTGTGCCATGATTTTTCCTAGATGTGTTTTGAATCTTATATTGAATGTGTAATTTAATTTATTTTCAAATTCATTTTAACTTTGTTGGAAAAAAGCAAAATAAACAAAACTTTCCTATTACACGTAAGGCACGGCACCCCTTTTGCATTAAAAACCAATGGATCGCTGTGGGTGTTCTGTGGCATACTAGTGTGTCATGAGTTTTGTTAAAAAAAAACTCTGTGCCACTTACTAATAGTGGACACCAACATTTAAAATAATTTTAAATAATTAGAATAATAATAAAATATAGTAGAATAATAATAATTCTACAATATTTAATACCTTTCCAGTCTTATCTCTGCAGTTGACCATCTCCTGTGTAAGCCTTCTAGATGTCATCAGGTGTCTTACACGGTGATCATCGTGTCCCTCTCGACATGCTAACAGGAATGCAGGATCAGTCTCAAAGGAGTTGGGATTTACCATCGTCGACACCGAAGTCACATGCTGATGATGTCTTCTTACAGATGAAGGTGGTGGAGATCCTGTAACTCCCATCTTTACTCCACAAGGTGGATGATAAGTCTGCATCGATGATGGTGATGATGAATTGCTTGCAACATCAACTCTGCCACCACTACCACCACCACCACCACCACCACTACTACGATGATGATGATGATGATGATCGGATTTTTTTCGCCGGCTCATCATGAGACTATTGCGGCCACTCTCACACCACAACCGCCTTAGAGTTATTAATAAACTAATAATAGAAAAATACAGAAAATTTTTTTTTAAAAATAAAAACTGATCCACTCAACCACACACACACTTAGACACTTAAATCTGATTTAACTCGAGATCAAGGTTTTTGATATTATTAAACTTATCAAAGTATAATTTGTATATATGTTGGATGAAACACATTTTGCAGAAGCAACAGCAAGAAGAAAAAAAATATTGTAATTGATATACAATTATGTTAATAATAATCAATTTAAAATTGATGAAGTTATAATTTTCTGGCAGCTGTGTTTCATTAGTAGTCAGAACCGACACTTTTTTTCTTCTTCTGCTTTTCTCTTTATAAATCTAACAAAAAAAAAACAACAAATGTCTAAACATTTATGTACGCAATCACTAATATACACTTGACTATAATACAGTCGACCCACAAAATGTAAAATCCTATTTTTAGTTTGTCTTCTTTTAGAGTTCATCTCCAAATACTTTAAAATGAATGCCAACAAAAAAAGTTGTTCTTTTTTTTTTTGGGGGGGGGGGGGGAGGGTATGGCAATAGATTCATCCCTGCACAACATACGGCCCGCCTAGTCTTGCTATGTGGCCCGGCAACGCATTTTAGAAATAATTGTATAATTTTGTTTTTAATTTTTTAAAAAAAAAATTATAAGTAGATCTATGTGTATAAAAGCTGAAGAGTTAAGATGGCTGAATAGACATTTATTTTGATTTTGTTCTCTGAGAGGGCATCACTGCAGTGCTTAATGCTATGGTTCCATAGACGTTTTTTGTTGTAAAATTCGGACACAAAAACGCCAAGTGAACGTTTTTTTCTTAGAAAAAAAACATTATGAAAAAATTCAAATTGTTTTCAAAACTAGAATGGTAAAAGATGATGCTAAAAGTTTTTTCATGGCAATATTTTAATATTTTATATTTATAGTTGAGTTTGAAAATGACCCGGTTTTTTTTTTTAGAAAAAACGAAGACATTTGTTATATAAAGATTTTTCGCTCGCTGCGCTCGCCTTCATCACTTGCTATGGTTGCTCAATATTAAATAAAAATTAGTACATTATTTTTGTTTAATTAATTACTTCTTGCGGCCCGTGGCGGACTTTTTGGAGGTAATATTGGCTCTCACCCTCAACCGAGTTGTACAGGTCTATAATAGACTAATAGTAGTGTCAAGCATTTAAGACTGGGCGCCAAAGTTTATTATTATTTTGGCAAAAATATACATATGCTTCAAGTCTTGATAGAGTTTTCTTTTTTTTTTAAAAAGAGAGATTTTCAACACCACTTATGTGGAGGGGTATTTTTTTTTTCATTTTGAGATTTTGTGTCAATGAGTTTCAGCTGTGAGCTAATTTTGATTGAAAAACTTATGACAGAAATCATTTGGTCTGTCAGCTACATCATACTTCAGCATATTATGGCTGTAAAAAAACAAGTTTTACCCAATTGAAAAATTGAAAAGTACAATAACAAGAGACAATGCTAAAATAATCTTCATGGTGACATCTTTCAAAATAAACGTTTCATGACAGTTAAATCTTACTTAAGCACATTATGTAGTCAAAACAGGGGGTTCAAATTGAAAAACTCAAAAGTAGAATGACAATAAAATATGCATAGACAATTTTCATGGTGGTATCTTTCAAAATAAACGTTTTATGGCAGTTAAAATAGCACATTTCAACACATTTTCAAACACATTCAACACATTTGCGCAGTTCAAACATTTTTTAATAAAAAAAACTTTTAAACATAATCTCAAGATTTGTTTAAAAAGTAGAATGACAATAGAAGTTGCATAAACAATGTTCATGCTGATATATTTCAAAATAAGAGGGTTTATGACAGTTAAATCTTACATCAGCAATTACGTACTTTTTTTTTTTCACAGTTTTTTTTTCAGAAAAATTTTAAATATAATTTAAAGATTTATTTAAAAAAAAGCGTAGAATAACAAAATAAAATTTCTATCACTGTTTAATAAGTTGCAAAATGAAACCAAATTCTAAAATGTCATGAAACGTTTATTATTTTTAAGATATTATAAAAATACCAGATTTTGTTTCAAAAAAAGCATTTTACTTGCTTGATAATGGAAAAAAATTCAATAAAATTTTGTTATATCGCCCCCCCCCCCCTGAATCCCTGATAATAAGAAATTATATTCTGGTCCAAAAAAAAAAAAGAGAAAAAAAATGCCTTTGTCAGCACAATACAGATTTAGAACCACTTATAATCCATAACAGCTGCTATAGAAAAAAACAACAAATTTAGCTCATACTTGTATTATACCAGTATTATTAGTCAATTGTTGATTCAACCCAATGGCATCAATAACCATTTTTTTTCTATGCCACTTCCGAAATTAAAAAAGTAGAAACGTCATCAGCTCAAAATGAATAATTTATAAATAAAAAAAATAATACTCTCAATAATTTATTCAATGCAAAAATGTTTTCAATACTTTTTTATTTTATTTTGCAATTTCTATTGAGTTTCAATATCAGCTGCATGTCTTTAAAAATTCAATTTCTATTTATAAAAAAAGCGACAAAAACAATTCAAGTGATTCACAAATTTAGATAAGAATTTTTCTAGGAAAAACTTCTTAACCTCAATAAGTTGGTCCAGTTTTCTTATTGTACATTTTTTTCTCGTAATATTTATGTTGTTTGTTGACTTTACTGATGTACACACACATTCTTGTTGTTGTTGTACCAATTTATTTACCTCCTTAAAATAAATAAAAAATATTTGATGACGGAAGCAACATTTTTTGAAGATTGCCAATAAATAAACAATGAACTAATATAGAAATAATAAACTCATTTTAACTTCATTCTACAAACTAAGATATATATATATATATATATATATATATATATATATATATATATATATATCTTTATGTATATATACTAGTGGGGTAACCCGTCATAAATGAATGACGGGAGCAAAATCCACAGGCAACTGTGCCCAGCATTAGAATTTCTTTTCCTCCGCCCTTTTATGACGTCAGACCAAGTAACAAACCAATTAGAAATTGATGACGTTCATAAAAGGGCTGAGCAAAAGAAATTCTAATGCTGGGCACAATTGCCTGTGATAAACTGTAGTTTAATTTTGCTACTATTATCCCCTCCCCTTTTTATATTTGAAAGAGAAAATGAGTTTTTCATTTTTGCGCATTGTGCGCATGCGCGTCGTTTGTTCCTTTTTTTACTCCTTTCATTTCAATTTCAGTCACCCCCTCCCACTTTTTCCCCCTCCACGTTTCTCTCTCTCCCCCTTCTACACTTTCCAACCTTTTCCCCCTCTCCAATTTAATATCATGGGGTTCTTGGATGGGGAGTGTGCAACATATAGTTGACCTTGAGAAAAAAAGCAGTTCATTTATTCATTTAAATTTATATAAATTCCGACGTGCTTCAAGGTTTGTACAGCGTTAAACACACACACACAGACCTGAAAGAGAGAGAGAGAGAGAGGTAGCTCAACTTAATGTTAGAAAAAGCGTGGACTTTATTGGGGGTGTTTCAACAGGGACGATTTTATTTCACGTTTCTATGTTTAAAATAAAACTTTTTATGAATCAAAAACTGAAAAAATTAACTGCTAATATTCAAAAACTTAAATTGGGTCATTTTTATACTGCCAAAAAATTTATTTTGAAATATATCAACATATAAACACAGTACACTACATATAGACACTGAGGAAGCTATTTTTCAAATTTCTAACATACTTACAATTTCTACTTGGGAACAGTTTAATGCAGCAGGTGCATGACTTCAAATATTTAGCATCTGTGCTGCAAGATGATGGGAACTTAGACTTAGACATCACAAACCGGATAAAAGCAGGTTGGCATAGGTGGAGGCAGGCTAGTGGGGTTTTATGTGACAGGAAGTTACCTATAAAATTGAAGGGAAAGTTTTATAGAACAGTAGTCAGACCAGCTATGTTGTATGGGTCAGAATGTTGGGCAATCAAGAAGGTGCATGAGGCTAGAATGCAGGTAGCTGAGATGAGAATGCTAAGGTTTATGAGTGGGGTGACCAGAAGGGATAGGATTAGAAATGATTTTATTAGGGGTAGTGTAGGGGTAACAAATATAGTAGAAAAGATGCAGGAAAATAGGCTGCGGTGGTTTGGGCATGTCCTCAGGAGCAGAGAAGATGGGCTGCTGAGGCAGGCAATGAACTTAGACCTGGAAATAAATCGGGGTAGAGGAAGACCCAAGCAAACCTGGGATGTGGTAGTAAAACGGGATATGGTGGCATGTGGGGTCCCTGGGGGCTTAGTGCAAAATCGGAACGAGTGGAGAGTTAGAACCAGCAAGGCCGACCCTGCTGCTTGCGGGATAAGGTACAGGAAATGATGATGACTTACAATTTCTACTTATTGTTAGTTTTTTCCTGAAACGAAGAATTACCCGCTGTCGATGAAACATCTTAGGCCAAGAACACACGTGCCGAAAACACAGATTGAAAATGCAACAGAAAATAAAATTTCTATAATTTAATTATATTTATTTGTTATTTCTCGCCTGCCTCTGGTTAGGGACAGGAAAAACTTATTTTAGCTTTTACGAGAAAAGGTTAAGATTGATTTAGCAGGTCCTAAAGCCAGTGAAGGCTTATACAGGTCGTAGCAAGGCAAGACTTGTTGAACCCTTCTCATAAACCCGGATTCACTTGTTTGGATGTTACCTGATTAATTTTATTTAACGAAATTAGACATGAATAATACAGCAACATTTTATTTTGTTAATAGTAAAATAACAAGGGTTATACAATTTCTTTGTTTATTTTCTATGGTCCCCTATCTACTCTCATTCATTTCTTCATAATTTGTTTACCCATTTCACTTAAGCCTCTTTGATTTACTCAATTTGTGTCCTCTGGATTAAGAAGTCAGTGTCTCATGATAAGCCCAATGACACTTCTACCAGAGGTTTAATGTTCACAGAAAGATGGAATGTGGAGTAAAACCACTAAGATGGTAGTTACTCCGTCCACGGCTGTGAATTAATTTTCAGAGGGGCTCTGATTAATGCTGTATTAAAACTGATCACAACCACTATCATACTGGTTATTATGACAACAAGGGTATTGAGTTTTTTTTTTTTTTTGAATTTGAAAAATTACTCTGCAAGCAGCCATAAAGGCCTATGGCAGAGGGACAAGAGTCCAAGTGCAGCATAGAAAATGCATTGTCAAAACCAGAAAATATCAAACCCTAATGATATAAACCCACAACAATTTCAATATTTTTTAATGCTGCAAATATATGCATTGTCAAAACAAAACAAAATTATGACTCCCATAAAATACGTTTTTCCTGCACAAAATCCCCAGCAAGCGAGTTCCATTGTCGAATCGCCCTCGGGACAAATGACCAGTAATAAGAATCTGTTCGTGCAAAAATCTCTCCAACTTTATTAGAGTGGTCACCCGTACCCAAATATAATGCCCTGCAAAGTTTACTTGAAGTAGGTTTAGGGCAAGAGCCTTCTAGCATTCGATTAAAGATATTAAGACTAAAATCTGAACGTCTTGCAAGTAAACTATCCCAACCAAGCTCTGAAAGCATTTTAGTTACACTGTCGGCATATCCATATTTAGCACAAACAAACCTAGCAGCCCTGCGTTGGACCATTTCTATAGAGTGAGCTAAGTCCTCAGTGTGGGGATTCCACACAGAGCTGCAGTATTCTAGATGGGGACGTACTAATGATTGATATGCTATACATTTTACCTCCCTGGGACACCTTCTTAGAATGCGTTGACTAAACCTAAGCATCTGCATAGACTTGGAAATAATCTGTTCGACATGCAGCTTTCAAGAAAGTTTAGCTGTAATCGTTACCCCCAAATATTTATAAGAATCTACGTTATTAAGTGGAATGGCCCCTATTCTATATGGAAATATTATTGGATTCCTTCCCCTAGCTACCCTCATTACACAACATTTTCCCTTATTAAGTTGAAGTTGCCATTTAGAACACCATGCCTCTATTGCTTTCAAGTCACTATCAATAATATGGCAATCATTGTCAGAGGTAACCTCACGATAAATTATTGTATCATCTGCAAATAGCCGGCAATTGCTGCTAACTTGACTGCTGAGGTCATTAATATACAAAAGAAACAGAAGTGGACCAACACACTACCCTGAATAACCCCTGATGTAACCCCTATCCAGTCAGATTCAGACCCACCTGCAACAACCCTTTGTTTCCTATCACTCAAAAAAGAATGCACCCATTTATACACCTGTTCACCCAATCCATACCCACTAATTTTTGTCATTAGTTTTGAGTGAGAAACTGTGTCAAATGCCTTGCAGAGATCAAGAAAAACCAAATCTATCTGACTGCCTTTGTCTAAAATTTTCTGAAGGTCATCAACTAAAAGAATAAGCTGGGTTTCACATGAACGCCCCCTAAGAAACCCATGCTGGTTATCACACAAAAGATTGTTTTCCATAAGAAAATTCATTGAGGAGGAATATATAATATGTTCAAGGACCTTGCAAACTATCGAGGTTAAAGACACGGGTCTGTAATTAGTTACCTGAGACTTGTCTCCTGATTTAAAAATTGGGCTAACATTAGCTAATTTCCACATATCTGGTACAATACCTACATCTAAACTCTGTTGAAAAATTAACTGAAGGTATGGACCCAACTCTTGTGCAAGATTTTTTAAAATGATAGCATACATCCCATCTGGACCACAGGTTTTATTTGAGTCTAATTTTAGAAGTTGCTTGACTATCCCATCTGCAGTTATTACAATTTGATCCATAAAAAGAGATGTTGAAGGAAAACCTTCATGTGGTATGCCATCATCAATTGTGAAGAAATTCTTGTATTGTTCATTTAATAAGGTAGCTTTCCCTACTGGATCTGAAACAAGCTTCCCATTTGTGTCAACCAGAGAAGGAATAGATTCTCTACTTCGCCTAGAGTTCTTGATGTAACGCCAAAATAATTTTGGGTCCGTTTTTAACCATTCTCCAAGCGTTTCTGTTTTAAAATTATCGTGAGCTAACAAGATTTCCCGTTTCGCTGCTGTGCGTGCAATACGGAATTCATTGCAATTCACTAATTTTGGGTGATTTCTAGCCCTATTCCTCCATAAGCGTTGCTTACGAAGAGCCCTTTTAACTTTGCTAGTGTACCATACTGGTGTGGCACAGTCTCTAACTACCTTCGTTGGAATAAAGGAGGAAGACCCACTTAAAATTAAACTATGAAATCGTGACCAATTCAAATTCACATTTTGAGGATGAAAACATTCTTTAAATTTATGAAAATTATCTATCAAATGTGACTTAAAACCATCCCAATTACATTTGTTAAAAAGAAACACTACTCTTTTAACCTCAGAAATTTTTTCCACACATGCATTAACATCACATAAGATAATCTGATGATCACTAATTCCCCCTGATACCCTAACATTGGATAATAACTCCGGACTATTAGTCAGTACTACATCAAGAATTTTGTCATTTCTGGTTGGTTTAGTTACAACCTGTTCCATAGAATAAGTATTCATACTATCTAAAAATGAAACTGCTAATAGCTTGTCACTGCCACTGATCACCGTATGCATTTCCCAGTTGATGTTTGGAAAATTTACATCACCTCCTAAAATAATGATTGGGCTATGGTATTTACGATGAAGAGTGTCCAAAGAAGTTCTTACACTAGTGACTGATAAAGTTCTTGATAAATCAACACACTTAACCTCTATTTTAATATCATGTGTCCCCCTTTCACTTTGGATATCAGGGACACAGGAATCTTAAATTTCTATTCTTATCATGTGTCCCCCTCCCTTTTCACTTTGGATATCAGGGATACAGGAATCTTAAATTTCTATTCTCATCATGTGTCCCCCCTTTCACTTTTTGTAAGGTTTTATGTGACCATTTATTAAAAATTATAGCTTGTCCTACCCTAAATTGTTGAGATGTTCTCCACGAGATTGAACCTTGATGGGAATCGGCTTCTCTTCAATTTCCTGGAAAATCCTGGTGACCACTTGCTGCTTCTTCTGTTATTCCTGTTTGGGCACTAGCACTTTCACACACTTCACTACTCTCTTGATTCCAATGGATTTTCTGGTACTTCAAATTGCTACTCTCTCCTTTCTCCAATTTCGAGGTTCTCTTTCCTTCTCCAATTTGAGATTCTTTTTCTCCTCCAATTTTGAGATTCTCTGGCTACATTTTTTTGACTATCTCGTTCTCTCCAATTTCGAGCATCTGTCTAAAATAAACATGGCTACCTCTTTTATTACCTACGATTCTGGACTATGATTTTCTGTTATTGTGAATTTGTGTAGTTAATGTTTCGCTATGTATTTCCTGCGTTAAGCCTTTTCTTCGATGTTATCGTATCTATTTTTTGACATCAAGTTCCTTTCTTTAACCGTTATCGAACTTTTTGATCGTTTTCTTTTTCGTCTTCATCCTGTTTTTCTACTTTGTAACAATTTTGCCTTTTTTTTTAATTTAACCCATTTTGGTTCCCTTTTACTTTTATAATTTGTTTATTTTGGGTCTATTTTATTATTGTTGTATTTACCTCCTATTAAATGAAATTAATATTTTATTTAGAAATTAATATTGTCTTTTTATTGATTTTATTAATTAAATAGTCGATATAAAATAATTAATTAAATTATTATCAATAATCCAGTTATAATTATTAATCCTTTTTCATTTTTCTTCTCTTCTTTATTTTTCTTTTTTCTTTTTATTTCCTTTTTGAACAACTTCCTTTATACCGAGTGTGCAAAAATGTTACTTTTTTCTTTTTTAATTTTTTAAACAGGATGTTTGACTTTTAATGAATTTTTTAACTTCCAAGTTAACCATTAATGTATTACTAATTAGTTAATTTATTTTTTATCTTCTATCAGATTTTTTTGGAATATGTTAGGTGTTTTTTATGTTTGTTATTTCTACACCTAACATATTTTACTTTTTTTCTGCCAATAGAAAAGAATTATTATTTAAGAGAAATTTTCAGTCGCATTTCAAATTGTGTTTTCTGCATGTGGGACATTGGAATTAATGTTGTTTCTGAAAAAAAAACAGAATAACTAGAAGGCTTCATTATAGAAAAAAAAGTGATAAAATGGTGTAATTCATACCTATGATGTCACTCCATGTGCACTACTATTTTATGACTGTCATTTTATGTGTGCAGCATAAAATGACAGTCATAAGTTACTAGTTAATGGCAGTAATATGACAATAATTGTCTTAGTAATATTTTGTCATTTGCTTTTGTGATTGTTACCAGGTTATGACAATCTTATTTTCTTTATGTAATGAGGCCCCAGAGTTTTAGAAGACGTTATATATTTTTTTTTACTTAAAACTCTTGTAAGCCTACTTGTTACTAACCTATAAGAAAATTGAAATTAGTGTTGGGTTTAGATTAAAACAACTTAACTATTACAACTATTGTACTTACCACTTACATTTAAAAGTATTGTAACGAATCGCATATTCCAATTTCCTTCCCTTCGTATAATTAAAGATATTTTGATGGGCAGGTTCTCACCGGGACTGGCTCACTACAGCTAACTGGGTCACTACAGCTACCAGGCTCACTACAGCCACCAGGGTCACTACAGCTACCAATTTGTTTATCAATACATTTAGTTTAGATTACATTCGGTTCAGTTAGGTTTCATTATGTTCGATTAGGTTTCATTATGTTCAGTAAGGTTCGGTTAGGATCGGTAAGGTTCGGTTAGGATCGTTAAGGATCGGTTAGGTTCAGTTAGGTTTGGTTAAGATCGGTTAGGTTCGGTTAGGTTTGGTTAGGATCGGTTAGGTTCGGTTAGTATCGGTACTTTTTGGTTAGGATCGTTAAGGTTTTATTAGGTAAGGTTAGGGAGAAAGGGTTATTTTTTAGCTGTAGTGAGGAGAAAGTGATAAAAAAAGATCTATATTTTGTCCCCCTATTTTTTGGTAGCTGTAGTGACCCTTCTGATGAACAAAAGGTCTATTAATTTTTTTGGTAGCTGTAGCAACCCAAGTAGCTGTTCTCCCCCTAGTAGCGCTTGTGAGCCTTGGTAGCTGTAGTGACCCCCAACCTTCTCACCTCATGCTTGGGGGTGGCCGGGAGGTCATCGAGGTGATATCTCCCCGCCCACCAGGATGAGAAAAGAAGGCAAGAGGCCTCTATTGTCGATTTTAATAGGATGTAGCCTAGAGAAATCGATGCTGCAGAAAGAACTCTTGGCCAGCGAGAACTTTGTCAAGTGTGACGAAAAGGAAGAAGAAGGTCCTTTTCGTTTCTGTTTATAATCATTAATTTATTACGTTTCATTGTTATATATTTCATTGCCTGTTATTAGATCCTGGTTGTGTCCAAGAGACTTTGTTTTATGCAATATATGTTTAATTGTTATTTCACGTATAAATACAGGACCGTGTGGATTGAGAAGGGAGTCTAGAGATTGACATCGAAGAGAACCGTTCTAAATCTCACTCTCCTCTCAATCCACATTTATATATGTCAATCCATGTGTGGACTTCGTTTATTTTCGGGACGTGGGACTTTGTTACAGCTGCCACATGATCGAATGAGTCTACAGCCAGAAAGATTCGCCAGCAACCATCTGTAAGCCTTCTTCGATAGAACCATTTGCTACCTATGGACTCCTGAGGTACAGTCCCTTGTGTCCCTGGTGTTTAAGTAGCAACACAGCTACCAATAGAGCAAAAGACTTAAACATGAACACTCATCAAACACATTCAAATCGCAACTACGAGTTTCTCTCCGAGGGCTGTGCGAATAGGGGAGTGTTACAGTATGAGTAATTTGTTCTCATCACTGAAAAACAAACTAAAAAATAAACATAACGAAACAAATTACCGGACACAAACTTACACATTATTTACATTTAATGTAAATTTCTTATTGCTGAGTTATTTTCAGAAATATAAACTGCATTTGTGTTTTATCAGGTCATTTTTGAATAGAAACAGAAAGAAAAACGTCGTCAATAAAAACTTTTAAAGTTTTCTCAATTGTTTTTTTTACTTATATCAATAATGTATCGCCTATCTGTACAATCTTATTTAAAACAAAAGTGTGCATTTTTTAAAGTCATTTTTCACTGTCTACATATTCTGAATTATTAGTAAAGTCTACAAAAATAAAAAAAACATAAGTTCTTGTAGATTTTTTTTTTTTTTACCAATTTTGAAAATATTTTTAAAAAGAAAAAGCAGAGAAGATATGTGTCTGTAAAATGTCATAATTAATAGTCAAATTTTTTTTATATATATAAAATAAAACAACCAACCATTAAAAAAACGTAATAAGATTAAAGGATGGTGTTGAAAGACTTCGCCTTAACAATTGTCCAGAAGAACACGATGACAAAAGTTTAAAGAAAAAGTTATTAAGTAGTTAACAAAAACGTTTGGCAAAAAATGGACGGCAACAACTTTGCATGATTATTTTTTTGTTTCTATCCACCCCCATTTTTTTTCTTAAAAAACAATTCACCATCACAGAATTTTTTTTCAAAAAAAAAAAAATCGTAACCATTTTAATTTTTCAAAAAATTAAAAAAAAAAGCTTCCAAACACACATTACAGTGAAAACCGTTTAACACGAAAACGAATAACACGAAATATTATTTTCAAACTGGAAAATTTGAATAGAATAAAAATTCCTTAATTTAATGACTTAGGCAAAAGAATTTTGCTTTTTTTACTGAGACTAGTTATCTCTAGCCTCTAACCAGCCTCTTCGACTGCAAAAAAACATGACATTCGTTTAGGAGGTTGAACAGATGTTTTCGGGCTCATAACCGTTAATCAAACTTTTTTTCAAGAACAAGATTGCGATAAAATTTAATTTGTATACAAAACTAGAAAGGTAAAAGATTATACTAAAAGTTTTTTCATGACAATATCTTAAAAAATAAACATTTTCTAATGGTTTGAAAATGATCTGTTTTCAGGCTTTTTTGCATCAAAATTTCATGAAAATTATTTTCACCTCCTTTTTTTTTTTTAAACCTAGTCATAAGTCATATATCATCACAAAAAAACTTGTAGCATTTTCATTTATCACCAACTATTCTAGTTTCTAAGGGATGGAACACACAGACCACTTTGGACGGTCGATTTGGATTGCACAATGAAAAAATACAAAGCAAACACAGCTAAATCCTCCACAATTTCATTTTGCAGTTGAAAAAACCCCACCAAAAGTGGACTGTGTGCCAAGGCACTAAAACACTTCTGGATTTTTTCTTCGCAATGTTTTTCCTGAAAAAAAGTTTAATTTGAAAACCTTAAATTTTTGCTTAACCGCGAGGAGAAAATTCAACTGTTTAATTTCGAAAAAAAAATTCCGGTCCCTTTCATTTCGTGTTAAACGGTTTCCACTATATATTGCACTACATGATTAATTTTTTTTTATAACAAATTTGCGTGCCGAAATACAATGGAAAAAAAACATAACCTCGGGCCACATGTCTAATAAAATGTATATATAAAAAAGTTACTATATTGTAAGTATAGCAGCCATACAACAAATTAATTAATTCCCCCCTTTATACCCATATATAAAATTACTTCTTTTATTTTGAACAATAATATAATTAGTATGTAACACATTTTCTTTCTTTGCTTTCTTTTTATCATCCTTCTTTTCTTGTTTCGGTTCTCCTTTGAAAATTCTCCCCCAATGGAAATAGAATATTAGTATATATATAAAAATAAAGATTCCGTTTTTCTTCTAAAAACTATCTTCTGTACAAGTTATAAATCCGTATATTAAAGGTAGTTAGTGTAATTAATTAAAAAAGAAAAGAGAATAATATTAAACATTTTTTTGTCCATCTTTACACATTATTACAATTAAGCTGTAACATGAAAATATTTTTTCATTTAAAAAGTCATACCTCGCTTAACGTTTCTCTGAAAATACCTCACTATAACGTTAATTGACTAAACTATACGGATGTTCACAAACGCGCGACTTTTAGTGATCGAGATGTACTGCAAAACGTTGTCGGCGGTGGCAGACACCAACCATTCGAGTCGAATGCCAGTGGTTGTATAAAGTGGAATCAAGTGGTCGGTTTCGGCTAAACACCGACCACTTTTTGCAGTTCATCTCGACCACTAAAAGTTGCTTGTTTGTGACTGCAATTATAGCTTTGTATAAAATCGCCTTACATTTGCATTGACTCCAATGATAACTTGGGTTAATGTTGGTTCGATTAAAGATTCGGTTTTTCAGGAATGCATATCTATCGTTAAACAAGGTATGACAAATACTTAAATTTTTGAAACAACATTGAAAAAAAAATTTCAAAGTGTATTTCAAAATAGAAAAGTAAAGAAATATAAGAATTATATATATTTTCATCTAAATATCTTTGAAATTAAACTTTTTTTTTTTTAGAAGTTTCATAATTTTCAAACTAAAATAAAAAAAGTTCAACTTCCAAAAATACATCATCTCAACAACGACTTTAAGTAACTGAATCAAATATTCATTTACTTTTCTAGTGTCAAATAAACTTTGAAATTTCTACTCAAAATCGATTGCAAAAAAGTTTAAATTTCCTGCATTTAAATCCAACTTAGTTACATCTTAATTTCAGTAAAAAAAATGTAGTAAAGCAGAACAAGAATATAATCTGTAGATTTAGGCCCTTGTCACACAGTCCACACTGCAAAATGAAGTCGAGTTATCGCTTCTTTGCCAAAGTCCAGATTCTTTCCATAGCAATACATTGCAACCACAGCCCAGCCAATTACGACAACATTTTGCAGTTGAAATCGACCACCAAAAGTTGTCTGTGTGCCAAGGCTCTTAAGGGTTGAAATGCAAAGACCGTTTTTTGGCCACTTTTCGACTGCAAAATGGAGTCAAAAATGGTGGAGCAGTGGTTGCAATGTATTTTCTATGGGAAGACTTAAGGTGATTGGTTTTGGCGACAACCGGACTTCATTTTGCAATCGAAAAGTGGTATGTGTGCCAAGAGCCTTAAAAGAAAAATGAGATTCCAAATTTTGTTAGAAATTCAAAATAGTAAACTACATACAAATAAGTATAAAGTTGCAGTTACCAACCACAACCATATACAAACTTCTTTTTTTTAAAAAAAACTATAGGGTGTAGTGAGGAATAGGTTCCTGAGACACAACCTCGTTTCTGCCACCGACCCTTTCCTCATATCATAAGTATAAAAAAGGTCTTGGAAATATTAATAAAAATAAGAATTAAAAAAGACTTTAAACAAGGAGAAAAGCTTTGGAAAAAAAGAGACAAAGAGATGAACATACACGAAACTCATTCCTATTTACAACTTATAATAACAAACAAGGGGGCGGAAGAAGTAAAATCTCAAGATTTAAAAAAAATACTTCGAAGATCGAATCTTAGCTGCACGAAGAAAAAAAAATTCAACGTTTTTTTAAAAAAAAAACATACATCATAAAACACACATACTGGCATTTTTTTTATATATATAAAAAACCTGCTCAGTTATTGGAATGTCAAAAAAAGGTGGAGGAATGTAAAAATAATTCATGAATGCTTTTTTTAAGTGTTTTGAAAAAAAAAATCCTTTCAAAAATATTTCGAAGAAATCAAAAAAATGTTAACAGATAAAACCCCTCAAAACAAAATAATAATAAAATATTTTGTAAATATTTCTGTTCTATCTCTCACTCTCTCTCTCTGGAAAGAACATGTTCATTCACGATCGGATTATTTAGAGAACCGCATTTTTTTTTTTTGATTTATGCTTTTTTTTATTTAAGAAAGTTTTAAAGTGCAAAACGCCAATTGATTTCTTGGTTATTCTGTCTTTCAGATGCAAAATTAAGAGAAATTTTGAAAGTGTCTTAAGAAACGAGAAGGGTCGCTCAATCACTGTAACGTATTTTCATGTTAAGAATTTTTAAAGTAAGCGTTTTAACCAATTTTGAAAAATTACATAACATGACATAAGCTTTGTCCATAAAAAGGCTAATTCTGAAAGATATCAATATGAAAATACTATTAAGTAATTCAGCTACCCCTTCTAGCTTCTAATACAATATCATTTTCTCCTTAAGAGCATAGACACTCCAGAAACGCAAGTGCTACGAGACGTGGTCAATGGTTCAAAGTTGCTCAAATGGCTCTAGCAACCAAAGTTACAATTTGAAACGTCATAAAATTAGCTTAATACCTAAAGAACTCATTGAGAAATACTCACAATTTTTCTTGAAGCTAAAATATGTTCGTAAAGAACGAATCGTAGTTAGAAAAATAGAAATATTTGAGCTCAATGATGTTAACACGAGTCGAGCAAATTTGCATAATTCAAATTGTATAAAATAAAAATCGCTTTGAATATTACTACCAAAAAACCTGGCCACATCATTAAAGAAGCGAGTGCATCTTCAATTAATAATCAAAACTAAGTTTGAAAAGATATATGTGGTTAAAATTGCTTTCGAAAAATCGCAGAATAACCAAGAGTTTGTAAATCAGCTGTTCGTAAAAACATCTCAAATATAAACTTGATTTTTTCGTCGTATTCGTCCTTTTCTACAAAAAAATCTAATCTATAAAAACCAATGCCATATAAAAAACGACATGTCAAAAGACACACAAAAACAAACAACACACTTTGGTATCGCACTGCGATCCCATATATTTATATATATTTTTGTTGCTAAAATGTGGGGCTTCGTATTCATAAAAAAAATCTTTCTTGGACCTGATGCGATTGTCGGATTGGTTGCAAGTCTTAAAAAGTTGAAGAGGATTTGTCAAGTATAAGGTTATTTGTTTTTATCAGAGAGAAAGGGGTTGATTGTCACTTATGTTTTTGGAATGTTGTTTTTTTTTTCTCTTCTGATTCCGAAATATCTTTGAAGTGTTTACTTAATGGTCAGCAATCCGATTTGTCTTCCTCCACCAGTTTTGCCGTATCTTTATCCGTTTCGATAGACGTTGGATCCAAAGCGGACTGCCTAATCATCACCTGCGGAGAACTTTTATGGATTATGCTAGACGGTGAAATAACTGCCGAACCGGGCGAAGTCACTTCCGAGTAACCTCCGCTGCCCTTTTTCTTCGAGACGACGTCTGAAGGCACCTCGTAGATGCCTTTGCCCATCTCGGCCGTGGACGCCGAATCCATGGCCTCGAAAGCTAAATCGTAAAGTGGGTTGCTGATGTCGCCGGTCTTAATGGCGCCCATGCTAAAGTCTACTGTAAGTGGATCCTGAAACACAAAACAATGGCGTTTTAATGTAAGACATTAAAACGATGAGCAAACTTTTACAAATAATAATAAAGGTAAGCAAACACTAAAAAAGTACTAATGCCGACACCGAGATAAAAATAATTTCTAATTCAAACCATATTCTGTTGATCATGCGGTCCATTACGCATAAATTCGGGTGAATTGAAATGAACGTTTGTTCCTTCTCGAAAAGAAACGCTCTGAGCACTTCCACCGTAACCGTTAGTTAGATTCCTGAAATAAAAAAAAATCACTTTTTAAAATGTTATTCTTTTGAATTAAGATGTTTTAATAAACAGCTGAACTCTTTTTGTAATTCTGCTTTTCAGAAGATCAACAATAAGCAGAGAAATTGAAAGTGCGTTAGAAACTAGAGTATTATTTATTAGTAGTATTTTATTGTTGATATCTTTCAAAATAAACTTATTGTAGACAAAAATTAAAAAATATCGTCCGCTTAAGTTTCATCAATTTTGAACTCGCATAAAACAACTAATCGGCCAGTTTCTTACTTGACTCGCCGTTTCCAGAGTACAGCAAATGCAAATCCAACCAACATGAACACGAGTATTATTATAATTGGTATCACGACTGCCGCAGCATCTGATTAAATATTGAAAACAAATAAATGCGAAATTGAAACTTTGGAGGCTACTATTGTTTTCGAAAGAAATAGAAAAAAAAAAACTTACTCGTGTCATTCTCCTCGTAATAGGGAAAAACTCCAGTCGCAATACGTTGCTCGCAAAACTTCCCTTTGAAATCTTCGGGACAAATACACTGATCGATTCCAATACAACGCCCACCATTACGACAAGTGCATCTCAAAGGTTGAGGGATCGACTCCTCGAAAGCTGATAAGAGTCAAAGAAAGGTTAACTTTGAAGGTCGTAAAAGACATTCCAGAGGCGGAATGGCGGAAAACTAAGGACCGGCAAAATGGGTGGAACCTTACTCTTTTTAAATATGAGCATAAATTATTTTTTTCTAAAATTTTACTTTAGTTTTCATTTTATGCCTATGATAAAAGTATCAATTTATTTTGCTATTTTGCACTAATGTTTATCGAGCGTAGCGTGCAAAACAATTTTTTTTAAAAAAATGCACAGCCAGCCAAATATTGTCTTAATTTCATTGCGTTTTTTCCCACCAAAATGTTTTTCATTTTACTTTTTTTGGACTTTTTGCTGATAAAAAAATGAAAAAAATCATTTTCATAGGCGATTTTTAAACTTTTACTGTTTTTCATAATGAAATCACCCCAATATTAAAAAATTCCGGCACTCTTATAGAGCGTCCCATCAGCGAAAACGACCGATAACCCGATACACCAGTTCGCCCCTGTTCAAATCGAGAACTCGACAACTATGTAACGTGGCAAATACCTATATTGCACGATACTCCTTCTCCAGTTCTCGCATTTGACGATCCAGGACAGGCACATCTATGACCACTTGGGATCAAAAGGCACAAATGGGTGCATTCCATAGTTGAACACGGATTATGAACTAGAATAAAACAATTTAAAAAAAAAACACAAAATAAAAAAAACAATTTTAAGAAAAACTCCCCCCCCCGTCGTAGAACCCGAATCAAGTTACAAACATACTCGATCTATTGTATCTTTGCGGATGGAAGACTTTGACACCGCTCAATCCGACCATGTAGCTCGAGATACGAACTTTAACGCCACGCCCGAACTTGTCCTGTTTGTAGATGGCACCGAAACCTTGCGTCACCCAGTACAAAGAGTTCTCGAAAATATCCAAGTTAAAAGGTTGAGCTGCTTGTTCTAAAAAACACAACTTGTCAACTACACGATTGAAACAAATAAAGATGCGAGTAATTCTCTCTATTAACCTCCACTTAGGATGGTCAATCTGTCCGTTCCGTCCCATTTTACTGATTCTATCGTATTCAACTTGGGATCGGACCAGTACAGACGATGATTCATCGCTGTGTCTATAGTTAAACCGGTTGGAAGAGCGATCCGTTCACTAACTAGCGTACGGCGACGACTTCCATCCATCCAAGCCGCTTCGATCTTTGGAACACTTCCAGTTTCGGTCCAGAACATCCACCTTAAAACAAAAACTGCCATCTTGAAATTGTCATAAAAAGTTTATTTTGAAAGATATCGCCATAACAATGCTGCTACTCAATTCCTTTTACTCATCAAGAATCAACTAAACTTTAAATTTCTTTTAAAAGATGCCACTAAAAAGCTAAGTACTTGAATCCTTGCAACTAATATCGTAGAAAAATTCACAAAATCCCCATGAAATCAAATTACCCAAGTTCTGGATCGACTGAAATAGCAGTGGGCATTTCGAGATCGGTCGTTATGAGTGGATGTTTGTAACGACCGTCTAAACGGCTGACATACAGCGTTCCTTTTGGCGTTTGCCGATCTGCATCAGAATCGGTCCAATAAAGATTTCTTTAAAAAACGAGAAAAAGCACAAAAGTTTAAATACACAATTGCGAATAATGGTGATTCTTTTAGTACCTAGCTACCCAGTCGACAGAAATGCCCAAAGGTCTGAACATGTCGGTCAACTGTAAATTCTGAGGCATACTACTAACGAAAGAGCCGTCATCACTCATTATATTTGATCGTTTAATAGTTAAGTCAGTTGTGTCTGTCCAGTACAAAATATCTAAACAAAACAAAAATTAACAATTATAATTCTCGAACAACAATGGTGACACGCGAACGCTAGAAACAGAAACTCACTGTCCACGGCATCGTAGTCGATTGCATGAATTCGTGTGTCGCCGAAAGCACTTTCACCCAATTCTTGCAATTCTAACTTATAGTGGAGAATGATCGAACCGTGAGAAAACAACAAAGTTGAGAAACCTAAAAAAAAACAGAAACAAACAACAGCACTTTTAGATCTGCACAAAGTAGGCAAAAAACATCAACTAAAGAACAAACCCAAAGCAGAGCATTCGCTGCCATACGGAGTGAAGCCGGAATGACACTGGCAGCCGAAGCTTCCTTTAATGTTAAAACACAACTGCGAACAATTATTACTCAGTAAATGACTACATTCGTCATAATCTAAAACAAAAAAAAACACATCTGTTAAGCTTGGTTTTTAAGTGTAAACGCCTCTCGAACTCTTGTTATTCGGTATTTCGTACCAATACATTCTGTGGGATTCGTCGGTTTTGCAACGTGACCAGCCTCACAGTGACATATGTAACCACCACGTTCTAAGTCAGTACAGTTACCCATACAACCACCGTTTCCAACACTACACGATCCACTGAAATCTAAACAACAACAAAAAAGTTTGTGTCGTAAGGACGCCCAAGTATGAGAAGAAAACACTGAATAAACGAAACGTACGACAGCCAATTTCGTCCGAACTGTCGCCACAATCATCCATGTGGTTACATATAAGACTATGAAGAACACATTTGTGGTTGGCACACTTGAATTCAGATACGTTGCAAGTACGGTGTGTGAAGTGGCACATATCAAAGTTGTTCTCGTCGGAACCGTCGCCACAGTTGTCGACACCATCGCATTGTTGCCATTTCGGAAGACAGTGCCCGTTGTCACATTGAAATTTGTGTGCTGGATCGCAGGCACGTTCTCCTGAAGAGAAAAAAACAGAATTCAATAACAAACTTCATTTTATATTCGAACGAAAGCAATGATGTTTCCAAAAACATGGCCTCTGTTATAAGCACCTTACTGTTTACCGTTTTTTTTTTAGAAATCGGATAATTCTGTTATTCAGAAGCAAAAATAAGAGAAACTTGGAAGTGTTTTAGAAACTAGAAGAGTAGCTCAATTACGTAAGGGTATTTTCATGCTGATATCTTTCCAAATAAAATTTTTATCGAAAATCTTTTAAAATATCGTTTGTTAAGTGTCGTCTACTTAAAATTAAGCCCTTTTCAAACTCACATAAATGGTTTATTTTGAAAAATATCAACATGAAAATACCCTTAGTGATTGAGTACCCTTCTACTTTCTAAAACACATTCAAGTTTCTTTGTTTCGCATCTGAACGACAGAATAATCAAAGTCCCAGAGGCGTTTACACTTTCTTGACATATTGCATTATGCTAACTTGCTAGGCCCATGTTAAAGGTCATTTGACCTTAGGTTCTTCAGAAATATCTTTCCAGAACAATGAATTTTAATAGGTTCTTCAGATATTAAGGTATTAAAAACATTCAAGCAACTTTGGAACCGCAAAATGGAACACGTCTCATGGCACTCTGCAGTGCCTAGGCTATTAAACAGTGTAAAAATTAGTTCGTACCACAATGTGATTCATCAGACGAATCACCACAATCATTGTCACCATCACAAACGAAGTCCTTCTTGATGCAAACCTATCATACACAATCAAAAGCAAACGAATGAATTCGAATTGTACTTAAAGAAAGCTAAACCATTAAATCTCACCGAATTATTGCATTGGAAAAAGCTCTGAGGACAGTAACGACCATCCGGATAACGAGTCGAACAGTTCGCTTCATCGGAAGCATCTCGACAGTCTCTATCACCGTCACAAACGAACTTCCTACCAATGCAATGACCGTTTGCACATTTGAATTGATCAGCCTGAAAATTTCATAACGAAACATGTCAACAAAAAAATAAGAAAAAAAAATCCTGCAGATAAAAACAAACAAAAAAACAAGTTATTTACTCGGCAATTGTGAGTGAGACAAGATTTCTCATCACTGTTGTCTCCACAGTCATCGTCACCATCACAAAGCCAAGTTCCCGGTACACACTTTCTGTTTCCACACTGAAATTCACTCTCAGAACAATTTCGATATTGCTGAGCTGCAATTTAATAATAACAAAAAATGACAAAAGAAATCAGAAAATTAGTTTCTCATTTCAACCTTAATTGTTTTATTTAAGATTATTTTCTAAGTTAATTTACAAACTATTGTTATTTTGCATTTCAGGAGTAACGTAAATGAAAGCTTTTTAGAAACTAGAAAGGTAGCTGAATCACTAAATAATATTTTCATATTGATATTTTTCAAAATAAGCTTTTTACAAACAAAACTTTTAAAATACTGTCTGCTTAAAGTTTGGTCATCTTCAAACTTACAGAAAATGTTTATTTTAAAAGATACCAACATGAAAATATACCCTTAAGTGATTGAGCTACATGTACCCTTCTAGTTTCTAAAACATTTTCAATTTCTTCCTTCACATCTGAACACAGAATAACCAGAGTTCGATTCCAATGTACCTCCTACAAATGCATATTATAAAATATTACATATCGATTTTATTTAAATTTTTCAAGTCGCGAAATTTACTTCACAGCAAGGCTTCGAATATAAATACATATCATGAAACTGACCACACATGAGGGGATCTTCGTCCGACCGGTCACCACAGTCATCCTCAAAGTCACACATCCAATGTTTAGGTATGCAACGTTTGTTTTCACAATGAAAATCTCCGGAGCTGTGGCAATGTGGACAGAACTGCGGATTCGTCTCATCAGAATTATCTCTGCAATCGTCTTTGCCGTCGCAGAAAAGCCAAGTTGGAATACAACGATAGTTTCCACGAGATGGACATTTCTGCCATCCGTGTGTGCAATTGTTGTTTCCTGCAAACCATAAAAAATAACTACAACTTAGGCGAATGTTTTTCCGAACTATCGGCGGAACCTAAATTGACTTACGGCAAAGGTGGGCAGGTTCGTCGGACTCATCTCCACAATCGTTGTCCGAGTCACAAAACCACATCCTTGGAATGCAGCGACCATTATTACAACGAAATTGCATTTCTTTATCGCACTCCTGGGTGCTGCAAAGTTTAGGATCTTCATCGGAGCCATCGGAACAGTCCTTGTTTCCGTCGCAACGCCAAGCATACGGCACGCACTGACCGGTGCCGGCACATTTAAACTGGTGTTCGGCACACCATTCGGGACAATTGGATTCGTCCGAACGATCGCCGCAATCATCGTAACCATCGCAGACGTTAACAGGTGCAGTACAGTTATCGTTTTTACACTGAAACAGGCCAGATCTACAATGTCGAGTAGCACAACTCTCCGGTTCATCGGCACCGTCCTTACAATCTTTTTCACCGTCACATTTCCAAGTTACTGGAATGCAGCGGTCGTCGGTGGGTCCGCATCGAATCTGTCCACTCGAACAGTTGGAACTACAAGTACGATTGTCGTTCTCCAACACGAAACTGTCAGGACACAGACAGCTGTAAGATTTCGCACCAGGTGAGATGAGACATAAATGAGAACAGCCACCGTTGTTATCTCCACACGGATTCTCGTAATGAGGTTGGCTGATCGGATGATAGACGATCACCGAATACGGACGATGCGACGCATTACGTAGAACCATCTGATGAGATCCGTCCACTTTGTTTACTCGTTGTAGATTTTTCAAGTTCCAGTCGGTCCAGAAGAGATAATCGTCAAAAATGGCCAACGAGAAAGCGTGTGGAACATTGGTCATAACCTCTCTTATGTTTTTGCCGTCAAAATCGGATGATCCAATATAATCTAAATGAGCATCTCCCCAATAAAGACGATTTGCATAATAATCAATAGCCAGTGCATTGGGCCACGCCAACTTTTGTTCGTTAGTTATGATACGAGTGAGTTCGGTGCCGTCGAGTCCGATACGAGCAATATACGGCACGAGACCCCAGTCCGTAAAGAAGAGATATCCAATACCGGGATGAACGACAATTCCACGAGGATCGTTAATGTTCTTATGTACGAGAGCACGGCGATTCGTACCGTTCAGTTCGGCAACGTCCAACTGTTTGCCATTACGATCGAGCCAGTAGATCTTACGACCGACCCAGTCTACAGCGAGACCTTCAAGGCCGTGAGTGTCGTGACGAACAATCGACTCTTGTTCAGTTCCGTTCAGAAACATCCTCTGAATGACCTTATTGCCAACGTCACAATAGTAAAGTCTACTGTCTCTGTAATCGAAACTAAGCGCCACCGCATTACGAAGACCCATTTTGACGAGACCGTAACGTGTCGCATCGACGGTCATGTTACGTATGTAGTAACGATTGCTGTAAATGAGCCACGGCTGAACGTTATCGCGGCGTTTGCAAGAACTTCCATCTAAGCTGCTCTCGTAATAAGTCTCGTTACATTTGCAAAGGAAAGATCCTTGTAAATTCTCACACATTTGGCTGCATTTACCGTGAGGCTCTAAACATTCGTTTATATCCTCACAAGCTTTTCCATCTGGCATTAATTTGTAACCCGTGTTGCACGCACAATCGTAACCTATCGGCTTATCAATGCACTTCTGCGCACACCGATTCAATTCCACCTTAGCGCACTCGTCTATGTCACAGTGTGACGATTCATCAGAACCATCCTCGCAATCTTGCTGCTTGTTGCAAACCAGGTTCTTATCAATACATTTCTTTTTATCCGTACATTGGAACTGACCATTCGGACACGCGGTGTCGATTGTACAGTTCGCTTCGTCCGTTCCGTCAAAACAATCGTTCTCGCCGTCGCATACGTAAGATTCTCGAATGCACTTCGTATTACGACATTCGAAGTAACCCTTTTCGCAAGGAGGATAAGTACAATTTCTATGTTCGTCGGATCCATCGCCGCAATCGTTATCGTGATCGCATAACCAGTTCTTATTAATGCAGCGTCCATTGAGGCACTGGAATTTGTCGTCATCGCAAGACTGTGTCGGAGGACAGCTGTTCATCGTGGCATTCTCATCTGCTCCGTCGACACAGTCCGGTTCACCGTCACAGACCCAACGTTTCGGAATACACTCTGGGCGACCCCATAGTTTGTTCTGAGCGCAACGGAATTCGGTTTCTGCATTACACTGACGATTATCTATAATGAAAAGAAAAATAATTGAAGTGAAACAAAAACTCCACTAAAATAATAACTAAATGTAATAAAGGCAACAAACCCATTCTGATATTAAAAGAAACCTAGATTAATATGTTTAAATACAGATAATACTAAATATATTTTCGTTCCGGTCCCATAGAATATCATAAAATTTTTATCTTTTAACATGAAAAAATATTCTGGTCCCTTCCGTTTCGGGTTAAATGGTTTCCATTGTATAACATTAGCATAATTTTTAAAAAAAAATGTTTTTCAGGGCTTTTTTTACTATTTTTTTTAGTACTTTCTAAAAACTTTCTAGTATTTTCTCAAAACTTTTAAGTACATTATTTTTCAAAACTTTTCGATACATTTTTTTTTTCTTCAGAATTTTTAAGTGGTTTTTTCAAACTTACATTTTCCCAGTTTTTAATTTTTTGAAGAAAAAAACCTCCAAAAGTTAAAAAAAATGATAAAGAAAAAAATCTAAATCTGAAAGAAATTCTAAACTATTTGAAAAAGAAATCGAAAATTTTAGGAAAAAAAAAGTTTTTCTGAAAATATTTGATATACTGTATTTGTGAAAAATGCAACATTTTTAAAATTAAAAAAACTTTGAAGAAAAAAAGAAACCTTTTTGAAAATATTTTAGAAATTTGTAAAAAAAAAAATCCACGTTTCTTGAAATTAAACGAAATTACAGAATATTTTTAAAAATCCAAGATTAAACTAAAAAAAAAGGCAAAAAAAAAAAACTTAAAAATACTGAACAACTTGAAAAAAATTCAACGTTAAAAAAAATCTAAAATATTTGGAAAGAACAAGAACAAAATTTATATAAAAAAAAAATTAAACTTTTTGAGCGAAAAAACAAAAAAAGTTTTACACTATGAAATTGTTTCTCAACATTCGAATGCGTAAAAATGGCTGAGTAAATGTTACCAATTTAGAATTGTTTTCGATATAATAATACTCGAAGGCAAAAATTAGCTATAGTTTTTTTTTATATCTATTCATTTAACAGCATGTTTAAAACCGTTCAAAATAATTTCACTTTCATAAAAAACACAAACAGAAAAACAATTTCTGTAAGTTGCCTTCCTGTGAATACATTACCACAACCAGCACCAAAAAAAAAAAAAAAACTTACTGCACTGATGTCTGGCATCCTCGTCTGACTTATCCTGACAATCATCGTCCCCATCACAGATATAGATTCTCGGAATACAGTTCCCGTTGTCGCACGTGAAGAGATCGCCAAAACAAGTGTGACTCTCACTCTTGCAGTAATCGTCGGGTTCGTCAGAGCCATCTCCACAATCGTCATCACCGTCACAGTGCCACGTTGCCGGAATACACCGATGGTTGGGACAACGGAAGCTGTTCTTAGGACACTCCCTTTGAGAACATATAATTGGATTCTCATCGGAGTTGTCTCCACAGTCGTTGTCTCGATCGCAAAGCCAATACGATTCGACACAAATGTTGGTCGTCTCGCACTTAAAGCTGTTTCCGGTACAATTGACTTTTTTATCCTTACAGAAATCAACGTTTTCGTCAGAAGCCGTACCATCCTTGCAATCATCTACACCGTTACAAGCTTGTGTCGAAGCAATACATCTAGAATTCTTACAGGTAAATTCCGAAGAAACATTACAAGGTAGATACTGACAGTTAAGTTCATCCGATCCGTCGCCGCAATCATCTTCGTGGTCACATTGCCAGCTGCGCATGATGCAACGACCGTTGCGGCACCGAAACTCCGTCGGACTACATGTATGCAGCGAACAGAAATTGGTGTTTTCATCAGAGTTATCACCACAGTCGTCGCTGCCATCACAGGCCCAAATACGTGAAATGCAACGACCATTCGTACAAGCAAATTTAGAAGAATCGCAACTGCCATTCACCTTTTCCACACACATTTTACCCTCGTTAACTAATGTGTAGCTAGAATTGCATAAACACTGAACCGTGCCGTTGCCCACGTGATGGCACGATTGCTGACAACCTCCGTTGTCGATATTGCAAGGGTTGAACGGACATTCTTGCAGGCTACTAGAAAATATATGGATGTCTCTCGGTGAATTATCTAAACGTTTAACAATCTCCGTAACACCGGCTCCGGTGTGTTTTTCAGCACGATAAACTCCGTGAAGCTGAATATCCGTCCAATAGATGTAATCGCCGTGAACCGTAATGGCAAAAGGATAGATAGTTGCAGACACGATCACCTCTCGTTCCGTTCCGTTCAAAAAAGATCTCTCAATCTTCTCGCGAACTGCATCCGTCCAGTATAAACGATTTTCTTCATAATCGATCGCTAGACCACTGGGTTGAGCTAAATCCGTAGATACGATGGCAGTTCTGTTATTACCGGCCATAGTTGCTCTATAGATCTTTCCGGCATTACCGATACGTCCCAAATCAGAGTAATACATGTGGCCTTTGCACGGATCGAGCACTATGGCTCGCGGCCTGTCCACTTGAGTAATCATGACCACATGAGAACCATTGGCGTTCATGGCATAGATGCTTTCATTAGCAGAATCGGCCCAATAGATTTTCTCCGTAGTCCAATCTACGGCAATTCCTTCCGGATTGATTCCTTTATCGATGATCACGTGAACTTGGGCAGGATTCGACTGTGAAAACCAACCAATCCTACTATTCGGTTTCAGTTCAGTAAAGTATATCTTTCCTCTGTCGTGATCATAATCGACGCCGAGAGCATTGATGAAAGTGGTATTTACGGCATACGACTGACTGATTGCCTTCGGATCCAATCCGATGTGTCGTATCTCGGTTCTCGTGGCCAACAACAAAAACTCTTTCATGTCCTCGCAAGAACGGAAGTCCGATGCCAGAACACCGTTAGCACAACGACACTTGCGTTGTAGACCGGGAGTTCCTTCTGGCATTGCAAAACATAACTGGCTACACTCTTGACCAGTTATCGTACAAGGCGAAGTCGCCGTCGGCTGAACGGACACGTCAAAAACAGAAACATCTCTCAAATTATCCATGTCGGCTTTAAAACGTTCCATTGCAGGACTTGTGCCGTTATCAACATTCTTATTCATCTTGAAAACCGTTCTTAGATTCTTATCGACCCAGTAAACGGTGTCTCCGAAGATAGAAACACCGACCGGAAACGGTAAGTTTCTTCTGATGGCTTGACGTCGACCGCCATTGAATCCAACTCTCTGAATCGCATCTTCTTGAGAGTCAACCCAATAAACATCGTGCGTCAAAATATCGATCGTCAGATCCCTTGGAGACGAGATACCCGTAACTACTACGGTCGTTCTACCAGTTCCGTCCAACATCGCCTTTTCGATCTTTGGATACTGTCCGGCATCGATCCAATATAAGAAACGTTTGATGGGATTAACGGCCAACTCTCTCGGTTCGTCCGTTGAAGTCTTAATCAATACGAGTCGATGAGATCCGTCCAGACGAGAAACTTCGATGAATGTCTCGTGATGGAAAACATTCGTAAAGTAAAGATTTCCAGCAATCCAATCAATTGCTAAACCACGAATTCCGTTTGTTCCGATACCGTCGGTTATAACGCCTTCATGTCCAGTACCATCTGTCTTCACTCTGAAGATACCGTTCGAGAATAATTTGTCAAAATCAACCCAGTAAATGTAGTTTTCTGATACATGGATGTCGATGTGAACAATGTTGTGTTCTGAAATATGAAAAAAAAAAAAAATAAATAAATATAATTCAATAAATTCAATAGTTATTACTATTATTATATTATTAATTAAAATTCTAAAATATTCCATTATATTAATTAAGATAAATGATTTATTTTCGGTTACCTGATCCTGATAGCGGTTGCATGGCCTCGGATTTGTCATCCAAACTAAAACCTCGCATCGTGTTCGACTGAGCCGTAATAACAAAAGACTGATAAGCTTCACATTGAGTCTTTTCTTTGATACGAAAACCGGTTGAACAAATACATGTCCTTTGATTATTCGTCGAAGGAATACAAATGTGAGAACAACCTCCGTTATTCGCACGACAAGGATGATTCTCCTTGGCTGCAAATCGACAAACAAGGAAATAAAATAAACTTCGAGCTGGAACTTTTCCCTCCTTCGTAAAAAACCAAAACTCTTACCAGGACGTTGCACAAAAATCTTAAGACTTTTCAGATTTGAGACATCAGTTTTAAGGTCGACTGGATTCTCTCCGTTCGGAAGAGTAACACGAACAACTTTTTCTTGTGCAGTGTCGATGTAAAACAGAGAATTTTGATATACGGCCAAGGCTTTTGGGCTGTAGACACCTTTGGACTCATCCAAAAGGATGCGGCGATTGTTTCCGTTTACGTCGGCCGTCTCGACCTATTATTAAACCAAAAACATAATTATTACAGTAGATAAAAATCATAATTTAAAAAAAAAAAAAAATTCAATCAATTTTCATTTTAAATTTTATAAAATTAACCTTTTCTCAATTGAAAATATATACATGAAAATTATTCTGACAGTTTAACACATTATAATTCATTTGATGAAAAAATAACTTTCACATGTTTAAAATTTAATTTCAATTGATTCAAATAATTTGATTTTTATGGTCTTGGTAGAAAGGTAGCTCAATCACTTAAGGGTATTTTTTATGTTGATATCTTTGAAAAAAATATCGTCTGCTTAAAGTTGGGTAATTTTTTAACCTGACATAAAAAGCGTATTTTGAAAGATATCAACATGAAAATACCTTTAAAAATGAGCTACCCTTCTAGTTTTTAAAACACTTTAAAGTTTCTTTTTAAATAGTTCCTCAAAGACATTAAATAACCAGAGTTCGAGTGGCGTTTACAATTCAAATCTACCTTAAAACAAATTGATTTTAATAAAAAAAAATCAATTGACTTCAAATCCACTTAATTTTAATTACCTTGATTTAAATCAATCCACCCTTAATTGATACACTTAATTAATTTTTCTATTACCTTTCCATTAGATCCCAAACTCCAGTAAAGTTGTTTAGTAGACAAATCAATGGTAATATATTCCGGTTGTATGATGCCTTCTTTGAAAAGTACGAGAGGATTACGTCCGTCCATGTCAACTTTAGCCACTTTGGCCGGAACGCCTGGACCTCCTGCATCCAACCAGTAAAGTTTTCTAAACAGGATAACAAGATGCACGTTAAACAAAACCGTGATGCGAATATTCCAATTTCTACATATAGATATGTTACCCGTCGGCAGGATCCAAACACATACTCCTAGGTTTAGCAACTCCAGTTTCATTTCCATCATTGCCCAAGATTATTCTCTGGTGACGATTGCTTCCATCGACCTTAACAACTTTAAGATTGGAAGCCTTTTGGTTCGCAATATAAAGGTTCCGTCCGACCCAATCGAAAGCAATGGCATAAGGAGCTCCGATAATCCGATCTTCCAAGAAATGAGATTGATTTCCACTCGATACGTTGATTTTATATAAAGTGCCCTAAAAGAAAAAAATTTAAAAGCATGAAACTAAAAATAAGCAAATTATGATTAAAATCCGTTTAATTGTAATAATTTTTGAACGCGTCGTAGCCAAAAAATATCGAAAAACTTTTTATAAAGAAAGTTAAAAAAAGAACGTCAAGATTTTCTTGTAACTACAAGAATATAGAAAAATGCAGATTTGCATATTTTCAGCTTTTTCAAACCACTAGAAAAATTTCTTTTTAAAAACGTCCTGGAAATTATCTTATATGGCTTAAATCATTCTTATCATCTCAAACACTGTGACAATTGTTCAACACAAAATGGAAGAGATTAGAATATTTTTCGAGTTAAAAGAGTTTTTTCTGCTATTCTAGGTTACCCAATGGAAATATATTTCGCATTATCCAATTTTTTGTGTTCACTGTTTTTATATTAGATGGTTTTCACTATTCATTTTTAAAAAATTCTTCCATAAATTTCTTTAAATTTCGCCATTTTCGTACTACACAGAAAAACAACACTAAAATTGCAAATACAGGGCTTTAAAAACAGCTTTACGTTTTCTTTATCGTCCAAACTAAGCTCGACCCAGTAGATGACACCTTCTTTTTTGTCGAAGTCGAAATCGATGCCTCGATCCGTTCCAACGACGGCCGAGATCGCACCACGAGTCGTATCGTTCGGCCTGATACTCATATCGACGATGTAACTTGCCTCCATAACCATTAAAAGTGGAGTTTCGACTGAAAAATGCAAAAGAAAAAAAAACGCAACAAGTGAATCTAATTAGAAAACCTGAAGTTATATGATTGCAACACCAACTTGGAATGCAGTTGCTTCCGGTAGCCGTCCGATCTTGAGCATAACCCGGTGGACATTTACAAGTGAATCCGGGTGAATTAGGTGATAAGAGGCACATGTGAGTACACGAAGCATGTTTGCATGGATTTGGTGCTTTTGTAATAGACAACAACAAAAAATGAAACATTTGAGAAACTAAATACGATAATAAATGTTCGATTCTAATTTATTACAGTCCGGTTGAAGTGAAGGATGGCTAACGTGAATTCCGAGAGGTTGGCCAACCATGTGCGTCACCACAGACTGGTTGTAACCATGAAATTTGTTACAAGACGAAACTCGATTCAACTGACGATCCGTCCAATAAAGTTTGTCTTCGAAGATTGTCAATGAATGTGGATGCAAAAGGTACTATATAAAAATATAAAACTGTTCTAAAACACAATTTATATATTCACTCACTAAATAGTATAATTTAAAAAATCAAAGTTATTTGATTTAAATCATATTAAGACAAGAAAAAGCTGAAAAATAACATATTTAAATTTTTTAAAGAAATTCTACAACAAAACATTCAGTCAATGATTTACAAAAATTTCTATTTAAGATGGCTTTAAACGCCCCTCTAACTCTGATTACTATATCTTTCAGAAGAAAAATTAACTTGAAAATGTTTTAAAAACTAGAATAAAGGTGGTTCATGTTGATATCGTCTTAAATAAGCTTTTTATGCCAGTTTGAAAATGATCCAACTTTAAATAGAAAAAATTTCATTTTTGTCTATAAAAAAAAGTATATTTTGAAATGTAGTTAAAACACTTTCAATTGCGAAACTATGAAAACATTAAATAGTGAAAATTTTATAAATTGTGTAAATTAACTGCAATAATTATTTGAAATACTTCGAATAATTTCAAATAAATCTTTGATTCAAAAATCTCTTTAAAAGAAAAAAAATCAATAATTTAAATAATTTAATATAGTTAGAATGTACGTTTAATTATTTCTTTATTAATTTTTATTTTGTCATTTTTAAATATGTGATTTAAAGCTGAGATTTAAATAAAACTGATTTAAATCAGGCAACTCTGAAATAATATCTACTAGAAACTTTAAATTTTTTTATCCATACATGACTTCCGGCTAAAACTTGATGCCGTTCAGTTCCGTCATAATTACAAAAATCGATGTAATCTAATTTACTGTCCGCAAAATACACGCGTTTCGTCGGCAAATCCAAAGTGAGACCATTTGGCCAGAAAATTTTTGTTGTAATGATCTGTGTCCGACCACTTCCATCCATTCCGATCCTTTCAACGCGTGGATTCGCACCCCATTCAGACCAAAACACGTATCGAGCTCTAAGATATTCCACAATCAAATTTAGAAACAACAAAACATATTTGCAAACGCTGAAGCGAAAACTGAAACCCACTTTTCCGTTGGATCCAAAGAAAGACCCCGTGGTTGCTCGATATTATCGCTAACGAGAATCATCCGATGTTTTCCGTCGGCCGTAGCCACCTCTAACGTATCGAGTCTCGAGTCAACCCAATATAAGTTCTTACCAACCCAATCATAAGCTAATCCTTCGACTAAATCCAATCCGCTACCAATTATCTATTGAAAAATCATTCGCTTTAGCCAAATGAAAAACAATGCGTTCCAGGGACGAACTGAGAGCCCAAATCCCCCCTTTTTGAGCAATCTTGGATTTCCATATTTTTTCTTCCAGTCCGCCCCTGGTATGCCCTACATAGCCTTTAACTCTCACCACTTCAACTTCATCACGTTTGTTACGAAATATCTTTCGTAACCTCATGTCAGACCAATAGAACGTATGGTTCTTCATGTCCGAAGTGATGGCAACAACATTTTCAACCGTAACTGGAAGAGGAAACACAAACCGTGTTTCTAAATCGGTCGTAAGAATAGAACGTCTGTTCGAGATGACGAGCATGGCAGACGAAGAATCTGTAAAAAACAACATAGAAAACATTTAACAAACAACGACAATCAGCAATTAGGTTTTGAATCCATTCTATAAACTGACCATTTGCCTTGCAACTGTGTTTGTCATGTTCCAAAATGTACCCTTGGATGCAACCACAAAGATAAGAACCTTTAGTGTTTTCACAAGTTTGACTACAAGCACCAGGCCTCTTGCACTCATCCACATCTAAAACAAACAACCAGATGCAGAAATTTCTTTTTTGTCTTATTAGAAAACGTTGAGCTACGTACCAACACATAGCGTAGTGCCGTTCAACTCTTCGCCTTTTGGACAAATACAAAGCAGTCCTAAGGGAGTTTCCTTGCACTCGTGGGCACAACCAGGATCACCAAAGCCACATGAATAGAACGCTACAAACAGCAAAACATCAGTGAAGCAACTCAAAAGCATTTTTTCTACCTAAACTTCAACATTTTAAGTAAATTTTAGTAATTTTTAAGCTTTTAAAACAATTCTTAAGAAAACGGTATTAAACTGTTATTTTTTAAAAACTTTTAAAACTTGGAAGCGTCTTAGAAACTAGAAGAATAGCTCAATCACGTAATGATATTTTCATGTTGATATCTTATAAAACAAGCTATTTCAGTCAGTTTGAAAATTACCTAACTTTAAACAGACATTATATTTTGTCTATAAATTTTTTTAGCTACGGACAGGTAGAAAAACCAGAATTTCAAAATCAGCTGTTTATGTCATAAAACATCTTAAACCGTTCATAATTTTAACAAATTGTAAATTTTAAAAAGAAACATCAAATTACGAAAAAGTTCAACTTCTTTAAATTTGATCATTGTCAATTTATACTTTTTTTTATAAATATTTTAGGTAATTTTTTTTTACAATTATTCGTTAACTTGCAGTTCTGCTACGAACAAAAAAACATAAAAAATCTTATTTTAAGTCCAAATAGCATTCTAGTATTGAACTGTTTTGGATTGTATTTATTCATAATCGAATTATCAATAAAATATAATTACAGCAACTCGGTCCTTCGTCTCCTTGCTTGGGACAATCTGCCTTTCCGTCGCAGACTTGAGTCAAATTGACACAAGTGTCTGTAACACCAGGACAAGCCCATTGACCATGAGGGCAAACAAATTTAGGTTTCGCTAGTTTGACAAAAGAAAATCCCGAGAAACATGAAATCAACAATCGACTGACACAAATGATAACATGACTGGATTGCAAACAAAAACTAACTGCAAGCGTGTCTCTCGTCTTCGTCGGAGTTATCGCCACAATCGTCGGATCCATCACAAATCCATGTCTTAGAAACACAGTGTCCACTATCACATCTGAACATATTATGAGAACATCTTGCCATTTCTACAACAACAAAAACAACAATCTCATTAGTATTTATTGATAATTAAGGTGACTTTATACTTGAATCCAGCCACCTCCCCCTCGACGCATTGTTAAGAAAATTTAGAAATTTCAAGCAAACTTTTTTCAGGAGAAACATTACAAAAAAATTCAAAAAGTTTAAAATATTTTATAAAGAGCTGGTTATTCTGCGTTTCTGAAGTACCCATAAGAAGAAATTGAAAGTGTGTTAGAAACTAGAAGCGTCGCCCAATGATGTATTAGTATTTTCATGTTGATATTTTACAGACAAAAATTTAAAAATATCATCTGTTAAGCGTCGTCTGCTTAAAGTTGGGTCATTTTCAATCCTCAAATAAAAAGCTTCATTAGAAAGATATCAATATAAAATTATCTTTTAATTGATTGAGCAACCCTTCTAGTTTCTAAAACACTTCCTTGTTTCTCTTAATTTTACTTCTGAAAAACAGAATAATCAGAGTTTCAGGGGTGTTTACACTTTCAAATCACCCTAAGAAACTACAACTTAAAACCCTTTTCATAATGAGAACTATCAAAATTATTTTTTATGAAAGTTTAAAAAGGAGAAAAAAATTTTCATGAAATGTTGATTAAAAAAACCCAAAAACTGATCATTTTCAAATTAATATAAAATGATTAATTTTTTTAAGATATTGCAGTGAAAAACCTGTTAGCATAATCTTCAACCTTTCTAGTTTTGAAAACGAATTGATTTTTATTGTAATCTAGTATCTGAAAAAAGTTTGCTTGACGTTGTTTTTGCATCCAAAAAAGCCATAAACCCAACTTAAGTTCCATCTGATAAATTCCGAAATAAACTAAACAACCAAAACCACAAACCCACAAATACATTTGCATTGCGTATGCAAAAATCAACTAACCACAAGACTCTGGCTCGTCACTCTTGTCACTACAATCGGCATTTCCATCACAGTACCATGATCTTGGTATACAAATTCTCGATGACTGACATTGAAAGTGTTTCTCGTCGTCACACTGAGTGGCTGCAGTTGTTGCTATAAAACAAAAAAAAAATCACAATATAAAGTAAAAATCTCGATTTTTTTTCAACTGACAAATAAATCTGATAATACTAACGGCATCCCAGTTCGTCGGAACCATCGTCACAATCCGGAATTCCATCACATTTATATGTCGAATGAATACACTGCTTGTTGTTGCTACATCGAAACTGTCTAGATGTGCACGAAGTAGGCGGACAGCCTTCTTCGTCGGCATTGTCGAAACAATCATTGTCACCGTCGCAAACCCAAGTCTGAGGAATGCAATGTCCAGAACGAGGACATGTAAACTGATAGTACGCACAAGTACGATCCTCTGCATTAAACAATAAACGACAAATTTAATTACAAATGTACATATGAAAATCAACCGAATCAGCATGAAACTAACTGCAAAATTCGCCTTCGTCGGAACCATCGCCGCAGTCGTTCTCAGAATCACATTTCCAACTCTGAGGAATACAACGTCCGTTTTGACAGGCAAACTCACTCGTATCGCACGTAACGTTGACTGAAAGATTGAACAACAAGTTCAATGACTGACCGTTAATATCAAATAAGAAGGTGGTGAAATATACCGCAGCCAGTTTCGTCAGAGTGATCCCCGCAGTCATTATCGGAATCACACTTAAAAGACAATGGAATACAGCGACCACCAGTGCACTGAAACTCTTCGGTAGAACATGTGGCTTCTGCGAGGTCAAATTAAAAAAAACGCAAATTAAAAGCAAATCTTTGAGATTATCTCGCACATGAAACGCAACCGCAGCTCCAGTATGCTCAAAATATAGCCAATATTTAACGCCGTTCAAACAACAACATTTGCATTTGCCGCTCGAACAAAATTCAAACAAACTTTGCATTTAAATAATTTAAGATTCTCTCTGTGCCACTCACTAGTGCAGTTTTGTTCCTCATCGGAATTATCAAGACAGTCATTGTCGCCATCACAAACCCAAGTTCTGAGTATGCATCGCTTGTTGTTACAAGTAAATTCCCTAACGTTCGGACAAGGTTCGACGGGAGGTTCGGCCGCCGGATCCAAGATGCACAACTTCTCCTCTTGATCGAGCCGCTCACCATAAGGACAACCACACCTTGACACCAATTCTCCACTGTTCGTTTCGTGAGGAATAGCAAAACAAAATTTATCACAACCACCGTTATTATATCGACAAGGATGCGACACATGAACACTTTGAAGTTCTTTACTGAAAACTTTGACACCGTACAACCGATTTGCCTCCTCCGTATTCATCATAACATGTTCTTGATCTCCGGTCACTTTGTGTAACCTTAAGATCGCGTCGAGACGCCAATCGGTCGCATAAATATATTGTTTATAGATAACAAGCGAGAACGGATGTCGAATAAGGCGGCTAGAAAGTGTCTGAATGTCAGTTCCGTCTAGCGACGAATGCTGAATGTGATCCAAGAGTGCATCGCACCAATAGAGACGATCGGCTTGATAATCGATGGCCAGACCATTTGGCCATCCCAAAAGAAGGTCTTGAAAGACCGTTCTATTGGAGCCGTCCAAATGAGCACGGCTTATATTTGCCGGTCTGTCCCACTCGGAGAAAAACAAGTATCCTTTATTCGGATGCACCGCAAGACCACGAGGTCGTCTCAGATCTTTTAAAAGAGTCCGAGATTGAGAATTATTTTGCGTACGCAACACATTCAGCGTTCCCTTTCGACTGTCGATGTAATAGAGATTCTTTGTGACCCAATCGAGCGCCAAACCCTCCACTCCTTCATTCTGCGATGCTAAAACACTCTCTTTTCCAGTTCCATTAGTTTTGATGCGATAAATAACATCGCTGATGACGTCCGAGAAGTAGATATAGTTTTCGTCTGCATCGAAATCGAGCCCGACAAATCTCGACGCTCGGCTCACGATTGGTAATATGGCGTCATTGAAACCGGTCGAACTCTGCTCTAGTATTACACCACGAATGTACTTCTGCTGAGAATAGATGATAAATTCCTCAATAACTAAAGTAAGAAAAGAAAAATATGTGATTTAAATGAAAATAAAAAGGACAAAAAAAATACTTGATTTTCTTTTCAAATAGAAAAATAATCCATTTTTTTATTGATAATTATTATTTTTTTAAATTTTAATATTAAAATTATAAAATAATTGGAAATTTAAATATAAAAAAATTGTATGTTTACGGTTCTTAATATTTTTAAACTTAAATAATTCATTAAAAATCTAAGTATAGGTTTTTTTTCTTCAATTATTTCAACTTAAGATGTTTTACGATCTAAAATAACTAATTAAAAATTTAAATATCGATTTTTAATTATTTTAAATTACAAACAAATTAAAAATATATTACTAGCATTCATATTAATAAACACCAAGCATTTATAACAAAGTTTGATATAAACTTAAATGAAGTAAATTTCTCGATTTTAAACCAAACATTTTAAAATAAACTAAACGATTTTTTTTATAATATCATTAAAAAAATCATGTAATTTAAATAAAACAAAACAGCGAAAGATACTTACGATCACAAGCACGATTGTCGTTCGCAATTTGGTAACCAATGTTACAGACACAACGATAACCGAGACCCTGTCCATCAGGAGAGCGAGTCAAAAGGCACATATGTTGACAGTGACCGTTAGTAACACCGCATGGACTGCGCACTACAACAAAACGGATGACACGATATAAATTTCACACTCTTAAAACATCAACTCAACGGTTATAGTTAACCTTCGGGTTGCATAAGCGGATGCATAGCCTTGATCGAACGAGGTTCTCGGACCTCAGAACGATTTCTGAACACGAACGTTATCGTATTGGCGCCTCCAAACTTCTGAACAGCCATTACACCTTGCCTCGTACCATCGGTCCAGAATATCTGGTTTTCAAACAGTGCTAGTTTGTTTGGCGACGGAACATTCGTACTACCACGAGCGACTTGAAAACTACGAGAAAAGATAAAAAGAGAAACTCAAAGACAAGTATCAACATTAAAATAAGTGAAACCAAAAATTACCGATGTTTTCCTTCGTAATCGGACGTTTCAATCTGATCTAACAGATTGTCGCACCAATAAATTCTTTTTCCGTAATGATCAATAGCGACACCAGATGCTTTATGCACTGCTCCCCTAACGATGGATATAAAATTCGTTCCGTCCATATTCGTCCTCACGATTCGACTCGAATCAGCTATGAACATGTACCTTAACAATACGATGAAATTAATGAGCCAAATACGACAACGACACAAATAAAATAAAGCAACTCAAAAATATTTTAAAAGTAATTTTAAAGTGCAAAAGTTTAAAATTTCTCTTAATTGTGCTTCTGAAAGACAAAATAACCAAAGTTTGAAGAAGGTTTAAGCATTAAAAAAACTCAAATCTTGTTTTACCCCTCGGTAGGATCGAGTGCTATGTCGGCCGGTGCTGTAAGATTATTTCCAATGACTAAGGTTCGCCACCGTCCATCCAACTCAAAGACACTTATCATCTGCCCCGTTGCATCGCAAACGTAAAGCTTACTACCGATCCAATCGACTGCAATTGCAATCGGAACCCATGGACCGGGCAAACTTATATCGTCTTGTGTTCTAGACGTAGGCGTTGCGTCATACCTCAAAGAGTAAACCTTAAAAATGGTTTTAATCCCCACACAAAGTTCAAATTACAATCACAAATAAGGCAAATCAAGCAGAAACAAGGATTTACCTTTCTTGTATCAACATCGGACCAGAATATCAATTTATTTTTGTAGTAGAAGTCGACGCCGGCAGAGTTTGTAGTTGTAACTATTCGCTGATCGTTTCCGTGCCGATCCATTAAATACAAATGATTGTGGTGAGCAAAAACAAGCCGCATTGTGCTACCTAGGAAGAAAAGAAAAAAAACATAAATCATCGGCCATATACCAATAACGGAATAGTATGTCGACGTCTGATTCTCACTCGCATTCGCCTCGCAAACTCTGTCCGAAGTAAGTTTGAAACCAGCTGCGCAAGAACATTGGTAGCTGCCGTGAGTATCTGTACAAAGTTGATCGCAAAAACCCCACTCCGAACATTCGTTTCGATCTGCAAAATAATAGTGCAACAGCACAATAAAATGTAACATTTCAAATATGAATACGACGTGGTCATTCAAACAACAGCTAAAATAAACTTAAAATTTAGTGATGAACCAATTTATAAGTGTTCAAAGTGACAAACCTTCGCAAGTCTGTAGATTCTCGGAGTTAAGAACGAATCCCTCGGGACACGTACACATTCCACCGTTGACGGAAGCACGGCAACCGTGTTCACATGTTAACGTCGAACATCGTTCTTTTGCTAAAGAAAAAAGTGCACAACGACAACATTTAAGTCGCAACACTCAAGATGTAACTTCTTGCTATAAAAAAAAAGTTTCTAACAGCAAGCTTGTTTCTCGTCGGCTCCATCTTCGCAGTCATCTTTTCCATCGCATAACTTTGTCCTCTCGATACATTTCTTTTCTCGTGGACAACGAAACTTGTTCGGCGGACATTCGATTTCGGCTGTAAAAACAGAAATTTCAGAAACACCGTTAAACGTTTACAAATAATAAAACACAAATCTTTGTCTCGATCGAAGCAGTACTTACTGCAATTGCGTTCGTCCGTGTTGTCGCTACAGTCGCTATACCCATCACATCTCCATTGCTTAGGAATACAAACAGAATTATCACAGCGAAACTGCGACTCGAGACAAGGAGGAAAATCTGAAATAAACCAAAAAAAAAATATCGAACACATGATAAATAAAATGCATCATTTGTGTTTTTGTGTTTATCGTTATTAGATTCCCGTTTTTTTTTTTTTTCGAAACTCACTGCAATCGATTTCATCCGAATTATCTCCGCAGTCATCTTGATGATCACATTTCTTTGATTCATCCAGACATTTATTACCATTGGCACATCGGAATTCATCCAATTTACAAGACGTCATCCCTGTTTAGAAAAACATAAAAAATTAACCTAAAATTATAAAGTGTAAACGCCCCTCAAGTTTACTCTGATTATTCTGTCTTCCGGTAACAAAATTAACAGAAACTAGAAAGTGTTTTAGAAACTAGAATTGTAGCTCAATCATGTAAGTGTACTTTCATGTTGATATCGTTTAAAATAAACTTTTTATGATAGTTTGAAAACGACTTTTAATATTTTTTTCTATAAAAAGTTCAATTTAAAAGATATCAACATGAAAATACCATTACGTGATTCAGCTATCTTTCTAGTTTCCAACACACTTTCAGTTTTTCCTTAGAAGTTGCTTTTGAACGGCAGAACAACCATAGTTTAAAAACCAGCTATTCATAAAACATCCTTTTAAAAAAAATGTGGAATCTGCAGCACTTTGTACGAGAACTGACCACAACCCTGTTCGTCCGAATGATCCCTGCAGTCGTAATATCCATCACACTTCTTGAAGCTTAGAATACAGAGACCGTTTCCGCAATTGAAGTCCGAAGACAGACACGAACGGTAATCTGAAAAAAAAAACGGGAAAAAAGGTGGGTTCAGTTACGAGTGTTTCGAAGAGTGTCCCTTCCGAAAGACGAGGATACACGGCAACTTACTACAGGTTCCTTCGTCGGATCCATCGACACAGTCGATAACTTTGTCACACTTGTAATACTTGGGTAAACAATATGACTGATTCCAGACATAATGTGTACAAGATATTTGATTGGCTTGGCATAATGGTGGCGCTGAAATTAAATCTATGGCATTACGAGATACGAAAGAGTAAACACGCGATTGCCACAGATCATGAAAGAGAAACAACTTGACGATCATACATTAAAATTAATAGTTAAAAAAAATTAATAATAAGTTGGCAATATTTTAAGCAAGAAAAAAAGCCGATGAGGACGGACGTCGCTGACAAGTAGCTTCAATATACTTACGACACGACTGGTGTTCGTCTTCACCGTTTTCACAATCCTTGTGATAATCACAGACCCATCGGTTAGGAATACATAGACCATTGTCACATCGGAAGTGATCTGGATGACACGAACGACCTGTTAAATCAAAAGAAAGAAAACATTAAAAATACAATAAAACCTTTAAAAAAGTTCACAATTGGTTGTCACAAACATCTTTTGTTACTTTTTTTTTGTGTCTGTCTCACTCGTGTCTCTGAATGTGTAGTGTGTGTGTCATGTATACCCTACATCTTTTGTGTCACTTGTGTTGTGTCACTTTTGTCGATTGTGTTGTGTCACTTTTGTCGATTGTGTTGTGTCACTTTTGTCTATTTTGTTGTATCACTCGTGTCTATTGTGTTGTGTCACTGTATTTATTACTAACTCTTGTTCAGTATTTGCAATTTTATGTGTCAACTGGTGTCACTTGGTTTGTTTGTGTCACTGTCTCACTTGTGTTACACTTTGTTTATATGTCACGCATACACACATTAGTGTCACAAGTTATAGGCTCGTATCACCTGTCATAATGTGTGTTACCCTTTTTGGTCACACACAACCGGCCTTTTCAATCTTTTTTTTTTGCATCAACTTCACACACACTAATGTCACTTGCTGTATACCTATCAAATGTGTCACACTCTTTACCACATGAATCTTTCGTACTGTTGTCACTCTTTTTAAACTATTTATGTATTACTACTCAAACTTGTGTCACTCTCTTGTAAGACTATCACACACATCTATCTCACTTGTGTCACTCTTTTCGCTATTTATGCTGCATTATTATCCCCTTCACACTTTGTGTACCACTCATAATTATGTGTCACATTCTTTTTATGATAAGAGTCTGTGTCACTTATTTCTTTATGTGTCTGTCTCTCAAATTTGTCACTGTTTGTTCACGTTGTCTGTCTCACTAGTGTCACACTTTGTTTATACGTCTGTCTTAATTTGTGTCACTACAGTGTCTTTATTGTGTCGGTCTGTCTCACTTGTGTCACCTGTACCTTGTGTCTTTATTGTGTCGGTCTGTCTCACTTGTGTCACCTGTACCTTGTGTCTTTATTGTTTATTTCTTTCTGATGCCAGTGAGAATCTCATCTATGCATCATCATATCCCTATATGAGTATGTGAATACCCCCATTTTCCTATTTTATTATTGTTGGCATCCATGTGTTGTGTGTGTGTGTGTGTTTCATGATGGTCATTGACTCAAGAAACGTATATTCTATTGTATTATACGCCAAATCACAATAACAAATGAGCCACCGCCAACTACTGACAATAAATCTTCTAAAGGTGAATTCACCTTCCTTAACAATTTGTGGTAAAGTGCAGTACAACACCACACAACTCCAATTGCAACACATTTGTGTGCGCCTGTGTAGAATTGGACAGAAGTATATTTTTAGTTGCCGAGAATTTGTTGCAACAAATAGAAATTCTTTATGTAGGCACCCCTATACAATTTAAGTGTGAATCTTTTTAAGTTGTATGCAACATGTTGCCCAACTCTGTACTACATTTTATTGAGTAACGTGAATCCACCTTAACAACAAACACATTGTAACAGAGACACTATTTCCATTATCAGTATTCACCCGCACAACACATTTTTCTGTCTAGGAGCAACAAAAATTGCTTTAAGGAAGAATCACACAAGCTGAAAAACCACCAGAAAACACAAAAAGAAATTTTAAAAAAAATCATGCAGAGCATCTCTATGTGGCTTTGCACTGAAGTTATATGACGCTTTTGATAAATTCCTTACATAGTGAAATTCGATGTCATTGGTTTATGGCCATCATGTGATGATGACATCACTAGCTTGTCAGCTATAACACAGCAGTAATATCTAATAAAATCAGATATTTCAGCTTCATAAAACTTGCAGCTAAAACCTTGAGTTTCAGCCATAAAAATGTCATCTTCATTTCATAAATAAACACAAAAAGCTTACATGACAAAATATTTCATCTTCAGCGTGCTACTACTAAACTAACCTTAGCACACACACACACACACGAGCCAATTTTATATATATTAAGCTTTGTCTGTCTGTGTATAACACTGTACAAACAAGGCCAAAAACGTTTAAGCACGTCGGAATTTATTTCAATTTAAATGAACCGGCCAACTTCATGTTGTGCTCTCCCCATCCAAGAACCCAAACAATATTAAGGTGCTTATAAAAAAATGGAAGTGGTCAAGGCAAATTATTTCATGACAACCGGACATTCACACAAAATGTCATTTATAATAATGAAGTATTTGAATAAAAAGAAGTATTTGAATGGAATAGTTAAATAATTTTAGTAACAAAATTAACTAGAATTGTGTTTTCCCGTCATTTATGACGGGTTACCCCACTAGTTATATACGTATATTACGCCAGGTCTGTGTGTGTGATTAACGCTGTACAAACAAGGACAAAAACCTTGAAGCACGTCGGAATTTATATAAATTTAAATGAATAAATGAACCGCTTTTTTTCTCAAGGTTAACTATATGTTGCACACTCCCCATCAACAACCCCATTGATATTAAATTGGAGAGGGGGGGGGGGGAAAGGTTGGAAAGAGTAGGGGGGAGGAGAGAGAAACGTGGAGGAGAGAAAAAAGGGGAGGGGTGACTGAAATTGAAATGAAAGAAGTAAAAAAGGAACAAACGACGCGCATGTGCACACCAGAGAAAATGAAAAACTCATTTTCTCTTTCAAATATAAAAAGGGGAGGGGATAATAGTAGCAAAATTAAACTAGAATTTATCACGGGCAACTGTGCCCAGTATTAGAACTTTTTTTCATCCACCCTTTTATGAGCGTCATCAATTTCTAATTGGTTTGTTACTTGGTCTGACGTCATAAAAGGGCGGAGGAAAAGAAATTCTAATGCTGGGCACAATTGCCTGTGAATTGTGTTTTCCCGTCATTTATGACGGGTTACCACAGTAGTTTTCAAATAATATTTGAAATCACCTTATAAACATTGTTATGTTTTTAAAACTCAATCACAGCTAAAAGTAATTAGATAAAAAAAATTACCATAACAGCTGTGACATAGATAATTAATTATAGATACTCAAATATAAGTGAAAATTTTTTTAACACAAATATAAACGCCTTTTGTACATTGACATACAGTATTTCTCTCTAGAAATCAATCACTGAAAATATTTTTTGTGCTACGATTTTATTGACAAACGAAAAAAAAACACATTTTCTTGTCCGTCCCACATGAGAGAACATGCAGCTAGAAAAAACAACCCTCCTCCTTTATATATAGAAGAAAAAAATATGTCAATTTATATCCCATACTTTTCCATTCGGTCCCCCCCAACACTCTCAATGTTGTGGCTATAATCTGGATCAAAGTATATAATAAAATCGAAAATCTCTCCAAAAAAAATGACAATTGTTAGCATTTTTTGAGCTCAACAACATCACATTATTGCCACCACTAGGAAGGAAAAAAAAAAGGATTTCATTTATCCCTTTCATAGCTGCAATCTATGCTAAAGTGAAAAATAAGTCAATGTGCAAAACTACCAATTCGGTAGTAAATCTACACATTGACTAGCCGTTTTAGCCTTTTGGGCAATATGTAAAATAGTTATATTTTAAAAAAAAAACTGGAAAATCTACATAAATCTATTTAAAAAGAGCCATTGCAAAATATGCAAATGAAAGAGAACAACAAATTAGAACTTACTAATTATTCTGTGTTTTAGAAGCCACATTAAGAAAAACTTAACTGGTTTATTTTTAGAACCTAGAATGTTAGCTGCTGTATCACTTTAAGCGGTTTTATAAAGTGTAAACGACCCTCGAACTCTTTGATTATTCTGTTTTTCAGGTACAAAAAAAAGAATAGAAACCTTAATGTGTTTTAGAAACTAGAACGGTAGCTGAATCACTTAACAGTATTTTCATGTTGATATCTTTCAATATTAACATTTATGGGGGAAAAAAAATTAAAAATATCATCTGCTTAAAAATGGGTCATTTTCAAAACAACTGCCACAAAAAGCTTAGTTTAAAAAATATCAATTTAAAATTGCTATTCACAGATATTATTCTAGTTTCTAAAACACTTAAAAGTCAAGAGTAGGGGGCACAAGTTAAGAAATTGAAAGTGTTTTAGAAACTAGAAGAGTCAATGAGTCAAAGTATAGTTTTCAATTCAAGTTAGGCCAAAATTCGAATAAAAAGGTCGTCAGTTAAACATCGAAAACCTTAAAATTTCGTCATTTTCAAACTTAAACTTATAAAAAGAATATTTTAAAATATATAAAAATGACGATACTCGTTACTTTTCTAGTGTTTAAAACATTTTCAAGTTTTTTTTTTAATAATGTTGTTTCAAAAAGGTAGAATATGAACAGAGTTTTACGGACTTTTTTTTAAAAAAATAAATTAACCTTAACATTTTTAAAAAAATTAGACATTATGTAAATTGCATGAAACACACAGTCAATACGGATGAAATTGACGGTTTTATATATAGTTAGTTATTGTGCAGAATAACTAATTTTCCACTTTGACGCAAAACAATTGTAGTTGATGTTTACAGATATAAATTACAGAGTGTCGCCAAACAAATACTAAAAAAAATACACAAAAACTATAAAAAAAAAAACACAAGTTACACAACAACAACAACAACAGTTGTGCAACACCTGACATTTATTGAGTATATGTGTGTATATATTTTGTGATTATTATAAGAAAGAAACCTTGTGAGCAAGCACAAAAAAAGGCATAAAAATGACCAACGGTTATTTCTATATCCTTTTATGGGTCGTTTATCCATATGTGGCAATGATGTAAAAAAAAAACCCTCCTCAAAGTCCATCCTTTGATTCTTTTCTATTCAACTCTTCATAACACAAGATGGAACCATATGGAAAAAGGAATTTCTATTCATGATTAAATATGATGATAGACTTTTGTGTGTGTGTGTGCCATTGCATTTTTCCAACAGATATTTGAACATCAAAAGTAATTCACACTGTCGTCCACCCTCCTCCTGTCCCTATAATCATCATCCTCATACATATAGCTCGAAATAATACAGACAATTTTTATAATAATAAAAATCCCATAATTCAAAAAAAAAAAAATTTTTTTTCTACTTTTTTTGAAAGGATTTTTCAACACATTTTCATTTTTACCAATAGAGAAGATGGGGTTTTATAACTTGGTTCCACGTTTAAAAATAAAATAAATTGTTATACAATTTGCTTGCAAATTCAGTTGTCATTTTGACCAAATTTAAAAGTTAGGGAAGAATCACACATATGCTAAAAAAGACAGCAGAAATAGAAAAATCAGAATATCTCCTTGTTGAACAGAGTTTATCTTAGAATGACCCCCCCCTCTGTTCAGAGAGGGTTTAAAGTTTCCTTCTTGAAGTTGGACCTACAACTATCAAGATGAAAAACACCTTTAACTTTTCTCCTTTCCAACAAAAAAAACTCTAAAATTCATTTCCTGGGAAACCCTACCACCATCACCAGTAAAGTGTTAGAAAAAGTATTAAAACTTCTCAACTTTTTGAAATTAGCCAATTACACAAAATGATGATGATGATGATGATGATGATGATGATGATGATGATGATGATGATGATGATGATGATGATGATGATGACTATCATAAAAGTCAAATCTCGCTTTTTGATCAAATGCCAAATTATAGGAACATCTTTTGGCTCCGAAAAAAAAAAGCCTGCTATATTTTATGACACCTCACCCCCCTATGTAATGGGCCAATTAATTTGTTTCGCTCATCTTATTAGAATTTCAATGTTGAGCTAACAACTGAAATCAGTAGTAAAAAAGCGTTCAAACAATAATCAACGTTTAAACGTGATTAAATTATTAAAATAGAAGAAGAAAAAAACTAACTAGCAATTTTATTTCAAACAAGGAAAAAAAGGGTCCAAAAATATAAGTCAGTAACAAATTTAGATAATTTTATTATTATTATTATTATAATTATTTATAATAATAATAATATTATGGTGCGTCTGTAAATTCCTAGTTTTTATGCCTTTAATATGCTAATAAAAAGCTAATAATCCATCCCACAAAAAAAAAAGATAAAAACACCTTTAAAGTTTGTTTAACTCATTTTCAGGCAATATTAAGTTTAGAAAATGACACAAAATAGGCTTTAAACAACGATTGAGTGTTTGTTTAAATTGCCAATTTAAGCAAAACATTGCAATTTACAACCGACACAGAATCTCTGTGTGGACGGAAGAAAGAAAATATGTTTTTATGTGGTTTATATAAATTACATCACCGATTTTTAATGAGTTTTTTTTTTTGGTTTATTTTAGTCATTTTTAGAGTGAATTCTAAATTCTAATATATTTTTCCATAAAATCAAGACAGAAAACGTCTGAAAAAAAAATTCAATTAAGCAACAAAACTCCAAAAACTGCCCTAAACTCAAAATGTATGGCAAAGCTTTAAAAATTTTGTACACAGATTTTTAAAACCAAGTTAAGCTGGATAAGTTAAGCTAGTTTTTTTTAAGAGTGAACGCCCCTCGAATAAAGGTGGTTGTGTTTTTCAGGAACAAAATTAAGAGAAACTTAAAAGTGTTTTAAATATATTTAAAAAAAATAAGGTTTTGACTTCAGTTTGAAAATTAAATTTTCAATTTTTACCCACAAATTATTAATATTGTCTACTTAAAGTTGGGTCACATAAAATCACCGTTAAGAGATGAGCAACCCTTCTAGTTTCTAAAACACTTTCTCTTAATTTTGCATGTCCTTCACCTATTTCAATTTATATATCATTCCAGCTAACGCAATGCATTTTTAATTAGAAATAGGTTTAATTTAACTATAGTTTTACCTTAAGAGGCTAGATACATCGTTTAGTTCAAAATTTCTCCGAATGTAGGCGCTGCGATCGTTGTTGATTGAAAAACGGTTTTTTAACGTTTTTTCTCCCGGTTCGAAGTCACATAATAATTAATAGAAAAATAATTTCGCGTGCTAACCTTATAAAAAGAAAACATTGTGAAGCCAGTAGATTAATGCACGTAATAATTATTTTGTTATTGTTCTGAGTTGTTTTTAACGGGAGTTCTTCAAATGTTTGGGTGACGGTTTTTTGCTCCTATGGGACTTAACATGGAGTTAAAAAAAGTAAGATTTTAAATGTTATTTAAAAATAGAAAGCCCTTTTAAAATTTAGAAAAAGGAATAATCCTGAAGGCAATAAACACATGTAAGTACGTGCTAATTTTTCTGATTGCTCTAAATCATTTTTAATCAGAGTTCTCTTATCTTTTGTTGGACGGTGTTTTAGTCCTATGGGACTTAACATGGAGTTTAAAAACGTACGATTTTAAACGTTATTAAAAAATAGAAGGACCTTTTCAAAATTTATAAAAAGGAAACATCGTGAAGCCAATACATGAATGTATGTGCTAATTATTTTGTTATTGTTCTAAATCAGTTTTAACGAGAGTTTTTCAAATGTTTGTGGGACGGTTTTTGATCCAATGGGATTTAACATGGGGTTGAAAAAACGAACGACTTTGAACCTTGTTTAAAAATAGAAGGACCTTTTCAAAAATTATATAAATCGAGCACGTGAAGAACAATACTTTTTATTGCATTTTGCGCTTTACTGTATTTGAATTGAGCGATTGTGAAGCGATTTCTTTCAGTTTTAGTAACACTATATAATAACACTCATTTGTCTCGTTGTCGTCTGCTCAAAACAACAAGATGGACGTGGATCTAGGCTCTTAAAATAAAATCCTTTCGACACAAATATTGACGAAAAAAACGGCGATTTATTATCTAATTAAAGTAGTAGGGCAATAGGGGTTTTCTCATTTCAATTTACCTAACATAATAAAACAAAACCATTACAATAAATAGGCTGGCCACGTTTGTACTCTTAAATCGAATTCCTTTTCACCTAATTGTCCTAACTAATGAAAATGCATTAGTTAATTTCACCATAGTAAACTGCCATTTTTCTCCAATTCCCCATTTCTCCAGTTGAAAGTTTTACAGTATAATAATTTTTTGCAAAGTAGAAAAAGGACTTCATATTTTTTTTTAAAAAAATACAAGAATAAATCTGATCTCAAAACCATTTAAAACATTCAGTGACATTTTTCGTCAACATTCTACAAGAATATATGGAGAATACAAAAAAAGACCAAAAAAGAGAATCGAATTGAACAAAGAAAAAACAGTAGCAAAAATGGAATAAAGAAGGAAAAAAAAATAGTGTAATACAAAAAAGAAGAAACGCGTGTAATTTCCGCACCAATGACAAGTTCAACAGACGAAGGAAGACATAAGAAAACTTTTTTTCACTTGTGAATCGGAAGAAAGTGAAAAGTTAAAAGAGAAAAACAAAAAAAAAAAATGAAAGAAAACTAGAAAAAAAAAATGAAAACAAGTCTAGAAAATAAAAAAATAAAATAACAGAAAGTTTAATAAACCAAAAACGGAACTTTCCTGTTTCAACTCAACTTTTTCAAACTGTAGTTGATTTATCTAGATAAAAATCACTGAGAAAGTTGTTATACTTTTTTTTTTGTGGTAGGCCACAAGTTCATTCATTCATTCTTTCATTTTAAACAATAAGATAAATCTTTGGAGGCTTGAAATAGATTTAGTTTAAAACTGAGATATATTTTAGTATAAAAGAACATTCCAGTTTTTCATTTTAATAACAAAAATGAAAAGAAAAAATTCACTCCATTGGAGACCTACATTTAAAAAAATGGGGCCCAGCCCACCAAATGCATGAGGCCCAGAAAGCCTATCAAGGTCCATGAAGCCAACAAAGCAACCCAGGCCAATGAGAAACACAACAAAAAAAAAACACGGGCTTTTTTGGGGGGAAAATTGCTAGCTCAGACTCAAACCAGCCCATGATGTTATGCTTTTTGCAAAAGCTCACTGGCATTGTTTAAACTTTAAAATACTATGGAACCTCAATAGTACTTTTACATAATACCGTATAGGGAATGTGAAAAAAATACTCAGAAAAAGTAATAATGGATAAAAAAAAAACAATAGACACGTAATCTTAATAAAAATGATAATTTAGGATATCAGATTCACTTTTAACTAATAATATTAAAAAGAATCTCATAAAAATTACAACACGTCTCATTTAATTTTTGAGTTGTGTTGGAATGTCTCAAGATGAACATGCTGTGACTACTTAAATTAATTAAAATTTAAATTATTTTAAGAAACTTATTATAGATTCTACATTTTTTACAACGTGAAATTAAATATTTTTTTTTATTATTTTCTAGCAGAACTCTTAGTTTCCCTTCATGGAACCCTAGGGTTCCACGGAAACCCATTTGAGAAACACTGCAGTATACACACACATATATAACATAATTATATTATAACTTTTTATATTCCTGATTAAAAATGTTGTTATTGAATCAAGAGAATAATTAAGATTTAAGAAGAGAAAAAGAATATTTTATTGTATTAATTGTTATTATACATTCTAGGCCTACTTAATTTTCCTCATATTTTTGTAACTTGTTCCAACAACAACAAACCAAAATACAACTAGAAAACAAGAGGGAAATTTCCGTTCTTTAAAAAAAAAACACAAAACAAAACAAAATGAAACTAAATTGTTCTAATCCAGACCCCTAAATCTCACTTTTGGGTGACAATTAGAAGACAAGAAGAAAAAAAAAAAAAAACTAGCAAATACGGAAATGAAAAATAAGAGAAAAGAGAACAAAAAAAAGCTGATGATAATTGAATCTTTGTGTCCTAAATAAAGAATTAAACAATGCAAAAGTGTCTCTCTTTCTTTCAACTCTTTTTCTTTCTTATTATCATATACGTCAATTAACAACACAATTTATGTTCGTTTCTGTTTATAATTAAAATGAAATCCACAAAGACAAACAATGAGACATAAATTAATTTATTTATAATTTATAATTATTATACAAGTTAGCGCCTATTTCTATCTCCCTCCCCCCCCCCTTTTTTTCTTTACAACAATTGAAATTCTTTTTTTTATATATAAATATATAGAATGAAACCGTTTAACACGAAAACGGATAATATGAAATATATATACAGTATAGACTACAAAAAATTAACACACAATGCTGATTTTGAGTATTCCTGATTATTCTCTTTCAAGAAGCAAAATAAAGAGAAACTAGAAAGCGTTTTTAGAAACTAGAAGGGTTGCTCAATCAGTTAAGGCTATTTTCATGTTGATTATCTTTCAATATAAATTTTATAGACAAAAATATAAAATTATAACAAGCTCAAAGCCCGTTATACACCATCAATTATTTCTTAAATAAATGTATACATTAATTTATAAATGTCAATTGTATACAATCGACATTTATAAATTAATTTATAAATTTATTTAAGAAATAATTGCAGGTGTATAACGGGCTTAATGATGTGTCATTTTAAAACTGACAAACAAAAAGCTTATTTTAAAAGATATCATCAATATGAAAATAGCCTTAAGTGATTGAGCTACCCCCATCTAGTTTCTAAAACACTTTCAATATTCTTTTCATTTTGCTACCACCTTATGATTGAAACTGTTAACACAAAATATATTTTCAATGATATTTTTTCATTTAACATGAAAAAAATATATTCTCTTCCATTTTGCGTTAAACTGTTTAAACTGTAATTTGATGTTGTTGCCTGCTCTAAAAAAACATCCATCAAAACTTAAAATAGTTTTCATGTTGATGTTAATCTTTTTTTAACATTAGTATTTTTCTCTCTGCTTTTGATGCTTTCTGAACTTAATCCCATTTTAAGTTGATATAAAAAATGGCATTGATCAAATATTTAAAAGAAACTAATCTCATACTGTATAAATCGGAATATAAATACAGAGAGGTAAATAAAACCGAAATATATTGACTTGTTGTGTGGATTTCTAATGTACTGTATTATCACAATCTCACTCACTCCACCAGTATAATCATATTATTTGCATTTCTCATTTCATTTAAATGTGTCAATGCAAATGTGTAGTGTATCATATCACTGTTCCAGACTGCGCAAAGGCACTACATAGAAACAGAATGAATGTTCCAGTTCCACTTTGAGCATCAGCCCACTTTGATGTAGATGGCAAGAAGAAAATGGTGGTGTAAATGGTTAATGGTGACTTCAACATTCTGTCGGTGTTTGCCGTACTTCAGTATATAGATTTCTGATATTCTTTTGATTCTTTTCGATAAGGTATGCCGCGACAAATAAGAAAACTTAATAGCTCAGTGGTACTGTCTCTCTGCTTCTGATGGAAGAGGCCGGAGTTCCATACTTGTCGTGCAGTTTACTTCTTTTAAATTTTTGTTAGTAAATAATATCAATCAATAACTAAAAATAATCGATTAAGTAACTATAACTATTTTTATATTAAATCAAGTCATTTTTTTACAAACTGGAGGGCTGTGCCTCCCAAGACCCCCTGTAATAAGCATAATTTATCAAAACCTAAACCCAACCTAACCCAACCTACCCTAACCTAACCAAACCTAACCCAGCACAACCAAACCCAACCCAACCCAACCCAACCTAACCTAACAAAACCTAACCTAAGCCAACCCAAACTAAAACTAACTGAGCACGTTCTGCAAATAAAGACAATCTGTATTGCCAATTTGTATTGTTTCTATGATCACCACCGGCTTATATGAAACACCGTGTATGTTCCATCCTATCGCGGTTGTCAGTATACTTTTGTCTGTGTGGTCTCCGTTTGCGTGATTGCAATCCATGTGTTTCCATGTGTCAAATGTTTGTTTTAGTATTATTCTCTTATACATTCATTATACAGGCACTCATTGAAAAAAATGTTGTCTTGTCTACATATGTCTTTTAATTTGAGAAATTACTCTGCAACTAAGTAGTCATGGAAGTCCTAAGTACAAAATTGCAAGAGGATGCATTTCAAAAAAAAAACTAGAATTAATATTAACAAACCCAATAAAATATATTTCCAAATGCAAACTGACACAGGTACAAATGCAACTAAACTCATGAGATGCATTTTTGTCAGAACATTCAATCAATCTCAACAAAACAATACGTTTTTCAACATGTAACATAAAATCTCTTGGAATATACAGTATTATTTCTGAATTGTCATTCTCCTATGTTATTCTTTCATGTAGCAAAGGTTGCATATATATCTGTGTGTTATTGTTAAACCTGGGTGTCGTCTTTTGTGTAATTTGTCATAAAATACATGATCAGTTTGTTATAGAAAATATGCCAAGAAAAATTATCTTTCCAATAATAATATTGAATGCATCATCCTAGGATAAAATGATAAAAGCAATGTCAACAATTATTTTTATAGAAATAAGAAAAAAAGCCAATCACGAAATAAATTCAATTTTTCTTTTTAATTTAAAGACTTGACAACAAAAAAGTGTTCAAAGAAAAATCTTTATTATGAAATCAGGGTTTTTTAAAGATGCTTTTTAAAAGGAAAGAAAACCCATCAACATTCATCAGAATCAGAATCAGAATCATCACTGATAAAAAAAAACCTGAGATAGAGATTCCTGTTTATTGTATATAATAGCCGAGTACATATTACAACAATGGCCGCAATCGGAAATAAAAGAAAATTCCTGTTTGCTGCAAAACAGAAGAGTCCTCATTACAGGAAAACAAAATCATAAGATTGTGACAAACATTCCTTATGATATCACTGTACATGTATGTGTGCTATTATTTTATGACTGCCTTAATATCGTATGACTAAATTTGTCGTAATAATTGTCGTAAAAGAGTGAGCAAGGACAAACATTTGCTCGTGCTCGCCGATGGGTTACTCCTGCTCGCCGATGGGTTGCTCGTGTTTCTTTGAAATGCACACACCTTGCGTCCGTACCGGAGCGAATATGTTCTTGTTCGCAGTTGATCCATCATATACATCTATACAGGCAAGTGTGGCCAGCACTAACTTTTCGTTTGCTCCGCCCTTTTATGAGCGTCATCAATTTCTAATTGGTTTGTTATTTGGTCTGATGTCACATGCCCCGCCCTTATCAATTTTCTAATTGGTTTGTTATTTGGTCTGATGTCACATGCCCCGCCCATATCAATTTCTAATTGGTTGGTATTTCGTCTGACTCTCATAAAAGGGCGGGACAAACGAAAAGCTAGTGCTGGCCACACTTGCCTGTGCACTTAAAATGCAGTCTAGTAAAAAAAATGAAAAAACTGAACTGAGACGATTATTGAGTGAGAATGCTCGCTCTTGGTGAATAACCGGGCTTTACAAGTAAAAATTCTGTAAACTGAAAATGTTTCTATGCCTGATTTTGTTATAATGTGTACTCGGCTTAACAAGTGAACAAAAAAAATCTCTTAGGTGTTCTGTGTTGATTACATTAAAAGTGATTTCATTTACATAATATAAAACACAGTGTAACATAATAGCTTATACTAAAAGCATGTACTTATACAGGGTGATCCTTATTAAAGTGTTTTCGCTCAATAAACTCAGTAGTTTTCTCCTATAGGTGGTAGTGCGAACATTTGTTAACATAGTTGAATTTTATATCATATTTCTGTATTTATGTAGGATGTTCCACAAGTCTAAAATCATAAAAGTGTCTTTATTCACGGCACGTGTTCAGTGTGTCCACCACTGTTTTCGGATCACCATAAAAGAAATGCAATAAGACTGTCTTAGCACATATTGTTAACAGTCACAAAAGCAAATTACAAAACATTATATGACAATTTGATAAATACTGTCATATGTGTTTCATATCTTTATGACTGCAATTGCCTAGTCACTAGTGTACAACCTCTCTAAAATGATTATACATCATAATATGTGACTGTTATAATTTTTCTGTAATGAGGCCCTTGGATACACAAATCCAGACGAGGTACCCTCACATCAACAACCATCTGGTTGATGAATCAATGATGATGTCATTTAAAAAGAAGCCTATCATGCTGGAGTGACATTATAGAAAGAAATAAAGACTGTCATATGACAGTAAATTTTCATTTCTAGCTAATAACCTTGTAACAGTCACAAAAGCAAATTACAAAAAAAAAAAATTATGACAAAATTTAATATTGACATAATATTATTGCCATTTATTGTTGTACACAATAATATGACAGTCATTAAATAACAGCACACAAGCAATGACTTAAAGCGACGATCACCCACCCAGGCTATTATTTCTCGCGAAAATTCATTGCAATGAACCTTGCTTTAAATATTGCCAATGTGATCGTCGCCTTTAGGTATGATTGTCACAATTTTATAACTTTGTTTTTTGTTTCTAATGAGGCGCCCAGAGGTCTTTCCAAATTCGACACCAATAATAGCATACAATGAGGTCGTTGGGGGTTGTTTTGAGATCAGTTGCAACAAGGCAACAAATTGCTCACCATACATCGCTAAACAGAATAGTGAAATCATGAAATGGAAAATTGTCATTTTGGACGTATTCCGTATGATTCCTAACTTAACGGGGGACACTGTAGAGCCATTTTTACTACAACATCCTAACTGCATTTGTAAGTAGGCCCTATAATGATGTGAATTTACATTTAGGGTCTATTGTCCAAATGTCACATTGCATTGATGACACATGTCGTCAGGTGCGACCTGTCACTAAAGCATTGTCAGTGTGATATTTACTTTCTAGCATTTATAGGTTGCGCTTCCGAAATCCGTGCGAGGATAGGATTTTACAAAAACTCTCAATAGGAGCTGCATTTCATTTATTTTCTGTGTGCGATCTGACTTTATACCTTTATGACAAATGCGTGGCAATTACAAAAGACGTCCTAAAAACTTAATGGGTGGACTCGTAATTAAAGACTCTGTATTTTTATGTGATTTATCGTTGGGTTTCCGTACTCATGAAGAAGCAGAAGAAGAGAAAAGTGAAATTCCAAGTCAACTATAAACGGGGTCATAGTTAAAGTGAACGTGACAATCATTTTGATTAAGATCTACAAAGGGATGCGGCGCGCAGACGTGAACTATAAACCCGGGCACATAAGTGTTGTGTCACGATTCCAATGGTGTCGAGGGACCGTGACATAACGACCACGGGGTTGACACTAAAACGTGATCTAACATTTTTTACTCCTGCTATTTAAAATCACAAAGTTGCACTCTACAGAAATTGATTTACTAAGATGGGTCGGCATATTTGTATTGTGATTGATAACCTCATTTTTCACTACAAAATATCAACTGCAGTTAAAAAGTTAACCACAGTTAATCTTCTAGTAGAAACAAATGTTTAATATTAGATTACGTTACATTAATACTATTACAGTATATTACATTTACTATGGTTAAATTTCTGAACAACAGAAGTTAACTCAACTGCATTGACACAATGTGGTTAATCACATGTTTGCTACGTTTTGAACCATTTGCTGAGTTATAAATAAAGCTCGGATTTTTATGCAATATCAAGCAAATGTTTCTCAATTTGTGGCCCCCCAAGTGCCATTATTATGAAGTAATCATCATTCATCATCATTAGAGAAACAGCAAGTAGGCTTTTTCTAATCAAAACGGCTGGTTAGAGGGTAAATTTCTGCCTACTATCAGTTGTCAACTAGAGTTCTAGCCTCTAACCAGTGTTTTTGATGTGGCTAACCTAGGTTGATCGGGTTGATCTTGGCCACAGATTGATTAACACTTGCTTGATTTTGCATAAAAATCCGAGCCCGAGATGAAAAATAAAGTAACTGAATGAATCTTGATATGACATTGTAATATACAATAATTACTAGCATTTTTAAAACATCCTGTATAAGGTAAAATGCAATATCGAACAGCCAAATTGCACCCTCACCACCACCACCACCTTACCCCACCCCGTTCTTAATGTAGAAATATACCTATTTGCTAGTCAAACTGCTTAGTAAAAATAATAATTTGCATACTAAGTTAAAATAGAAAAGAGTGATATAAAAATTGGTATCCTATTTCAATGACGTGCTGTGCATGTCATTGAAAATTCCAATAAAAAAAGGAACATCAATAAGTAAATTTGAGCCAATAAAAATAAGAAAGAAAGAAAAAAAAACATCTTTTAATATAAAGTGCACTTTATTACAAGGTGTAAACAAAATATTTCAATCAGAATATTTCCATAATTGATAATGTTTTTCTCACTTTTATGAATAAACCATCTCCATAGCCTGTGTTTACTACGGATGAACAAATTTTACGTTTTTCACCAAGTGTGGAATATGGACGTTTGAAAAATTAAAAAAAAAATGGTGAAAATAATTTTAATCAAATAAACGTTAAGCAAAGGTAGCTCCGATCTGGCGCCATATTGGTGCTTGCTCAGTTTGGTATTTTGGTTCAATTTGTCGCTTACTCAGCTTGGCATTTTAGTACAATTTGGAATTTGTTTAATTTGGTGCTTGCTCAGTTTTGCATTTTGATCAGAATGGAATTTGTTCAATTTGGCGCTTGTTCAGCTTGGCATTTTGGTTCAATTTGTCGCTTACTCAGCTTGGCATTTTAGTTCAATTTGTCGCTTACTCAGCTTGGCATTTTAGTTCAATTTGGAATTTGTTCAATTTGGCGCTTGTTCAGCTCGGCATTTTGCTTCAATTTGTCGCTTACTCAGCTTGGCATTTTGCTTCAATTTGTCGCTTACTCAGCTTGGCATTTTGCTTCAATTTGTCGCTTACTCAGCTTGGCATTTTGCTTCAATTTGTCGCTTGCTCAGCTTGGCATTTTAGTACAATTTGGAATTTGTTCAATTTGGCGCTTGTTCAGCTTGGCATTTTGGTTCAATTTGTCGCTTACTCAGCTTGGCATTTTAGTTCAATTTGTCGCTTACTCAGCTTGGCATTTTAGTTCAATTTGGAATTTGTTCAATTTGGCGCTTGTTCAGCTCGGCATTTTGGTTCAATTTGTCGCTTACTCAGCTTGGCATTTTGCTTCAATTTGTCGCTTACTCAGCTTGGCATTTTGCTTCAATTTGTCGCTTACTCAGCTTGGCATTTTGCTTCAATTTGTCGCTTGCTCAGCTTGGCATTTTCGTCCAAATTGGCGCTTATTTAGTTCGCCAAAATGCACGTTAGAATATTTATTTAAACAATAAAGTAGTAGTCTATCCGATACGGATCACCTTCAAAGAGCCAAAAAAAGCTTAATTTTAAAGATCACATCACTAAAATAACTAAACATTACTAATATAAAATAATATAAATATAAATAATATATAATAAACATAACTAAACATTAACACTAAAATTAAGTGCACTGTTTTTCTAGCTTATAACAAACAAACTTTTTTTATGCAACAATCTTAACTCTGACACCATCTGCATTTTGAAAAAAAAAATATATATATATATATATATACACTTTCTAAATTTAAACACATTTTCAAAAGCATTATCTACTATTTTATAATAACTTAATAATAAAAATAGCACATTTTAATTCATTTAAAAGCTATTTTTCACTTATTCTATATATTCCCCAGTGTACTTGTTGTATATGGTTTATATGTTGGAACAACACATTTTGGACACCAAAACGAAACTAATTAAGTTAGAAAAGGGAGTGTTGTTGGATTTAGTTGATGATCATTACTGTGAAACATAAGAGGGGAAGTAGTTCATTAATTAAACAAAACGCGTTAAGGATGATGATGATAATCACTCTCAGGTCGTATACAACTTTTAATAAAATATCCTCATGTTGTTGTTGTTGTTGTCCACCATCTGAAACGTTCACGATTGTGTTCCAAATTTTGTCATTGTAATGAGGTTTGATGAGTATTTTTTTTAATAAAAACTTTAACGGTGCATGTAAGCCTTCATGCAATAAGTTTAAAGTGTGTTTCATTTCAAACGACGATGAGGATTGGAGGTGGAGGCTAACATTGCTTCTAAGACCTAGGTGATGTTGACAGAATAATATGCGAAGCAGTGGATGATTTATGAATAGCTGATTTTCGAATTCTTATTGAACATTATTGTTTTCTGTCTTTCAGGGAACAAAATTAAGGGAAATTAGAAGTGTTTTAGAAACTATAAGGGTTAGTAGCTCAATCACTTAAGTGGGTAAATATTTTCATGTTGTTATCTTTCAAAATAAACTTTTTTTTATAGACAAACATTTTTTTTAAAAAATATTGTCTGCTTAAAGTTGTGTCGTTTTTCTAACTCAAATAAAAAGCTTATTTTGAAAGATATTAACATGAAAATACCCTTAAGTGACTGAGCTACCCTTCTAGTTTCTAAAACATATTCAAGTTTCTCTTCATTTCGCACCTAAAAGACAGAGTAAGAGTTCGAGAGGCTTTAATACTTTAGTCACCTTAAATTTGTATTTTGCAATTCTCTAATAATTAGCCTCCACCTCCAACCCCCTCATCATCATCATCATCGTTTAAGATGAGTATAGCTGTTTAAAGATTACATAAAACCCTTTCTTCTTAATTAACACCATCATTTAGCAGACTTAATTGGCAAACTCCACGAGAAATTAAACAAAGCAATAGATTGCTATATACATAAAATGTTTATTGCAAACTAAGAAAACTGTTAAAATTCTCATTCCGTGGTCTTTCAATTCTGCTGCATTCAGTTGCAATTTCGAATTCTAAAACTTAACTGTGTCAGCATTTTAGAAGCAACTTTTATTAAAGTAATATAAGAAGAAATAAAGTGTTTCAAAGTAGAAGAGTCAAAAGGAATAATTAAGATAACATTCAAACTAATATCTTTTTTTTTAAAAGAATAGACGTTTTATGACAAAAACGCGACATGGCGTAATTTAATCAGAACGACTTGGGAGAGGGGACGAGCTGAGCCTAACAGGTCAACACCTCTGACTGACGTCACAAGCTTAAAGTTAACAGTGTGGCGACTGTAGAAAATGTTCAGCTTCAAGTTCACTGCTAAATAAGCCGCCTATAGTCAGTCAATCCTTCTCTCTCTCTCTCTTTTGCTCTCTCTCTCTCTCTCCCTCTCTCTTTTGCTCTCTCTCTCTCTCTCCCTCTCTCTTTTGCTCTCTCTCTCTCTCTCTCTTGCTCTCTCTCTCTCTCTCTTTTGCTCTCTCTCTCTCTCTCTTTTTGCTCTCTCTCTCTCTCTCTCTTTTGCTCTCTCTCTCTCTCTCTCTCTCTCTCTCTCTCTTTTGCTCTCTCTCTCTCTCTCTCTTTTGCTCTCTCTCTCTCTTTTGCTCTCTCTCTCTCTCTCTCTCTCTCTCTCTCTCTCTCTCTCTCTCTCTCTCTCTTTTGCTCTCTTTCTTTTCCTCTCTCTCTCTCTCTCTTTTGCTCTCTCTCTCTCTCTCTCTCTTTTGCTCTCTCTCTCTCTCTCTCTTTTGCTCTCTCTCTCTCTCTCTCTCTCTTTTGCTCTCTCTCTCTCTCTCTCTTTTGCTCTCTCTCTCTCTCTCTTTTGCTCTCTCTCTCTCTCTCTTTTGCTCTCTCTCTCTCTCTTTTGCTCTCTCTCTCTCTCTCTTTTGCTCTCTCTCTCTCTCTCTCTTTTGCTCTCTCTCTCTCTCTCTCTCTCTCTTTTGCTCTCTCTCTCTCTTTTGCTCTCTCTCTCTTTTGCTCTCTCTCTTTTTTGCTCTCTCTCTCTCTCTCTTTTGCTCTCTCTCTCTCTCTCTCTCTCTCTCTCTCTTTTGCTCTCTCTCTCTCTCTCTTTTGCTCTCTCTCTCTCTCTCCCTCCCTCCCTCTCTTTTTTGCTCTCTCTCTCCCTCCCTCTCTCTCTCCCCTCCCTCTCTCTCTCCCTCCCTCTCTCTCTCTTTCGCTCTCTCTCTTTTTTTTCCGCTCTCTCTCTCTTTTTTTCCGCTCTCTCTCTCTCTCCCTCCCTCTCCCTCTCATTCATCTTTTTTGATTCACTAATTAGAATCGTTTAGCAGGAATATGAAGATTATGAAGTTGTGATGAATGAAGTGATTTTGTGTCTATTTTATGTGTGTGTCATGACAATTTTTATATACATGACAAATACGATCACAACATATGAGATTCTCTCTCTCTCTTTCTTGAATTGTATCTCACCACTTTGAGATGTCACTCAAAAAGAGTGAAAAACGGTATATGCGCCATATATTATACCTAACCAAATGTAATATTCCTATATTTATTTGCCTTTATATGACGTAAACACAGCTTTTTATCAAACTCGATATTGGAAATGAAATAAAATGTGAGATTTTCCTTTCATTCGTCATGCAGAAAAAGAGAGTATATTCACAAATAATAAAAGGACAAAATAATCCTGAAAGTTTATTCGAATTTTGAGTTTCTAAACAACTTCAAAAATGTTTTATTAAAAGCAGCCATAGCAAAATATTAAGGCTAATAAGTGAGAAATGAAATAGAACTTAAGATTTAGAGGTGGGAGCCGACGGCCAAATGAAATCGGCTGCGACGGCAGCATGGACGAAAATTATCAGTGGTGATGATGTGGATCTTTGCGTCGTTCTCATCTCTAAAACGAATTTGCTTTAGGCGCAAAGTCATCCGCTAATCAGATCGGCGTTGGCGCCCACCTCTACTTTGATTATTTTTCTATTTTCAGAAGCAACATTAAAAATGAATAAAAGTGTTTTAGAAACACAAATATAGTAACTGAATCACCTAAAAGTATTTTCATGTTGATACGGATCTTTTAAGATAAACCCTTAATGGTAATTTAAAATTCTCCATTTTTTGTTTTTTACTTCAAGTTAAAATAAAAAGATTCTAAAAAAAATCGATTGATAAAAATCATAAAAAACCATTCAAAGCTTTTTTTACACCTCCATCTTGTTGTTTTGAGCAGATGACAATAAGACATAAAGAGTAGAAATTCACGATTTTGAAATAGTTTTTAATAGTAGAATCGCACTTACCAATTTTTTGTCATTCTACCACTAGATAAACATATATTTAAAAGGTGCACATTGCACTTTGAAAAATTAACATTGAACAACTTTAAATCTGAAAAATAAACATATTGCCGCGACTGTGTATTTGAAAAATTAACGTTTCTTCGAAAAATCTCCACATAGAGCGCTAGCATCGTTTTTTTTTTTTCTATTGAGCATAGAAAAACGATGCTAGCGCTTTTTGTGGAGATTTTTTGAAATAATTTTGCCATGTAGCCTTTCAACGTATGCAAGAAAGTAGAATAGTAAATGAATAACATAAAACCCATTTTTTTCTGAAGGTATCTTTCAAAGTAAAACATTCTTAAAACTTTCAAAAAATATAAATTTCTAATTTTTGCCAGGTTATTGTTTATTTTTTTTAAAATATTTTTTTAAAACTATCAAATTTCATAAAATGTCCAATAATTATTTTTCCAGTTTCCATCAGACAAAATGACCACAAATCTAAATATTGAGTCAATTCCTCTGACGTCACAAACTGCATTTTATAGTGTGGCAACTACAAGTAATCACTTTAAAGGTTATTTAGAAATTTGAGAAAAAAAATCGTATTAAGTTTAAACGTTTTCCTGACAAAAGAAAATGTCATTGCTCTAATAATAATTATCGCTGTATAAATAATAATAATAAAAAAAACTTGCTGCCATGACGACTTTTTTTTTCATGTCAAGAAAAGCAAAACAAACGAGGAAATATAAAAATATAAATATATATATAATATTTACCCCCCCTTTTCTTGTTTTGAGAAAAAAAAAACACTTCGAGGGGTGGAGTGGAGGTTAGATGACCTCCTCCTCCTCCTCTTTAATATCCAGTGTCACACTATTGTGACGTTTAGAACACTCCCACCCACACCCCCCCTGTCTTCCCCTCCCCCTTGAACTTTCAAGTATAACACCACATTGTGTCAGTGAAAATGTGCACGTCTTTATATGGCTATTAAATCTTGACATAAAACTCAAGAAAATGACCCAAAAAAAAAAACCTCCCGACTTTTCCTTGTGAGACACGTTCTATTTTTATTATATTGGTAAATCTCCAATTACTTATACCATTACCAGAATGGAAGGAGATTGAATGCTACTGGACACAAACACAAAAACTGGACAACAGATTGTTCAATGTGTTTGTCCTTTACGAGTTCTCCTCCTTTTTTTTCTAAATGAGGTTTTGTTGTTGAACCTCTTTGTCTCTCTTTATAATCAAAAAAGTCAAAAAAAAAAAATTCTATTAAAATAAAATAATGTAGTTTAAAGTTGATTTAGGCTCAAAATTGAAAACCTGAATTTAACACTTGAACATTAAGTGATTGAGCTAACCTTCTAGTTTGTAAAACATTCAAGTTTTTCTTCATTTTACAACGTGAAAGACAGAATAATCAATAGAGTTTGATTGGTATTTACATTTTAAAATCACCTTAAGAAAAAAAAGTGGTTTAGAACTTTAGAAACTAGAAGAGTAACTGAATAATTATGCAAGAGGATTTTCAATGTTGCTGATTATAAAAAAATAAACTTCTTCTAAAAAAAAAGTTTAAAAATGATCAAATTTTTAGTTTTTGAAAGATTATCTCGTTTACTGGTCCAACTTGAAGTGAAAAAAAAAATAATAAATAAATTTAATAATAGCCATAAAAGTTTATTTTTAAAGATTTTAAAACATCCATAATTATTGAGTCATCTAGTATTCTAATTTCAAAAATACACTTTCGATATCATCCTAATGTCTAATTCTAAAAAAAAAATGCAGAATAACCAGAAGAGTTCTATAGTACAGTATGTTCTCTCATTAATTTGCATATTTTGCAATGGCTGACTTATATTTAATAGTTTGTTTATTTTTACAACAACTAGAATATGAAGATAAAGAAGAAGAAAAAAAAGTGAACAAACAAGATGAATCACTAAAGAGTTACAAAAACCTAACAAGATAATCTCATTCCATTCATATACTTCATTCAAAAGACTTTGATTTATGTTTAAAATATTAAAATTATATTAAACTAAAAATTTCTACAAGGTGTCTCAAAACCATATTGACACTCATGTGGGTCTATGAGAGTTCGGAATCTTAAAAGGGCACAAGATAAACCACAAATAAATAATTCAATGACTGTAGCATATTGCACATGCGCAGGTAGAGAGCAACTTTACCTTAACCTACGGTTGGGGGTCACTACAGCTACCAAGGCTCACAAGCGCTACTAAGGGGAGAACAGCTACTTGGGTCACTACAGCTACCAAAAAAATTAATAGACCTTTTGTTCATCAAAAGGGTCACTACAGCTACCAAAAAATAGGGGGACAAAATATAGACCTTTTTTTATCACTTTTTCGTCACTACAGCTAAAAAAATAACCCTTTCTCCCTAAAATAACGGAACCTTACCTAATAAAAATATCTAATCGGTCTTTTTGATCTAAAAAAAAAAATCTTAAAATGGTTATAAAGTGTAAACACGTCCATCGAACTCTTGTTAAATGAAGATAATAAACTTTTGAATGTGTTTTTAGAAACTAGAAAAGTAGCTCAATTTACTTAAGGGTATTTTTTTCATGTTGATATCTTTTTTTTTAAAAATATGCCTTTTTATATGGCAGTCTAAAAATGATCCAACTTTAAGCAGAAGATATTTTTTTAATTTTGATCCAGAAAACGTTTATTTTGAAAGATATCAACATGAAAATAATATTCAGCTAATATTCTAGTTTCTAACATATGTTCAGAATTTCTACTTAATGTTTGTTGCTTCTGAAAATCAGCTGTTTATATAAAAAAAAAATATTTTAATGAGTACAAATTACATCTTTAGCTTGAATTATTAATTCCAAAATATATAAATGTCAATATAATCTGAGTTACCCTGTAGAAAATATAAGTTATAGTCATGTTTATAAATGCAACAAGCTCATGGCTATCTAATGACGTCACCACCCGTGCACTTGTTTCTTTTAGAAGTTTTGAAAGTTGCACCTCTTTTGACCCAAGAAATATGGAGGACAATAAAAAAAGCCTATAAAAATAAGTGTAGTCTTAATAAAATATCTCCAGGCCATTTAAGAAGAAGAAGAAGTAGAAGGAAAGAAAAAAAACATGACATCAATTTCTGTCATGTAATTGAATTCATTCCAGAGAATTACACAAACTTAAATTGAAGAAAGAAGTCATTCGAAGGCAATTAACTTTCTTACAAATTGCAATTTCCGAAACAGAATTGCCGCCAGAAGTATGAATTAATAATCAAGTGTAATATATTATGTTTATGTTTGTCAAAGTGGAAAATCAGTCATTTTGTAAACTCACTACTTAAATTGCTATTTACTTACTGCACAAATTTCGCAGTAAACCTGAACATTAACTAGTTAATTTTAGTTTTATGTAATTAAGGCCCAAATTCAGGCAACACTCCAAGCAGGGTTCCAACATATTCATAAGTGTCTCGAGGCGCCTCATAAGATAGGAATTATTTCCTAAAATAATTGATGAATTTATAGGCTCCTTATCCTAAGATGAAGTTTGTGACGTCACAGGGGTTGACAAAAAAATTTAGGATTGTGTCATTTAGTCTGATTAAAAAAACAGATGATAGCAAACGTTTTCAACTGTTTAAACAAAAAAAGGTTCTTGCATTCTTTTGTTATTACCCCTTTTTTAATTAGACAAAATGACATAAACGTAAATTACTAGTCAACCCCTCTGACGTCACAAGCTTCCTCTTAAGATGAGGCAACTACATGTATAACAGGCACCATTGCTCCTGATATAATTCACTGTGTTTGCTGACCACTGGCCTCATTACAGAAAGAAAAAAACAAAGACTCTCATATGTGATATGAGAGCAAATTGTCATAGGTAGCTCATAACTTCGTAGCAGTCACTAAAGCAAATAAAGTAATATTATGACAAATATTGTCACATTATTGTCACTTACTGGTGTAAACAACAATATAACAATCATCATAAAATAACAGCGCACAAGCAGTGCCATATCATAAGGTATGACAGTCATAATCTTATGGTTGAAACCTTATTAAAGAAGAGTAAGAAGTTACAAGTTTCTTTCTTAAATTTGGGTCTTAAGGAGGATTTTGTAAATTGGTTTGTTGTTTTAGACATTTTCAACATTGTCTACACCTACAGGTATGGTATAGATTTCACAAATTGACTAGTGACTATGCAGAATGACAGAATTTCCACTTTATCGTGGTAACATAAATTACCTTTTCCAAATAGAAATTGGATATCAGTAGCAAAACATAGTGAAAAAATTCTTTCTCAAAAAAAAAACAGTCGATGAAAATTCAATTTTATTTTCCTTTAAAAAGCATAATAATATTCCATATAAAAAGAAAAAAAACCCAATAATTTTATATTACAGAAATACTTTTTTTTAAAAAAAGCCAAATATAAAAAATACAGCGAAGTATCCACCCAATTCATAAAAAACATAAAAAAGGCATGCTCAAATTTTCAAGTAGCACTTGAAATAAAAAGTTCAAAGATATTTTCGTCAACTGGACTTTTTTTGTTAAAATAAACTTTTTATATCTTTCATTTTTCCAAAAAAAAAAAAAAAAAAAGGAGCTCATATCATTTAAATCAATCAATCAATCAATCAATAATATACATCTTAGCTGACAAATCTAATTATAAATAGTATACATCAATTATATTCTAAGGCCTAGCTTGGTTCACATGTTAAAATGTAATTTACTAATTTGTAAAAAAAAAATCCGGAAAAATTGGAATTTTAATTTTGAGTGCAATTAACTTTAATTATATGCAAATATTCTAATGCACTTTTGATTCCCGACAGTCTGCTGATACGTTTGCTATTTTAAGAAAGTTCCCTTATTTTTAGCGTTGATAATTATTGAAAGGAAAAGCTAAAATACAACCCCCTCCCCCCACAGGCAGTTAGAAATCGGGAAGTACTTCAGTTGGCTCCGCCCTTGTTATGACGACCGGCAACTTCTAATTGGTTGGTTATGTAGTCTGATGACGTCACATGCTCCGCCCTTTTCAACGTCGAACCACACAACAAACCAATTAGAAGTTGCCGGTCGTCATAAAAAAGGCGGAGCCAACTGAAGTTCTCCCCGATTTCTAACTGCTTGTCCTCCCCCCCCCCCAACAAAAAAATAAAAAGAAAACAAAAATGGCGACCAGACTGTGAGTTCCAAGAAGTGAAAAATATATGCCAATGTTGCTATAAAAACATGAACGTAAAAACCGTCAACAGAAATTCTTCTCGCATAGCGATGTATAATGAGCTCTCTTTCTCTAATTGCATATTTTCATTTATAAAACATAAATGTTAACGTAGTCATATGTGAACCCACGCATTAGGTTAAGTTACAATGTTAGAAACACCTTAAAAAAAATTCAAAAATTCTTTTAAAAAAAATCTAAAATGGCCATTGAAAAATACCGGTACTTTTTTTTTTACTCTTACCTTAAAATGTCAATGTTTGTTTTTAATTTCAAATTGATTTGTAAATTTATTTGTAAAACTTTAATAGGAAAACATGTTTACCAAATAGGTTACCATACTAATTCAATTTACATGTTGACACTAATTTGATTTCATGTTTTTTTTAACATCACAACAACTAAACTTAAAATAAATTGCATTTACACGACGTTTTAAACTTTTCAATGACATTGCTTACATTAGGTCAATATTTTGATAAAATGATCAATTTTTCAAAAATTTCATGATGGTTTTTAAAGGTGGACATACAAGGTCCGATTTGTTGAAAACCAACCGAACCTTATAGCCAATCAAAAGCAAGTACAAATTAGAATATCAAATATTATAATTTGTACTTGCTTCTGATTGGCTTATAAGCCTTCCAACAATGTATTTTGCTGGATTGAAATAGAGCAAGCTAATACTTTTGTTGGCTATGTCGAATTTTGGAACGAACACAGTATTATTCATGCATACACAGTCCAATATGTTTGTTTCGACACTGTGTAGGGGCCTATGTATGTCCACCTTAAGAGGCTATATTCGGCATGACTGAAAAAAAAAAAGTATGATGCAATACCTGGTATAGCCGTGTTCAGTTTTTGTTTACATTTTCTCTTTTCGCACCACACAAGTTATTTTTGAAACGTAATTTAAAATACAATAAGCACATAAATATACTACGAATCCACCTATACTTTTGCATAACCAAATTAAAATTCCTCCTATTTCTACAAGGATATTGAAAATAGCCTACATGCTAATTTCCATAGACAAATTAAAGTAGAGCACAAAAAACCATCTCTTTTTTTGCCAAAAAAAAAAGGCTACAAAAAATTCAGTTAATGCTTTATGATGTGGGTGCATTCACTGATAGTGTAATTTGCATAACCGGAGTGATCGCTTTAGTAACTATTTTAACAATAAATTACAAAAAAAAAACCTCGATATTTGAGGTGAAAATACGGAGCTCCAGATCGCCCCTCTTAAAGACTGATCCAAATCTAAATTCATTTTCACCGCCTATTTATACCTAATGGAAACCGGGCATTAGCAACGCATTTTAAAGCTCCAGTTAGTTGTGTGTGTGTGTTCTTATCGTCATGAACTATAACAATCATAGTAGCAGCAAAAGTAATAAAAGGAATAGGAACTAGTTAGATGAAACGACAACAAAAAACACATAAAAAATATACACAGGTGGCGCCCTTGAATCATTGCTAATGGAACAACTCATTAAACTACAAACTGGAACAAAAATCACTGAGGCAAAATATATTAATGAAACTGAATAAAGTAACCAAAAAAAAGCCAAAAAACAAATGACACTCTTCCTGTCTGCATATTTAATGAAAGTCCACACATAACACAGAAATAAACGCAAAAAGCACACCTTTAATTAACAGACACATTATTCCATGTCCTGAAAAATTTCAAACTTCCTTTTATTTTGGAGCAATATCATTCAGTTGCCTCATTAGTTTACAAATTGGAGTAATTAATTTTAACTTTCATGTTGCTGCCAAGGTGTATAATACGTCAACTTGGAAACCAATCAATTTGGTAGTGAATTTCCAGATTGACTAGCATTTTAGAAAATTTATAGAATGTCTATATCAATAAGTCAATCTAAATATTGCCTTATACCTAGTACATACGTGGTAATTTAAATACATTTAAATAATAAACGTGTTCTACAGAGTCCTGTGAAGGGCAAACAAACAATATGTCGAATTCAATTTATTCAGTTAATAATCTGAAAATATTGAGTTAATACTTAAATCTAACATAGAAACTATTGACATTAAATTATTGATTTAGTATTTTAATTTTTAAAATATTAATAATAAAGTCAATTTTTATTTGGATTTATGTCCTTAACTGGATTCATGTCCTTAACTGGATTCCGTAGAATTCACCTAAACACATTTAATTTGAATTCATTTAACTCATGTGTGTTTCCACTTGACAACAATGACTGTGACATTTTAAACTGAAAAAAAAAATTGCTCAAAATGTAGGTTCAAAGTAAAGTAGAATAATTTCAACTTTTAAACTAGTTGACTCTATTTTCAATTTTTGAGGGTGATTTTGGTCGCCATTTTTAGATTTCTCTTTGGTTTTGGTGAGTTTCTATTTTAGCTTTTCCTTGAATTATTTATAATTTCAGGTAATGTAGGACTAATGCATTTTAATTATACGTAGATAAGATTTTAGCTTGACCTCAAAATAAAAGACCATTGCAATGTGAATATTAATGAGAAATGGAAATTTATGTTTTAGTTGACCTAACATAATAGGAGCATAAATAAACCAAGCTATTCGTGATGTTTGTACTCTCATATCGAACTCATTTTCTCCTAATAGTGACATTATATTATTGGCCAACAAATGGCGATGTTATTAGCTCATTTCACCATGTAATAAACTTCCATTTTTCTCCAGTTGAAATTTTCAGTTTAATAATTGACATCAAGTTGGAAACAGGGCCTAAACGACATTTTTTTTTTCATTTGACTTGTGTGTTGATTGGAGCATTTTCACACTGCCTAAAATCCTTATTAATTTTGCAAACTACAAAATTGGTAGTTTTGCAAACTGCCTAGTGATTTTACAGAATGATTGATTTTTCAATTTGACTAACTTTTGACAATTTTTTTTTCAAAAGCTTCAAGAAGTTATCACCATTTTTTTGAAGAAAAACATGTTTTTATTTCAAAATTATGCTTTCTTTCTGTAACAAAAGAAAAAAAAAGGAAACAAATGTGACGTGAAATGGATCCATGATTTCACCAGGATTTCCCAATTTCAACATCAAAATTATGGTTCTCGAGAGAGACATCACACTCGAGAAAAGAGAGAGAGAGAGAGAGAGAGAAAAAGAAAAACCTGATCAATCTATTTTATTCTCTTTGTTGTAGAGAATTCAAATATAAATGGAAAAAAAGGAACCATTTTCTGATTTTTCTTCTAAACTCTTGTTGTAATAGTGATTATAAAAAAACCAACACCTGGTCTCTCTCACTAAAGAAATAACAAAACTTCCCTCAATCCAATTTCATTCTTCCATAAAGAGACAAAAATCTACAAGGTGTTACCACCACCAAACCATTTGTGACAGACATGCTTCTTTGCACACTTCCAAATTGCTCATAATGTTTACCTATCTCAACACAACTTGAACACAAAACACAGCTCAGTTACAAATTTTGTCATAGTTAAAAATGACAACTGACAAGACAAAACTTTTAATCGTTTTCAAAGAAGAATGATTTATACACTTCTAAAAAGTGCAATAAAAAAAAAAAACAATTGTTGAGAAATTAAGACATTTCTAAAGATCTACCAACACAACCAAATAAGAATCTGTCACTCTAGAACTCAGTAACCAGAACAAAAGAGCCGATTCCATACGGGTTTACCTATATATGGTACCGGAATTTTCTTTTCCGATTTGAGTCGGTCTAGTGGGCCTAAAGGTTGGCCCACACATTAATAAACCATACCTTAGCTAAACTCCAGTATCCTAGTGAGTCGTGACGCTAACATGACAATTTCATATTAAAAATGTCCACAAACGACCAAATGTTGTTTGCATTATTTCACTCTTCTAGTCAATAACAAGATAAGGACCTTCCTGTCTGCGAAACAATTATTAAAAAAATGTTTACTTCATAAACAAATTCGAAAATCACAAAATTGAGGTAAGAAATAATTTATTAAGCAAACGCCTACTTCATATATTCATCCTACAAGGTACATTATATAATTAATCATAATTTGCTAAAGACTAAGTAAGAGCTAACCAACCAGTGTTCTTGGAAATCACGCAATGAATATAGTTAAAATTAACCAATATACATAATTTTAAAATAGTCTTCAGGGAAGTCTGTGTTAGGATTTTGCAATTTTCCTCCATTAAATTTAATTTTCGTAGAAATAAGCATCAATTATAAAGCTAACCCGGAACTTTCAAAGTTGTCAATCAGGTAAACATGCCATCTTACATAAGTGATGCCTCCGATAGTGAATTTAACCATCTACAGATAAAGGATATTCGATTTTTTTTTCTGTCGGATAACGAATATCCGTTCGGTTAAAAAAAAAACTGTAAATACATCTATAAAATGTTTTGCATACAGATACCACTTTTTCAATTTTTACACAATTAACAATATAATTGTTTTGTATAATTGTTTGAACATGATGAACAGTAGAATGAATACTCATCTCATTTAGTAATTTGTGGTATTTATTACAATTTAACCAAATAAGTATTGAAATTTTCAATATATTTCATTCAGTGTTGGAAAGTAAATTAATAAAATTAATGAAGTTACGACAAATTTGCAACTTCGAAAAATTCATTGCACGTGAAAAGAAAGAGCGACAACGGAAATGTTGCATGCAATAATACATTCTCCCAGTGAAAAGTCTGCACAAGACAAGAATGTCTTCATTCAACGATTGCAATGCGCGATTCAAAAGTTAGGCCAATTCAGAGTGGGACGTGGTTTGGTGTTTTCTAATATTTTCTACAGATGCTCACGTGTAGTGAATTATTGTAATTAAATTCCTTTTTTATGTGTGTAATATGTAATTGTTTTTAGTGTATCACTCACACCCTGAAATGTTTGTCATTGCATTACACGAATTTCTCATTTATTGCGAATAAAACCGTCAAAATAGTAAAAAAAAAAAAAAATTTCGGAAAATATCCGTTCGAGGACAGTGCCTTGTATCCTGATCGAATCGAACCCGGATATCTTACATCAGGCTTCTTCAGTGAATAAATTCATCTACGTGGTTTACGGTAAAGATCACGTTTGATCTCACAGTTCGCAATAGCAGCGAAGGTTCGTGACATCTGTTGCTGAAGTGTGAGAGCTCCTCGGGAGCGCCTCACACATCAATTTCTGACTAGATTCTGAAAACTAAAATGTTGTATTTATGGAAAGTTTAAGAGGAAATTGTGAATTTAAGAGCTCACATATTTCAAACTGTCACACTCGTCGAAGTCAGGACATAACTAATAGTACTTAATACATTTCTCAAGTAAATCTAAAAATCTTGAAAAATGATGAAACTTTTTTCTTCTTTCAAATAATCACGATCATATTATAAATAAGTGTAAAGCTAAAGCTGAGTTTTATAAAAAAAAAAAAAAAAAAAGAAAAGACCAAGGGGATGTACATTATTTGTTGTTACCATGGAAGCAGTTTTACATTATATATAAAGCCATGTATCAATGACAAAAATGTATATCCTGCATTTCTATTTACATTGCTCTTGTACCTTATATGTATACGTCAATAGAAATATATACACTAAATCCTTATTTCTAAAGCATTAAGCATCATCGCCCTTCTTACACACCAAGTAAAACCAATTACTAACGTAAAGTTGCCACTTAGTAAGTAAACTCGAAAAATCCTGAACTCGGAAAACCAGGATGTACACACATTATCGACATATCGATTCAAGCATAAATTGATATTATGTCAATAATTCTTTCCATAGAGTATATAGAGTATTTTTTTTAAAAAATAATTTAAATTTTGAGTGTGTTTTTTTTTTGCCATTTGCCGCAGCCACCAGTGGCGCAGCTAGGATTTCATTCTGAGTAACGAGGGCTAAAAAATCATAAGATGCTAAAAAAATGTTTATTTTTAAAAATTACTTACTGGTTACAAGCTAGGTTTCTAAAGCAATACATTTGTTTTCAAATGCAGTAGCTTATTTTCCCAACTTTTCTGGACAATTTACATCCAGAAATGGGACTGTTCTGGACTACAAGCTCACAAATTCTGAACAGTCCAGCCGATTCTGGACGAGTAGCAACCCTATACTGACGAAATTCGTTTTAAAATAGATCTGTTAAAAATAAACTGTTACCATGAAGCTAAAATATACGAATATGAATGGATTCATTTTACTGGTTATTTGTTAATAGGGTGGTAAGACAATAGAGAAACTCACTTGCAAAGAATTTCATACAAGAAAATCAAATTGTATTATGGGGTTCCTAATTTTCTGACAATGCATTTGTATGTCAGATGCACCCAGAATACATTGCAATTGTTATTGGTTTTATATCTTTGGGTTTTGCCAATGCATTTTGCATACTGCAATTGTATATTTGTCCCTCTGCCATAGGCCTTTTTGGCTGTTTGTGGAGTAGTTTTTCAAATTCATAATACACTGATAAGTTATAACATTGCTAATTTTGGTTATGTTTTACAAATCATTTTGAAAGTTCTAAGTAAGAAACCTGATGACTTCCAACATAAAACTCAATAGCCATACTTTATAAAAAAAAACTACAATTAGGTCAAATATTTAAAAAAAACAAAAACAAAAAACAATAAATGTGTGATCCGCACACATCGATGGAAAAAATTAAGTAGGCCTACTATACTACCACATATACCTGCAAGATTCAAAACCGGAAGTAGTTTTAGATAAAATTCATAGACTTTGACACAGTTGTGTTCTTCCTGCTGATTACACAGGATAAAATACAGCCATTGCGGTTATTCTGCATTTCAAAAACAATAATAATGACAAGAAATGGAAAGTATTTTTTTTTAAACTAGAATGGTAACTATAAATGGGATAAAAAATATTTTTAAGATTATATCTATAATAAACTTTTATGACAGTTTTAAGATTACTTTTTATTTACTTATGGCGTTTTTTTTTTTAAAAATGTCATTAAAAGTTTATTTGTATAGGTATTATCACAACATTTGATATTCTAGTTTCTAACAACCTTTCAAATGCTCGATCTAGTTCTAAAACGCAGAGTAACCAAATATCAACATTATATTATTTCTTAAGATTGATGTTAAAATTTAAACAGTTCTCAAATTGTGATTAGTTTGTTTTAAAAGTTGCAAAATTAAGAGAAACTTCAACATGTGTTTTATAAACTAGAAGGGTAGCTCAATATTTTAAGGGTAATTATTTTAATGTTGATATTTTTCAAAATAAGCTTTTTATGTGAGTTTAAAAATGACAACTTTAAGCAGACGATATTTTTTTTTTTCAATTTTCGTCTATAAAAAGTTTATTTTGAAAGATATCAACATGAAAATACCCTTAACATTATTGAGCTACTTACTCTTCTAGTTTCTAAACCACTTTTCTATAGTTTTCTTTTCATTTTGCTTCTGAAAGGCAGAATAACGAGAAAGAACTTAACATAAAGAACCACAACAACAAGTGTGTCAGAAAACAACTTGAAATGGTTTACCTGTAACTACTTTCACTTTTCAGAATTTGCAGGTGTGTTGTGTTGTGTGTAATACTGGATTTTACAACAAAATGTGGACCACAACTTAGAATTTTTTTTATTTTTTTCATATTGTAAACGCCATTTTTTTTTTCTTCTTAAAACCAGAAACTTTAAATTAATGACTAGGAAGAAGAAAAAAAAATAAAACTTTCCTTCAATGTCCAACAACAACATTTTTTTTTAGATATTTTTCTATTCATTTCTTTACTTTTGACAGAAATTAAAAGAAATATAAAACGCTAATTCAGCAGCTGCACCACCGCCACCACCACCACCATTGTTCAAAAACAAAACATCTTTTTATTTTGAAAATCTATTCTTTAAACTTTAGTCATGGAGTTAAAAAAAAGTACAACAAACATTTAAAAAAAAAGGTTGAGATTGGAGAATGTCTTTTTCTTGAGTGCTGAGAGTTCTTCTCTCAAGAGATTTTGATCTTTTCTTGACTCCCGGAAGAAGAAATTGAAAAAAAAAAAACAGAAAATTATTTTGGCCTCCAAACACCTTCTTCCCATTCATTCTTTTTTTATATTACTCAAACATAAAAAGCTAAAAAAATCAGTTGGTTTTTAAGCCAAACTCTAACTTCGACATTTTCTCAAAAAAAAAAAAAAAGCTTTTGCTTGCTTGATTTAGCTTATAGTGAATGAGGCATCATTCATGTCTTAGGGTAGAAATAGTAGAGAGGCGAGTCAAGAGCCACGCACTGGGATACAAGCTGCGGGCTTTAGGATGCTAGATGCTAAGCTGCTAGCAGTGCTGCAGATGTAAATAGTGGAAAGGCGAGTCAAAGGTCAAAAACCGATGTAACTGCACTGATGCACTGATGTAATAAAACTTTTCACATCCATTTTTTTAATAACTTGGCGCTTGAAAAGAAATCATTGGTCAATTCTTCAAGATTCAACAGAATTTAATAAGAAGATGGATGCATGAAGCGCTTTATGAAGTGTCAATATAACTGTATATATACTGTATCTTATATGGCGCATTCACACTAGGCTGGTTGCTGCTGGGTAGCCCTTTAGTAGCATAGTGTCAACTGCTTCCAGCAGGCTGTTATTTTAACAGAGGCTAGTGAAAGTTGAACATGTCAAACTCTAGCAACTACCAGCTGGTCATGTGACTCCCTTCCTGCTGCTACCAGCTAGTGTGAACCCTTTGTCGCTAGTGGGTAGTTGAAACTCCATTGCTTGGGTTGGTTGATTGTTAGACTTTGTGTTTTTGCACGACGGTGATTGGATGACTTGTGCTGCTAATACCAGCAGTGACTGGACAAGTGTGAACCCAAAGCAGACACTGCTTGCTGTTGCTGCTAATAGTCAGCAGCAATAAACCAGCCTAGTGTGAATGCGCCTATACCATATCTCAGCAGCTCGCAGCTTGCATCACAACTTGGCTCGTGACTCGCCTCGCCACTCCATACAATGTAGATATATCAAAGCTCCTCGAGCGGTTTCCAAAGTGTTCAGAGCAAACAGAATGCACCTAATTTCAAGATTAACTGCAAATATAAGAGTAAATTAAGATATAATTTTCACAATGACATCTTTAAAAATAAATTTTTAGGCAATTTGAAACATTGTAGTCAATGTAAATTTCATTATTCTTTTAGTTTAATATCAAATTTGAAATTATTTTAAAAGTTGCTTTAAAAAAAACCGTTCCAGAATTATTAGCCCAACATATTTCAGTAAAATTAAAATACAATTATGAAGAATTATATCAATGGGGTTTTACATTTTTTTGGTTTTGACAATGCATTCTCTATGCTGCACTTGGACTCTTGTCCCTCTGCCATAGGCCTTTATGGCTGCTTGCAGAGTAATTTTTCAAATTCAAATTCAAATTCAAACTTTTTTTTCTAAACATTTATTTCACTTGTGAAATTGTTGTTCCTTTATGTAAAAAATGAAATACAATATGGCCACCACCTGTCTAAATTAATTCAATGGTTATCAGAAACCACCACCCCTCTCCCTTTTTTTTTACATATTAAATGCAAACAATCGATTTGAATATAATCTCCTATTGATATTTCTTTTTCAATTTATTGTAATTTAGAGTCTAATTAAGTTTTAAACAAAAGTGAACCACAGTCTGGTACCAAGTTTTATTTTCATAATATTACTTGATTTTGTTTTTAATGCTATTTTACTGCCAAAGTGGAAAAATCAGTCATTATGCAAATAAGCTAGATAATGTGCAAAAACCACCAATTAATATCATCACCATCTGTGATGATATTGATCTAGCGCCTTAAAGCGGTTTTACAAGTGTAAACGCGTCTCTTCAACTATTGATTATTCTGTCTTTCAAGTGCAAAATAAATAAAAAAAAGAGAAACTTGAATGTGTTTTAGAAACTAGAAGGGTAGCTCAATCACTTAAGGGGCTTCTTTTCATGTTGTTATTTTCAAAATAAGCTTTTTATGTGAGTTTCGAAATGACCCAACTTTAAGCAGACTTTATTTTTTATAAAAAAAAAAGTTTCTTTTGAAAGATAACATTAAAATACCCTTCTACTTTCTAAACCACTTTTCTAGTTTTCTTTTAAATTTGCTCCTGAAAGACAGTATTAATGAATAGTTCGAAAATATCAGCTGTTCATAATCCATCTTTAGCCAATGCAGAACCAATTTTGAAAAATACCTAAAACAAATTTAATAAATATAATAATTAAATAATTTTAGGCATTTTATAAATTGCACAAACAACTAACTACATGTATCATCATTATTTCGTGTGGAATTTACAAACATCAATATTGTATATTTTTACACATTGTCTAGTAATTGTGCAGAATATCATATTGTTCACTTTGACGGTAAATAAAGAACAAAAAAACAAAAACCACCAAACAATTCCGAGGTTTATCAGAATGAAATAGAAATTGAATAGAAAAAAAAAAAGAATGGCCGGAGAGGATTTGGAAAAAAAAAAGTGTGTGACTGGTACGAAGTTGCACCAGTGGGCCACACAAAAAGACACCTCACTCACTCTCTTTCATTGGTCATACGATAGAAAAGAATGGCCTCGGTTTGCCCAACTTGTTTTCAAAAAAAAACTCATTCACTTACTTCCATTCACTGACTGAAAAATTCACTATAATTTCTCCCTTCAGAAACAATTCAACAAAATCCTGTCTTCTCTTTTTCTGACATTTTACCAATAATAATAATAATAATAATAATAATAATAATAATAATAATAATAATAATAATAGTAATAATAAAACATTCTCTAACCATATAATATATACGTTATTCATGTAATAAAAGGTAAAGAAAAGATTTCAATTGACAATCAAAAATTAATTGTAATCAAAAAAAGGATGATAATTATCAAGTTTATATTTTGTACGTAAAAATAATTCTGTTTAAATATCACAGAATAAAGCGAAGTGTCATAATGAAAACGAAAGGGTTACACACACCACATTCTTACACGTGTACACACACAGACACACACCTGTCTTAATTATATTTGCAATTGGGGGAGGGATGAGGATGAGGAGGAGGATGTTTTTTTCATTTTTCAGTGAAAATAAAAGGAAGATGATGATGATGGGTGGCCCAATATGTAAATATGTATATAATCATGTGATAGTGACCAGGATCTTGGTTGAATGGTGTTTTCCCCATTCAAGTTCGTGTGGCTCAGTCCTCCTCACTAGACTAGAAGAAGAGAAAAAAACCTGATTTGCCGCCACCTCAACTCCAACCCCTTCTCCACCTTTTTTTTTTAAAGTAAAATTCAGGTTTAAAACAAAATTTAAGAATATTTAATTTAAAAAATCGGATTTTCTTCAAAAATTTAAATAATTATAGATTTAATTTAATTATTTTTTAATTGTTCCAACTTTTTTTTAAAAAAAGAACTAACTACAATGCGTTTAGGCATACATGTAGCATTTGCTTTCTATGGCCTAAAAGCTAAGCTTTGCATTGCTTTTTTTGTAGCGTTAATATACACTCATACCTCGCTATACGGCTTGCTCTTTATACTACTTTTCGCTATAACGACTTTCTTCTAATTATAGCTCAGTTTCGATTTACGGCTCGATATGTCTTGATATACCATACGGTCGGAAAAAAATCGTGAAACCATCTATGTACAACGCTTATATGTACGCTTATATTGATAATAATTAATAATTTAATAAATGATTCGTTATACAGCAATTTTGCATTACAGCCGGGCTAGTTTCACAGAATGCATCTCGGCCGTAAAGCAAGGTTTTAGTGTATCGTTCAGACTGCATCCAGAATTGATTCACCCGCTCGATTTAATAAATAACCAGCTAAAATTACAAATTGATTTATGTAAAAATTACAACAAAAATTGTGATTTTTGTGCAATTTGTGATTTTTTTTAAATTTTGTCGTTTTCAACAGTGATGGCTGATTTCAAATCGCCAAAAGTTTGGCACTTAATTTTGTTTGGCATGAAAATGCCAACATGGCACCTTCTTGTTATAAATCTAACTTATAAGGCAAGATAAATATACACATATACGCCACTCCCACCATTTAGTACCAAAGCTGAGTATGACTAACTTAAGGATATTAACCAAATAAAAATTGACTTTATTATTATTTAAAATTGAAATACTAAATCAATATTTTGTTAATAGTTTATATTTAAGTATTAATTCAATATTTTCAGATTATTAACTGAATAAATTGAATTCGACATATTGTTTGTTTGTCCTTCACAGGGCTCTGTAGAACACATTTATCATTTAAATGCATTTAAATTATCAGGTGTACCGTATTACACTTCAGTTATAATAGAGTTCAATGTGGGATGACATTTTAAGCACGATGTCTGTCTTCCTTCTAGTTAAAAAAAAAACAGACGATTCTTCATTCACTTTCGGTGCATTTGTTTTCTAACATGGAGTTAACTTTATTTTTTTATAAATTTATCTTGGCATAAAATATAAGATATTTTTTTTAAAAAGAAAAAAACTTCAGAAAGTGTATCTGAGGTGTAGATCGAATAAATGGATAGGTAAGGTAGAGAAAGGGAAGGGGGAGGGGGAGGAATTGACGCACAAACACAACACCACAAGGTCAGGGTCAACAAAAAAGGTAGATTTTTTAACAGGGACATTGACTGGAGATGAGATTATCATTAAGTAGGTATTGGGTGGAGTGCCCACAAAAAAAAAATGGGGTCATTGTCACCAATGGCTTTGACAGACAAACATGATGGAGATGGAGTGATATCAAAAAAAAATCCAAAAAGACTTTAAAGGTTACCATTACACATAAAATTTGATACAAAATGGATTTGTGATCTCAAAATGTATGGCAACTTGAAAGGAACAAAAAAAAAAAATAGTGTCCCCCCCCCCCTCTCTTGAGACAATTGAATGATGGCCCTAATGGCGACTTATCCCTTCAAGTCTGGAGCTAAAACACAAAGAAGGATCCATTTCTAATGACCCTCCAACTTCTCAAACCCATACATTTATAATGGGAGTCCAATTTTTTGTGTCCAAGATCTTTTTTTGATTTATTTCTAAGTCCATATTTTTTTTTGAAAAAAAATAAAATAAGTAATGTTCAGAGATTGATCAAAAAAATGAGAACATTAAGGCCCTTAGCACACAGACCACGTTTAGTGGTCGCTTTTGGCTGCAAAATGTTGTCGCAGGTGGCTGAGATGTGGCTGCAATGTATTTTCTATGGAAAGACGCCAGGACCTTGGCACATCAAGTGGCTTTTGAAGTCAAAAACGACCACCAGTTGGTAGACTGTGTGTGGTTGTAATGTATTGTTATGGAAAGAATCCAGAATTTTGCACACAGGCAACAACTCAACTTCATTTTACAGAGTCGAAATCAACCGGCAAAAGTGGTGGTCTGTGTGCATAATAAAGCCTTATCAAAAAAAAAGAAAAGGTCCACTTCAGAACCTCAAATGTTTTAGATAAAACTTGTTAAAAGAAGAGAAACAGAGAAAAACACCAAATAATGAAATTGGTGGTCAAATTGAATGGCCAGTGGGATAGTAGAGAGAGAGAGAGAGAAAGAGTGGACATTAAAATTGCATGTTGACCACCCAAAATGTCAAGAAGAAAGATAGAAAGTCATTTGTCTTTGACTCTTGAGATATGGTGTTTGTGCAAAATGAAACTTTCTTTCGAGATCTAGATTCCAGATCACTCAGATGGCTGGGAGGGGGGAGGGGAGGGGGGAGAGAAAAATAAAAGGTGGAGAGAGAGAGAGAGAGACCTGAGGGGAACTTTTACAAGTGGTCAATCGGTCATTTACTTGTTAAATGATCCGTGCCGACATTCGGTCTTTTAAATAACGAAAGAAAAGAGAAAGAACCTTGAAAATCTACTCGGACATCCAAGTAAATGATGCTGACCAGTGAATGACCACTACAGTGTATACTATATAGTGGGGGGGAGCAATTTTAAAACTCACCACACAAACATAGATATTTATTTATGACTTTTGAAAACAAATACTGCGGCCACATTATATGAAAAATGTGATAATCACAACTTATGATGTCACTGCCTGTATGCTCTTATTATTTTCTTACTGTCATTATTTTGTACACCAGTCAATGGCAGTCATATGACAATATTTGTTATAATAATAATATTTTGTAATTTGCATTTGTGACTGTTGCGAAGTTATGAACTAGTTATGACAATTTACAGTCATATATCAGTATTATTTTCTTTCTGTAATGAGCCTCATTCCCCCTGGTTTCAGTCTAAACACAATTTTAAAAGTAAATTTAAGAAATATGCAAATGAAGGAAGATAAGTTAAAAGAAATTCTAATTGTATTCTGCATTTCCGATACAACATCAAGAAGAAATTGAAAGTGTTTTTTAAAAAACTAGAAGAGTAAATTAATCACTTATGGTGGACGATAGAGAAACTTCTATAGAATATTTAGACAAGCAAACGCGCCATCTGGGGAGAGGAGACGAAAAAAAATAATATATTCAGCCATCTTAAAAGTGCAAAAAAAAAATCGTATCCTAAAGGACAAAAGTTTACAATTTGGTCATGTGTAAACTGTCATAAAAAAGTTTATTTTAAAAGATATCAACATGAATATACATTAACATAATTCATTTACTCTTCTAGTTTCTAAAACACTTTCAATTTCTTTTTAATATTTTCTAAAATGCAATAAGGTCTGTTGCATGTTTTTTTTCTCTCTTCCTAAATACAGGATGTTCCAACTTAAGAATGCAAGTAGCTCATTTATTTTGTTCCTGTGGCAATAGATGGCGCCACTAGCCCTCCTCCCATAGAAATGTACTGACACTCTTCAACTGTGACTCACCTTTCTTTTAATTGCGTCATCGCTATTTCTACACGTGCTCTCTCTCTCTTCACTTGTATTATGTTCTGGGTTAAGTTTGTCACGTGATGATAATTAAGATTGTTTTGGAGAGAGCTAAAAGGCTGCATTTCATTTCAACTAACTGGCAGCGGGTGTAGTTTGCCACCTCTATGGAGGTTGCAGGCGCCATCTTCCTTGCAGTTACACATTTTCAAAATGGAGCCCTCTTAAAAAAATAACAGAACCCCAATCAGCTGTGTCCACTTTAATTAATGACTCATCATTAGGACACAAGAGACAACACAAAAGAAAAACAAGGAAGTTAGTGAAGAGAGTGAGTGAGTGAGAGAGAGAGAGAGAGGTCAACACCATGGGTCATTAGGACACACACACACACACAGTCTCATTAAAGTCAACCACAATATAATTTTATACACTTTATAATTTGCAAATTATATTGAGGCAAGAAGATGATGATTGAAGAAAGGTAGAAAAAAGAAGAAATTTGGAAGCTAAATATGAGGCGCCGTTTGGGTCATAATTAATATACTTTTTATATATACAGTATAAAAAGTGTAATTATGTATGTTTTTCAATTAAATCCCAAACATATCGATTTATTCCAGGTAAAATATATATCCCAAAAAATATTTTATATATCCCAAAAATATTGTTAGGTTAGGGTTTTGGGATATTCTTGAATTTGAATTTGAAAAATTACTCTGCAAGCAGCCATAAAGGCCTATGGCAGAGGGACAAGAGTCCAAGTGTAGCATAGAAAATGCATTGTCAAAACCAGAAAATATAAAACCCGATTGATATAAACCCAACAACAATTTCAATATTTTTTAATGCTGCAAATATATGCATTGTCAAAACAAAACAAAATTATGACTCCCATAAAATACGTTTTTCCTGCACAAAATCCCCAGCAAGCGAGTTCCATTGTCGAATCGCCCTATTAACAAATGACCAGTAATAAGAATCTGTTCGTGCAAAAATCTCTCCAACTTTGTTAGAGTGGTCACCCCTACCCAAATATAATGCCCTGCAAAGTTTACTTGAAGTTGGTTTAGGGCAAGAGCCGTCTAGCATTTGATTAAAGATATTAAGACTAAAATCTGAACGTCTTGCAAGTAAACTATCCCAACCAAGCTCTGAAAGCATTTTAGTTACACTGTCGGCATATCCATATTTACCACAAACAAACCTAGCAGCCCTGCGTTGGACCATTTCTATAGAGTGAGCTAAGTCTTCAGTGTGGGGATATAAAATATTTTTTGGGATATACATTTTACCTGGAATAAATAGATATGTTTGGGATTTAATTGAAAAACACATAATTACACTTTTTATATATATAAAAAGTATATTAATTATGACCCAAACGGCGCCTCATAGTATGCTAAAGCAGATGAGAAATATGAGGAGGAAAAAAATTAACTAGAAAATATTTTTTTTTACTAAGAACAGATTTTTATTTTTCTGTTTCATTGTTACTTTAAACTTCTAATGAAAGGTCACTGAAGGAAGTTATTTAATATAATGTTTGATAATCAACTGTAAAAAAAAACAGTTGCAAGAAGAAGAAGAATCAGAAAACACAACAACTTCCCTGTGCCAATCACACAAATCTATATATTATGCATAATTAGATCTAATATCAAGATGCAAATGACCGCCCCCCCTTTTTTACAAATTAAATAAGAATGATATCAGCTTATTAAATTAATCTACTGTTACATACTTTACCAGTGACACACACATACAGTGGAACTGTGTACAACGGCACCGTTGTATTTGACAACATTCTTTTTAAGAAAAATGTACAAATAACACGGCGCAGGATCGTATATATTCTTAATTAATGACTTACTTATTCCAGGGGTTCTTAACCACAGGCAGTTAGAAATAGGAGAGAACTTCAGATGACTCCGCCCTTGTTATGACGACTGGCAACTTCTAATTGGCTGGTTATGTAGTCTGACGTTGAAAAGGGCGGAGCTTGTGACGTCAGACTACATAACCAGCCAATTAGAAGTTGCCGGTCGTCATAACAAGGGCGGAGCCAACTGAAGTTCTCTCCTATTTCTAATTGCCTATTTCTTAACCCGAGAGGTCCGTGAAAAATTCAACTTTAATTATCAATAACTTCTAATTCAATAATGAATGTAAGGTAATAAAAGTAATTTATGGTTTCTACACACTGCAAAAATGTTTGTTAACTTCAATAAATCGCACAAATCTAAAATTAATTATTACAGTAAAACCTGGTTAAAACGAACCCTTTATATAAAACGGAAACCTGGCTAAACGGGGAACAAAAAAATATACATGAACATACCTTATTAAAGTTTGTGTTTTATGTACCTCTCTCTCTATAAAACGGAAAACTACTAAAAAAAAAATTGTCTGGAGCTACAGGAAGTACAAAATGTACAAAATATAATTGCATTTTTTACAATTCGTAATTACAAATTATACATTTTGTAATTATGAATTTAAATTTGTACTTACAAATTGCAGAGGCAGACTAATCGTAGGTCACTATAGGTGACCTAAACTTTCAGATAGCTATTTGGAGAAGAACTGTGGGTCACTCAGTAACCTACACTTTTTTACATTCTAGATGGGGCTGCGGCCCCCAAACTCCGTGCAACAAGCTTAATTTCACGTAACCCCACCTAATCACCGATATAAAAAAGTTCTAAAAGTTCTGAAGTGTAGGTCACCTAGTGACCTACGATAAGTCTGTTCCCGAATTGCACAATTTGTAATAATAAATTGAAGTTTGTAATAAGAAATTGGAAAAATTGTAATTACGAATTAAAGTTTGTAATATGCTAATAACAAATTTTGAAGTTTGTTAATACGAATTGTAAATTTGTAATAACAAATTGTGAATTTTCAATACATGTCCTTTACAGGGCTCCGTAAAAACACAAAGATATCTAGAGAAAAGTCACACAGAGAAGCTAATAATAAATTGAATAAAGACTTTTAGAAGAGGTAAAGGATAAAAATAATAATAAGGTAAAACAAGTTCCACACAAAAGACCCAGAATCCCAGATCTTTAATCAGGTGCTTATGTATGTATGATCCCAAAAGAGAGGGAGAAAGGGAAAGAGAGGGAGAGGGAGGGAGAAAGGGAGAAAGGGAGAGGGAGGGAGAAAGGGAGAGGGAGAGAGGGAGGGAGAAAGGGAGAGGGAGGGAGAAAGGGAGAAAGGGAGAGGGAGAGAGGGAGGGAGAAAGGGAGAGGGAGGGAGAAAGGGAGAAAGGGAGAGGGAGGGAGAAAGGGAGAAAGGGAGAGGGAGGGAGAAAGGGAGAGAGAGGGAGAGGGAGGGAGAAAGGGAGAGAGAGGGAGAGGGAGGGAGAAAGGGAGAGAGAGGGAGAGGGAGGGAGAAAGGGAGAGAGAGGGAGAGGGAGGGAGAAAGGGAGAGAGAGGGAGAGGGAGGGAGAAAGGGAGGGAGAGAGAGGGAGAGGGAGGGAGAAAGGGAGGGAGAAAGGGAGAGAGAGGGAGAGGGAGGGAGAAAGGGAGAGAGAGGGAGAGGGAGGGAGAAAGGGAGAGAGAGGGAGAGGGAGGGAGAAAGGGAGAGAGAGGGAGAGGGAGGGAGAAAGGGAGAGAGAGGGAGAGGGAGGGAGAAAGGGAGAGAGAGGGAGAGGGAGGGAGAAAGGGAGAGAGAGGGAGAGGGAGGGAGAAAGGGAGAGAGAGGGAGAGGGAGGGAGAAAGGGAGAGAGAGAGAGCACCCAAACCAGTTGAAACATCATCAACATCTTCATCATCAAACGGATGAAGAATGAAATACAATGGTCGAGATGTCAACAGTAATTAAATCAACAACCTCATTAGTAGCAATACCATTTAATGAAGAAGGGTCTTTTTCGTCTTATCTTTCTCTCTATTCATAATCTTAACTCAACTGTTTTCCAGAAGAAGAAAAAAAAACTTTCAAGTTGTTTTTCATCAAATGTAGAAAAAGTAATCAATTTAATTCAGGTGACCAAATTTAAAAAAAGAAATAAGCACATTTAAACATGGCCGATTTTTATTTATTTTCAAATATGAAAAATTGATTTTGTCAAAAATCTAAATCATTTTTTTTTAATTTAATGTGGCTCAATAGATATTTATTTTTTGTTCTTCCAGATGCGTGGCCATTATGTTCTATAAAAAAAAGTCCAATGAAAGAAAGTCTATGAAATGTCTGCCAATAGAAAAACCTAAATTTCAAACTGGACTTTATAAGATATTGCATTGAAAAAACTTTTAGCATAATCTTTTACCATTCTAGTTTTGAAAACAATTTGAATTCTTTCATAATGTTGCTTCTAAAAAATTGTTCGCTTGACGTTTTTGTGTCCAAATTTGAAAATAACATCTAAGTATCGTAACATTAGCCACCGTGGGGGAGGGGCGGGAAGAAAATTACGCTAAAAATTAAGCTGGTGACATCAGAGGACAATTTGACCAAAAAGTTAGACTTGAAGCATATTGTCTGATAGAAAAAAGGTGTAATATTGGAAAAGAACACATTAAGAACCGTTTTGTACTAAACTGTTGAACGGATCTCCAAGACCAGTGCAGTACGGACTTTTATTATTTCGCTTCCGCCTGCGTAAGTCCAGCTGCATACAGGAGCATGTAGGGAGAGTTTGTGCAATCTGCATTCAGTTTCACTGTTTTTTTTTTTGACAAGGCAATTAGAAAACGAGACAAACAGAAGTTGGCTCCGCCCTTTTTATGACGACCGGCAACTTCTAATTGGTTGGTTACGTCGTCTGATGACGTCACATGCTCCGCCCTTTTCAACGTCGAACCACACAACAAACCAATTAGAAGTTGCCAGTCATCACAAAAAGGGCGGAGCCAACTTCTGTTTGTCCCGTTTTCTAATTACCTGTGTGTTTTTTTTGTCCATGCCAAATGTTAAAAAATGAGCTATATCGTCTAGGAGATGATTTGCACAAATCATGAACTGGAGCAGTGACATGTGCCGGTTAATTTTGTGCAATTAAACGTTACACGTGACGTGTGGCCGCCCTAAAGGAAGTTTTACTGTCTATAACCTCCTAACTAATCTAACTTCCAACTGACTGCTGTTCAACAAACGTATAGTTGCCTCACCATAAAATGTAACGTGTGACGTCAGAGACATGTTGACACAAGGCTTGTGTCAAGTTTGTCTGATCAAATTTAAAAAGTGGATAATAATAACAAATGAATGAAATAAGCCTTTTGTTTAAGAGCCTAGATCCACGTCCATCTTGTTGTTTTGAGCAGACGACAACGAGACAAATGAGTGTTCTTATATAGTATTACTAAAACTGCAAGAAATCGCCTCACAATCGCTCAATTCAAATACAGTAAAGCGCAAAATGCAATAAAAAGTATTGTTCTTTACGTGCTCGATTTATATAATTTTTGAAAAGGTTCTTCTATTTTTAAACAAGGTTCAAAGTCGCTCGTTTTTTCAACCCCATGTTAAATCCCATTGGCCCCAAAACCGTCCCACAAACATTTGAAAAACTCTCGTTAAAACTGATTTAGAACAATAACACGATGTTTCCTTTTTATAAATTTTGAAAAGGTCCTTCTATTTTTTAATAACGTTTAAAATCGTACGTTTTTGAACTCCATGTTAAGTCCCATAGGACTAAAACACCGTCACCCAAACATTTGAAGAACTCCCATTAAAACGACTTAGAACAATCACACAAAAATTAGCACGTGCATTAATCTACTGGCTTCACCATGTTTTCTTTTTATAAGGTTAGCACGCGAAATTATTTTTCTATTAATTATTATGTGACTTCGAACCGGGAGAAAAAAACGTTAAAAAACCGTTTTTCAATCAACAACGATCGCAGCGCCTACATTCGGAGAAATTTTGAACTAAACGATGTATCTAGCCTCTTAAACTGACGAAAACGTTTGATATTATTCCTTTTCTAGCATACTAAAAGACACAATGCTAAATTTCTTGTCAACCCCTCTGACGTCACAAGCTTCATTTTATAGAGAGGCAATTATAACAAGCCGTACTATACATACAGCAAGCAAATTGTTGTTAAATGCAACCTAAAGCTTGAGCGCTTTTTTCTTCTCGAAAACGGATACGACTAAAATTGTGTACACTCATTTAATGACATTCATTATGTCTACACACTTCTGAAACGTCAAGTGTTTTCTTTTTTTTTTGTTTGTTTTCAAATTCCTCAAGAGACTAGAAGAGTGACGATTATTAATTACCAAACAGAAAATAGAAGAAAAATGTTTGATTACAAAATAAAAAAATTGAGACATTCGAAACTTTAAACAAAGCAGAAGAAAAAAACCAAACAGTTTTCTTTATTCTTCCATCAAATGAACAATTATAATAATAATAATTGAGTTTCAAGAACTTTTAATTAATTAGTGTTTCCTTTTAACAAAAACAAATTAAAAAAAAAATAAAAACACAACTCGTTTCTATTACAAAAAAAAAATAAATAAAAATAATTGCAGTTCCATAATGAAGGTTATAGTTAACTGCAGTCAAGCTAGAAAGTGTGCATTCGTGTGTTTTATATTTTAAAAACACCTGTAGTTAAATGATTTTATGTCACTTCCTCCTGCTTTCACTTGGCCGCCATTTTGTTTGTAAGCCAAATTTGTGTTTAAAACAGGAAGTGACATATTAAACATTCAATAATGTGGTTAACCATGTTGTATAAATGTAGTAAGAGTTAAACTACATTGTTGACCAATTTAACTGTGGTTATTCTGACCACATTTGTGTTCACTTAAAAAAATAACTGTGGTTATCATTTTTAAGATGGTTTATGAACAACACAGCTGATTTTCGCACTCTTCTGTATTTCAGGTGCAAAATTTAAAAAAAAAAAACTAGAAAGTGTTTTAGAAACTAAAGTGTAGCTCAATCACTTAAGGCTATTTTCATATTTATATCTTTTAAAATAAACTTTTTAAAGACAAAAATTATATATAAAAAAGTATGTTAAGCATTGTTTGCTTAAAGTTAGTTTATTTTCAAATTTACATAAAAAGCTTATTTTGAAAGGTATCAATATAAAAATACCTTTAAATGAATGAGGTACACTTCTAGTTTCTAAAACACATTCAAGTTTTTCTTCAAGAAAGAATAATTAAGAGTTCGAGACTCCATTATTGACAAATTGGAATTGTCGCTAAGTTTTACCGAATTTGTTTCCATTAAAAAAATAATTAACTTTTATAATGGAAACTAGGTATTATAAGCACAGTGTGTGCTGCTAATGCATACTGGGAACCGGTTCGTCGAGATCCACGAACTGACCAGAACCAGTTTCCAAAAAAATTGCGAACCGCAAACCAATGAAACCAGTTCCGAACCGCGAATAGAAACGGTTCGGTTCTACCCAGTACCCACCCACCTCTAGCTGTGTGTGTGTGTGTGTTATACAATATTAAGTTTATATAAAAAGTTCATAAAGTGTGCCAAAGAAGTGATCCTTTTATGAGCATCCTGCACACACACACACACACACATTAATGCCATATACAACTGTAATACAACGTGTAATAGGCGTACATCATGCATAACATGCATACAAACACAACATACTGTAGTAAAGACATAAGAATATCCTCGTTTTTTTTTAGTTTATCGACCCAAACTTAGGTTATTTCACGCTACTACAGTTATAAGCCTATCTTATATACATATATATCTAAACTTATGTTTCAAAATAACATCAATATTATCATGTGTGAGACAGCTTCCATTTCCGCCCCATCAACAACATACACACACCCCAATTCCCTCTACTCCCTCCCTTACCATAATAACAATCGTAAAAGTCATTCTTTTACAAAATAAACTAAAAACGATGTTAGCATTTCTAAACACAAGTTTGGAGAAAAAAAGAACTTTTTTTTTTAGAAATAAAGTAGCAGTAAGATCTCTTTCTTTTTACTTTCTTTACTTGCAAACGGTTGAAATGGAACTGTTTTCAAATCATGATTGAGTACTTTTGGCAGCCATCTTTATATCTGAATAAGTCAGGCATCTTAGGCTATAAACATTCAGCCATCATGCCTGTGAGCGGCAGCCATCTTTTACCAGATCAAAGATGGCTGACATTCTGGCAAAAAAGCCAGAATGTCAGCCATCTTTGATCTAAATTTCAGTCCTATTAGATCTTATCATTAATTATGCTTTTTGCAGTCAAAGAAACTGGTTAGACTAGACTTCTTTGACTTCTCTTTGACTTCTAGGTTAACTCTAGTCTCTAACCAGCCTGTTTGATTACAAAAAGTATTCATTTTGCCTTACTAATCAGTGATCCTGTTATTTGGGTCATCTGTATAATAAATTTAAGCTTTTACTCACAATGAAAGAGCAAATGCTCAAGAGATCATTTCTCATCAGTTAGATACAAGCTATACATTACATTATTCTAGGGACTTTGTAGTTTCCTAATGAACATTGTCATAAAGTACAGGTAAGCTAGGTTTTGCCATTGGAATTCCTATTAATCATAAAAAAAAACGTTTGTATAAAAATGCTGTGGATTTGCATCTATTCATTGCAATTTTTCAAACTAAATGAACATTGATGCTTCTTGTGTCACAGATTGCAAAACAGGAGTTTTATAAAATTGATTCTACTCCTGACCAGTAACCAAATTAGGCCTACTCAAATTTATTGAGAGAAAGTGCTCACTATTTTGAGACTTTTGTTCAACTTTTTTACATATACAGTGACCATTGAGCTCAACAGTATTACTTTTTGTTCTGTGCTCATGCTCACTTTTTATTCATATGATCTGTTGTCAGTCATTAATAGATATGAGTTTCAGCCATCTTGAATCCACATATAAAACGAAAAAACTCAGATCCAAGTACCTATTTGCACTTGGTTCCAACAGTTATTTGTCTGGTAGATATCAGATCTCTGCAATAAAATAACAAAAAAAAATTAAAAACATCAGGCCATCCGGAGTTGGCCTGTAGCCTTTCTATCAATGCGTTAATGAAAAAAACCGTTAGAGGTCGCCCATTTACTTGTACAAAAGTGGTAACACAAAATGACCTCCTCCCAAAACCCTTTTGTCCACCCAAAACCAAAATCACTGACGTCGTAAATAAACACTTTTTACTTTAAAAAAAAAAAACGTTGAAGGTAAACTGGTCAGACGTCCTTGACTCTATCTATAAATATAGTTAAGTCTCTTTTCAACTGTTTGTAAGTGATGTTTAAAAAAAAGATGGCTATTTTTCTGTAGAAAACTCGTCCAAGCTGCTCAAGGGTTGGTTTTTTTTTGTGGAAAGATTTTCTTTAGGACCCGGAGATTAAGAAGGAGTTTTAAGTTGTGTTCGTCGCTTAGATTGGGTGGTTTTGATGGTGAAGGAAAATAAATAAAAATCCTCCTCATAATCACCGTCATCATCATAAACCCACCCCTTAAAACTGAAATGAAAACGAGAAAAACAACAACGTTGAACTATGCATTATTTATGTTCAAAATAGACAATTAAATTCTGTGTTGAATTTCAATAGAAAATTGCACAACGAAAAGTATTGAGAAGAAAACTGAAGATTCTAAGTGATGATAATCAATTGTTTTTTTGTTTTTTACATTTCTTGTTTCTTAGTATTTGGTGTCCTCTTTTGATCCAAGTGCTTTGAAGAACACCCTGTATAATGTTAAATATGACTTATCCTCATTATTTAATTCTTTAAAAGATCCGTTTCTATCAATTCAATATCAACAAAAAAACATAGGCAATTAGAAATCGGGACAAACAGAAGTTAGCTCCGCCCTTTTTATGACGACCGACAACTTCTAATTGGTTGGTTATGTAGTCTGACGTCACGTGTTCTGCCCCTTTTCAACGTCGAACCACACAACCAACCAATTAGAAGTTGCCGGTTGTCATAAAAAGGGCGGAGCCAACTTCTGTTTGTTCCGATTTCTAATTGTCTGTACAAAAAACATCTTAAAGATTTCTCTTTTCTAAATTCGCATGTATGATGTGTCTATGTCACTTTTCTCTGACTGTGTTTCCATTGGAAACGCCTGTCTTTGTCGTAATGGTAGTAGTTTTGTGTTAGTTTGCTCTCAATTGCCATGCTTCATGTAATGTGTTTCTACAAGGTGCATTTGAAAACAAACCTGAAAGTACAGTGTATGCTTCCTCACCCCTACGGAACTGTTGTTCCTAAAGTAGGGCCGCGATATTTTAGAAAAAAAATCGAAATCGGTCCGATATTGTTAATCCGATATATTATCGAAAAACCGAAAAAATCGAAATAGAAAAAACAAACTAGAAAATAAAAACTAAACTAGTATTAGTGATCATGTTTTTTGTTATTCGATATTTCCATTTTTTGATTTTTCGATTTTTTCCGATATATGATAATATCAAGTACGATATTTTTTTAAAAAAATATCGCACAGTATTTAAAAAAAATATCGAAATATCGATGTATCGAAAAATTTTGCCAGACCACTCGAAAAGCGTTTGAAAACGACTTCCAGTCACTCCTCTAATAAGATGTAGTAAGTAAGATTAGCAGCTAGTGCAAGGAGTGAATGGAATTGAGTAACTTAGTTAACCACCACTTAATCTACATATGGCTCATGCATAATAATTGACTCCTAAATGGCTGTATGTTGTATTCTGTAAATGCTGCCATTGTTACAAGCTGTTTCATTTTGAAAACAATGAAGATGATACAATCTCTTGACTGCATTGTTTCAGAAGCGTTTCAAAACTAGCAATATTGTTTCAAAACAATTACATTTCATTGCCTTGTCTAACTACTGTAACTAATGAAAAGACAGTAGTAACAACTGAATTGATGTGTAGGTCCAGTAGCCGATTGGTAGGAATGATATAGGAATCGCCACGTAAGGCCTATACTTCATGCAAAATTAAAGTGGTTTATGTGTTGTAGCAGCATCGTGATTGACTAAACCGATGTTTGCAGACTGTTTTGCACAGGCAATTAAAAATGGGGACGAACACAAGTTGGCTCCGCCCTTTTTTATGACGACCGGCAACTTCTAATTGGTTTGTTGTGTGGTTCGACGTTGAAAAGGGGCGGAGCATGTGACGTCAGACTACATAACCAACCAATTAGAAGTTGCCAGTCGTCATAAAAAGTTCGTACCGATTTCTAAATGCCTGTTCTGTTTGCTGCTAGAATCGAACACCTTCCCCCTGCTAGTGCGACAAGGTAGTTTGTTTTCAAATGAAGCATGCCAGTATGTTGCAAATACAATGCTCTCATGAATTCATGACATGCACCCGCCGTTCTCAAATGCACCTCTTCACTCTTCTTATCTTGTGTGCGAGTGCATTCACCACACTCAGTGGTGTCATTCATTTTAAGGGGATAATTTGTAATGCGATTCTACGAAATATGAACACGGTTAATAATAATAATAATAATAATAATAATAATGATAATAATTCGTTATTGGCAACCTGGAATTCCCCTTGCGTATCATTCATTGCATTATACAAGCCGTATATACCCTTCAGTCCTATTTATACACATATTTTCAGATAGAGAGAGAGAGAGAGAGAGAGAAACCTGTTTCTTAAAAAAAGTGGCCAAAGTCACACTAATACATAAGTCTACACTTTATAAGTTAAATTGCATTTAAATATTTAACATGTTCTACAGAGCCCTGTTAAGGACATAAAAACCTATATTCATATAGCATTAACGATTTTTCATCAAACCAATTAAGAGATTGCCGTCCCTCATAAAAGGGCGGGGCATATGACGTCAGACCATAATCAAACCAATAAGAAACGGGGAGGAAAATGAATTGTTAATGCTGTCTCCACCAACTACGACAATATTCAATTCATTATATTCAGCTATAAAAAGGCGCTAAGGTTTAACCACTCTATGCCGCGCCGTTCATGTCAAAAAATATCTCATTAAAAATACTTTTCTTTTTAAACTACATTTAATTAGTAATATACTGTATATATGTTACTGTGAATCTGCGGAATGAGGCAATCTGCAAAACAACCAACCCTACTAGTGAATCTGCAAAATTCAACAACTAAAATGTGTATTGAATTTTGAAAATTCACTAGCAGGTTTGGTGGTTTTGTAGATTGTCCAGGCAATATGCAGATTGACTGATTCCGCAGATTGGCAGTAACATATATAGGCAAATATATATTTAAAAAATGTACTCGGTACGTATTCATCGTTCTGATCCCACAAACCATTTTCGACACATTCCAATCCTCTGAAAACATTTGCGAACCTCTGTACAACTTTCCATTTTTTTTTTTTAAAAAAAAAGATGTCGAACTTTATTTGATATTTAAAAAAAAATCAGGCAGTTGACACAATCAATAAATTATATAAAACACTTTGGTTTCAATGGCAACCTCCCATCCACCTCCTTCCTACCTGTCCTTAGTCCTATAAACTATGTACTTTTTATATTATTTATTATTATTAAACATTTGCCAACTCAACAAACTCATAGTAATTGTGAACACAATAGGTTTTTGTGCGTTGAAACACCTTTAGCCCATAAAAAAAGAACAATGATCGAGAACCGCGCACACCTCAAAAAAAGAGTTCAAAAACATTTTATTTTGTTTAAAAAAAAAAAGAAAGGAAGGGAGGAGATGACATCACAATAATAATTTATTAAGGTTATGTCGCGAATAAAATAACACACATGGCTGCCATGTTCACAACCTTCACAAAAAAACATCCTTCATTTTCAGGTGCATAAAAAGAAAAATTGCAAACTAGCAAAAGAAAACAAATAAATGCTTAATGCTGCATGTGGACTTTTATGTCCCTCTGCCATAGGCCTATTTGGCTGCTAGCAGAGTACTAATTGCAATTGTAACCCAAAAGTTGCATGAAGAAACTAGATTTAAAATGGTTTACAAACCATTCAAGGAGCTAAATTAAAGAGAAGCTAGAAAAAAGGGTTTTAGAAACTAGAACGGGCTAAAGGGCTCCACTCATTTATAGAATATTTTCATGTTGATGATGATATCTTTCAAAATAAACTTTTTTTTTATAGGTAAAAATTAAAAAAAAAATATATCGTCTACTTACGCCTTGTTTCCATTGGGGTGAAAATTTGAACTTTTTGAAAATTTCAACTGGTGAAAAATAGAACAAACGTGGCTCCCCCGTCCATTCACTATCAAAGGCGGCGGGCGAACCACGTTTCTTCTGTTTTTCACCAATTTACAAAAAAGTTCAAATTTTACAGGCAGTTAGAAATAGGAGAGAACTTCAATTGGCTCCGCCCTTGTTATGACGACCGGCAACTTCTAATTGGTTGGTAGTCTGACGTCACATGCTCCGCCCTTTTCAACGTCGAACCACACAACAAACCAATTAGAAGTTGCCGGTCGTCACAACAAGGGCGGAGCCAATTGAAGTTCTATCCTATTTCTAACTGCATGTCAAATTTTCACCTCAGTGGAAACAAGGCATTAAAAAGTCGGATCCTTAGTACCAGTGTTGGGGAGTATTTTATTATTAGAACACACTGTATACTTGGTCGTCCAGTGCACATTTTTCTCCTCAACAGTTGAGATTCTTTCCTTTTCTGCAAAAATAATCTCTAAAGAGATCATTTGCATTGTCTTTCTTTGTTGATTCAAACCCCCCTCCCCCCCCTTCCCCCCCCGGTCCCTCTCTCCAAAACAGAAAAGGTCAATTTAGTAAAGTTGCTGTCAATGTCATCCACAGGTGTGACGCACACACACAACTGTGACAAACACCCGAATAGCAAGAGAAAAATAATGACAGCTACACATACACTGAGTGCAATTTATAACAACGATCACCACCACCACCACTACCACCTTACACAAGAGACTTTCTCTTCTGTATTCGTCGTCACTCGTGCAATGGTGCAAATGAAAAGTATTCAAGTAGAACACATTGGATTTTCATCTCATCAGATGAATGCTTCAATTCTCCCTTCCCCCACCCACCCACCCACCCAATATTTTTGAACTCCACACTTTGTTTTCTGGACATTCTATAAAATATGTTTGACAAGTTACAACTTTCGAGGTGACGGTTTTTTTTGTATCCAAAAGTCACTTAGTTTTCTGCGAGTATGTTTCAAAGCATCAGAAAAAAAATATGATTTCCGGATGTCATCCAATCAATAGACGAATTAATTAAATTTCATATTATTATTATCCGGAAATGTTCATAAAGAGAATCCTCTTCCTCATAAGGTTTGAGAGGGGGGGTGGGGGAGTGGTTCAATGAGGTGTAATATGGGGTGGTTATTAACTACTTTCTAATAATGAAACAGGGACACAAGAGAACATGTTTGGCATTACTCCAAACGGTGTTTGAACCCACTGATTAATTATAGGTATGTTCTTCTATTGTTTTTGCTCTCCAAATCACCATCATCATCATATGGGCCTGATGATGATGATAATTCAATTCACCAACCTAGGAATTTACTTTTCCTCCCTATGGAGGTTTACAACCTTAGTCTCAAAGGATGTGTTAAAATTTTCATTCTAAATAAGATAGTGTAATTGGTATACAAAAGACATTCTAAAGGCTGTCACAAAATGCAAAATTGGATGCGTTCCCATCCGATCTGCGTCCATTTCTTCTTTGTGCAACATCTTTTGAGCACTGAGTGTTGATGAAGGATGGTGACATTATGCTGAGCCTTTTTGTGAAACATTTCAAAATAAGAACAAACTCCCTTCTTGTTAATTTGATCGCTTCAAACTATGGACAGAAACTAAGTTAAGGTTAAGAGGCTAGATACATCGTTTAGTTCAAAATTTCTCCGAATGTAGGCGCTGCGATCGTTGTTGATTGAAAAACGGTTTTTTAACGTTTTTTCTCCCGGTTCGAAGTCACATAATAATTAATTGAAAAATAATTTCGCGTGCTAATCTTATAAAAAAGAAATATCGTGAAGCCAATAGATTAATGCACGTGCTAATTTTTATGTGATTGTTCTAAGTCATTTTTAATGGGAGTTCTTCAAATGTTTGTGGGACGGTTTTTTGCTCCTATGGGACTTAACATGGAGTTAAAAAACGTAAGATTTTAAATGTTATTTAAAAATAGAAAGCCCTTTTAAAATTTAGAAAAAGGAATAATCCTGAAGGCAATAAACACATGTAAGTACGTGCTAATTTTTCTGATTGCTCTAAATCATTTTTAATGAGAATTCTCTTAACTTTTGTTGGACGGTGTTTTAGTCCTATGGGACGTAACATGGAATTTAAAAACGTACGATTTTAAACGTTATTAAAAAATAGAAGGACCTTTTCAAAATTTATAAAAAGGAAACATCGTGAAGCCAATACATGAATGTATGTGCTAATTATTTTGTTATTGTTCTAAATCAGTTTTAACGAGAGTTTTTCAAATGTTTGTGGGACGGTTTTTGATCCTATGGGATTTAACATGGGGTTGAAAAAACGAACGACTTTGAACCTTGTTTAAAAATAGAAGGACCTTTTTCAAAAATTATACAAATCGAGCACGTGAAGAACAATACTTTTTATTGCATTTTGCGCTTTACTGTATTTGAATTGAGCGATTGTGAGGCGATTTCTTGCAGTTTTAGTAACACCATATAAGAACACTCATTTGTCTCGTTGTCGTCTGCTCAAAACAACAAGATGGACGTGGATCTAGGCTCTTAAACTGCATATTCGCGCTTTCTACAGTTTTAAAAGCTAAGCTTTGCATTTATTTCTTTTGCAGCTTTCTTAAGTTGCTTTCTCTAGCTCCCATTTGGTTTGATATTTGACACCGATCATAGCGTTTGAAAAACAAACTAAACCAATCAAGATTCCAAGAAAAGTGAAACGGCACGAAAGCTAGTTATGACGTACCAATTACTTATCACTTTTTTAAGCAGACTGGAGGTTAGATTTTGATGCCAATACGTAAGTTCTGACTTCATTGCTTCAAATTGTAAAGCACACTATCAAGCAGAACCTTTAAAGTCACAGAAAGGTTCATATGCAGTTTAACCATTTCAATATGGTGACAACCATAACATGCCAGCCGCTTTCTTCTTTTTCTCAGCAAAACCGTTCTGTGAAATGGTCTGTACAAAATTTACAACAGTTTTCTCAGCGCTGAACAAAAAAATAAGGCAGCATCAGGCATGTTTTTCATGCATATACAAAAAAGTTTTTGTAATTTGCTAAAAAAAAAAATGCATGACATAACACCACCAATCAAAAAAGAGAATAGAGTGGTACATGGCCATTACAATAAAGTACTCTTATTACAGTATAGAACTGTATAGTAGCCTAACCTCCAGTCTCCCCACCAACCCAGACTAAATCCGGGTTAGCTCAAAAGCCTCAAAAGGATTTTAAATTTTCCTGGATGACAACTTAAAAGTTGAATATAGTACACACAAGAGCATCATCACTGTCACTCTTAAAACGACTATGTATATATATATATGATATTAAAATGTATTTTCCCTTCCTTTTTATTATATTTATATTAAGATCTGCGCATCTGAGGTTGTATATTTAAATTGTACATAAAACAGCGTTAATTGGAATCTTAAGAGAAGGAGAAAGAGGCTGAAGAAAAAAAAGACAAGTTTGACTATTCAAACGATAAACGGCTCATAATTTATAATAATAATAATAAGTTCTCCAGTGTAAACCCCCCTAAAAATAACTGCTGCAGCTCAGATTCGTGATTGTTTATCACGAATAAGATTCTGGCCATAATTAAGAGCATAATTAAAAGTTGTCCCCCCTTTTTCTCTTTCACTAATCATCTACTACAAAATGGGATACACTTGAATGAACACATCTATTCTTCCATAAAGAGAAATTCACCAAACATTCCTTCTGTGTTTCCTTTCTTCCTTTCTTCCTTTCCTTCCTTTTTCCTTCTCCTCCTCCTATTTTATTCCTCAATTTCTTCCTTCTGTTATCTTTTTTTTTTCAGGGCTCATCTTTGATTGAATACAGGGTGCACTCCAAAGAACAACACCCTTACCACCAGGGTCACATAACTCACCAGATTGTTGTACAATACTGTAACATTACTAACAAATGCTATTCACTGTTAAATTGTATTTCATAATATTAATCTGACGTGTCATTCATTTGTTACTGAATGTGACTAATCACTGATTTGCATATTAGCCACATTGTACAATCCAAATTACAATAGTATCATTTAAAAGGACCGGGTTTCCATAGAGTTACTAGTCACTGCAAAAACAGTCATGCATAACTAACTAGTTTGTGATCGTTCTAAAAATAGGATATGACTGGTTGGTGACTTAAAACCTTGTCATTAAATCACCATCCTACTTTTAAGTTACTAGTCTGCGGTAACTGACTAGCCAATGAGCAGTCAGCTAACAGAGAAAGTCAAGAGACCAACGTCATCGAACGTTATTGAATTAAGTGTACAACTGCTTATGATTGGCTCTTTGCCACAAGAGTAATGTTTAACTTAGTTGGCAACTAGTCTCTACACACTGACTGGTTACTCGTGACTATTTTGCAGTGACTAGTAACTCATGGAATCCGACCTTAGAAAACTCTAACGTTAAAGCATGTCTTCATATCGGTTGCATCTGCTGCTGGCTCCTCCTCTACAATAAATAGAGATTTACCCTAATTCTTCACAACACAATTAATGTCGCAAGTGATGTTGTGTAGTGTTGAACTACACTTTACAACAAGTTGTTGAATAATATACACCCAAACCTTTAGTTATGATTTGAGAGAAAAAAGGAAGAGGAAAGGAGGGGGGGGGGGGGCGCAAACGTTGTCAACTTGAACTTCCTGAAGTTGTCAGGCGTCTCCCAATCCCATTTCGTGAAAATATGTGTAGTTTTCTGTTTTGGTCTCCAAAACCTGCAAAACAAACGTAAAAAAAAATGGCGGCTCCAGATCCCGTGTTTCATAGTTATTATTTTAAAAGATATTCGCTTTTGTATTTGATAAAAAAAAGGTGAATAGATGATAAAAAAAAAGCTTTTTGTAAGTTTGAAAAACACGGAAGTCTTACTTGTCAACCTTGAAAAAAAAAAACCGAAATTATTGTTTGTTCAAACGCATCATTTAAGAATTTCAAATTCAAATTAAGTGTCTGGACACACTGGAGTCATCAAAAGGAATGTAGGTAGAGGGCGCTAACAAAAGTACCTTTCAGAGTACAAATATTTATTGCACGGGTAGGAGGCTAGTTAATTCCACATACATTTTCCACATACTTTTTAGAAAACAGTAGAATTGCCATAATGGCAGTACCATAGAGAGTACATAAGCATCAATTTCCATCCTAAAACGTGCAAGCCATCTCCACAGACGCCATCTTGTTTGTTACATTATTTTCATTTTTTTCTACTGCTCCTACCAACCATCTGCTGCTTCCTGCACAATTTTAAAATTGTTCATGTTGGTAGAAGCAATTATTCTACAGTCGTTGTTCCCTTTAAGAATACCCATAATGGGCAGGAGGCTAGTTGCTTCTCCAAACGTCAACACTTTTAGAACACACTCGAAAACAAAAAAAAATGGCGTCTCCATAGAGGCCAGCTACACGCCATCTTGTTTCTTATCTTATATTTCACTTAGTCTGCTGCTCCTCCTACTAATTCGCCTGCTGCTGCTCCTACTAATCATCCGCTGCTCCTACTAATCATCCGCTGCTCCTACTAATCGCCTGCTGCTCCTACTAATCGCCTGCTGCTCCTACTAATCGCCTGCTGCTCCTCCTACTAACCATGTTGGTTGTTTTGTTGTTCTACCTCCATCTCTGTGTAGCTATTTGAAAATGTAAAAATACCAAAAATCGTCATTCTCAAACGCTTTCTAGTTTCTACCAAAAGTCGTCAACAACCAAATTCAAAGGTAGTCGCGTTCTCAAAGGCACCCAATGATTATATCAGTGCAACAAAAGGATTGAATTCTCAAAGGCACCCTTTATAAAATGTTGCAACGTTTACTAACAAAGTAAGCAAGATGACCTCCATGACGTCATAGAAGTCAACTACTTGCTTATAAATTGTATAAAATATGACCAGATTCTCATGAAAAAAATAAGGGTGTCGCAAGAAGAACAATATAACAACCGTGTGGGACGTGTTGGAAAAAAAAAACCAGCATTCTTTCTAATTTCTTCTGTGTTTTCTTACTTAAGTTTGTCCGTTCTGTGCGTTGCGTTTGTATTAACAATTGTCAATTTCATGTTCTAAAATCGCACTTTCTCTTTTTGTTACATTGAAAAATTAGATCATTCCAACTCCTCCTCTTAATTTTTTTTCTTTTCTTTTCTTAAAAGTTTTCTTATTAAAATGTATGGTAAAGATTTGAGTCGAATTCAAAATAGGACATTAGAATAGAAAAAAAAGCAAAGAAAGTAACTCCTTGAAATTAAAATGAAGACTAGAGAGACAGACGCAAACACATAAGAGAAAACCTACATGTAATAATAACTAGAAGGGTCTTATTTTCCAATTTATAATATGGCACACGAACACAAACTGTGACAGACAGACAGACAAGAGTCTTTCTTCTTAACCTCTTCGGTTCTCTCTCTCTTTTTTTTAAATATATATATATATATATATATATATATATATATATATATATATATTTTTCAATTGTCCTTCGAAGCGTGAAACATTTGCATATGGACGAAATAAAAATTCAGCACACTTGAAAGTTGAACGGAACCACTGTAACTTATGGGTGCAACCAGAAACTAAAAACTATTTTTTATGCTTTAAACATTCTAGAAGAGTAATACTGCTCTCTGCCAACTAGAATAGATGATTCTTTATAAAGAAGCAGTTACCCAAACGTGCTTCATTTTGCCATGAACTGCTCAAATATGAGCCCTTGCATAGAGCGAGCACGCTGAGCACGCTAGGCACACGTATCCAGCGACTTGACAACATCTTCATCGGCCACACAGCAACTTACATCTAGATACAAGTCGCCAGTGATGTTGCGCGTCCAAACCGAATTCGGTATCTGTTGTTCAGTTACAGGCAGTTAGAAATCGAAGAGAACTTCAGTTGGCTCCGCCCTTTTTATGACGACCGGCCACTTCTAATTGGTTGGTTATGTAGTCTGACGGTCACATGCTCCGCCCTTTTCAACGTCGAACCACACACACACAACAAACCAATTAGAAGTTGCCGGTCGTCATAACAAGAGCGGAGCCAACTGAAGTTCTCTCCGATTTCAACCAGCCCAATTGAATACTAGCCTTCTGGCATTTGTCCGAACTGCCCTTTGGCTAGCCCACCCCTTGATTTCCGTACATTGTACGGACGTTATTTTCCGTAAGTACACATTGAAGGTCAGCATATTCAATTTTATCTTCTGGAGAAAGCAAGTCTGTAGATTATATATGCTTTGCTTATGCTTTGAGAAATATAGATGAAAATAACATCGTTTTTTTTTTCCGGGCATGTTTTCTTTAACTCCATATGTTGTTTATGGGTGCTACACTTTTCTGTTTTCTTTAGAGAATCGTTCCCGAATGCGCCCAAATGTGTCTGTCGTTTCAATTCTTCAATTCAGACTTTAGAGATAACACCCTTTCCCCTCTCCCTCTCTCTCTGCACCAAAAAAAAAAACTTCAAATTGGTTGAACCCCCCAAAAAGTAATAGGAATAATGGATCTACAATTGTAGATCTAATGCAATTTCTCCACCCACTGATATGCATTGTAACATATACACACAGGCTATATATATAACAACTGTATACGTCACAGTAGTATCCAAATCAAAGCCTCTTGAGACTATATTACAGGGTGCTACAACATAAACCTGCTTCAATAAAGTAAAATACATACAGAATGTTACAGAAACAGACACCCTTTCTAAACAACAACAACAAAAGAGAACATGCAAGTCAACTTGTCACATATATGAACTCAATGTGGCACAGGGTTCCAACTTCCAGTATATATTTAAAAAAAAAACATCAACTCAACAATCAAAAGGTGCATTTGATTACGTACTATGATGTACGATTGCATCCCTACATTCGTGCAATAGACGTTCGAAAATGCCGATTTTTTTTTTATAAGAAACGACTATTGTAATATATGAGCGAAACAAGTACAATAACCAGTAGGAGCAGCAGACGATTGCTAGTGACCATTCGAATATGCATTACGTCTGCATTATGAAAAGGGCGTTGTAATTGGTTAATCTGTCATTTGCATTCGGTATTTATGTTGTAAATACAGTTGTATACAGTAACGACAATTTCCTATTGCTGATGCTTAAAAGGTAGTTTGAATCTGAATGCACCCAAGGAATATTGTACAAATTAGTCAAATTCACTAACGTTGCAATTATATCGTAGCCACCCAAATACATAGATGTACAACGCTTTCTTTTGAAAGTCTTAAGACACTTTACGACATTACGTAGAAGTTGTTTGACAACTATTTCCAGTAGAAAGACCAACAACGGTTCCGACCAGTTCTCGAAGGTGCAAACCTAAATAAAGCCCATGTGCCGGTGATTTTTTCTTTCACAAAAGCTAAAACCAGTCCATGGGCTTCGTGAGCCTCAATTCACCTGAACGACGACTTTGATGAACCTATATGGATCTTGTGGGTTTTTAAGAAGTGGGCTGGACTCAATAATGTTTTGTGTCCTGGGCCTCAATTTTATCTTACAAAATGTAGGTCTGTTTCTTCACGAGTAAATTCAATGAGTAAATGAGTAGAATTGCGCTTATCATTCTTGAATAAGTTTTTTTTTGTCTATGTTGAAAATTGTGCAAAAAAAAAAAAAGGGTTCACGGTGTGTTAAGTGCACGCATTATGTGGAACCGGGCTAATGCAACATAAGTTGCCTGCCTGTGTGTGTGTGTGTTTGACGAAATTCACTCCTATTCTGAGCAACGGACTTTACCAGGCTCTTACGAAATGTCGTACCAAATGCAGTAAATGAAAACTACTCAGAAAACAGGCAATTAGAAATCGGGACAAACAGAACTACATAAGTCAGACTACATAATCAACCAATTAAAAGTTGCGTTTCGTCATAAAAAGGGCGGAGCAAACTTCTGTTTGTCCCGATTTCTAATTGTCTGTACTCAAGAAACACCTTGCATGCACAGATGCAGACTTGAAAAGCAAAAAGAAAAAACCCCAACCACCAAAAACCACTTCATGGTATGCTGCAGATGTAATTGGACAAATTTATACTCATTTTTAAAAAGTTTTGTAAAAAAAAAAAGATGAATAACCTATTAGAAATGTAAATCCAACTCAGCAAATAATATTGAACTGCATTAAACGGTTTTCCATAGTTTGAAAATTAAGCACAGATTAAAAACCATATAATGGTAGTTGAGGGGAGGGGGAGAGGGTGTGAATGTGGGTGGTAGAAGGAGGAGGAGGTCAGTTCAAGAGGTTAATTGTACCTCTCTTTCTTTCTATCTCATGGGAAACTGATGATATACAAACGTGTAACCTACATTTTTGTGTATCCTTAATTTCCCATTAAATGGAGAGGTCATCCTAAATATTCAATTCAAACACGTTTTTCAATGTAACAACAACCAATTTCTTCCATCATCCTCTTTCTCTCATTGTCAGCTGTAGTCACGTGACAACAACGATACCATCTATGGACCACACGGGTATACAGGCAGTTAGAAATCGGTCAGAACTTCAGTTGGCTCCGCCTTTGCTATGACGACCGTTAACTTCTAATTGGCGGGTTATGTAGTCTGACGTTGAAAAGGGCGGAGCATGTGACGTCAGACTACATAATCAACCAATTAGAAGATGCCGGTCGTCATAACAAGGGCGGAGCCAACTGAAGTTCTGACCGATTTCTAACTGCCTGTCACTGTATTCACTACCATCACCATAATCATTCATCATCATCAGTAGAACAACTGTAATTGAGGCGTGCATTTTTCCATAACGTTGTAAATACCACGATACGTTATTTTAACCGAAAATGGGTTATAAACGCCATGCTTTTTGCAAGCGAAATTTGCCAGACACGAAAGTGCTGTACCTAGTGGTCGAGAGTTGAAGCAGAACTGTTTGTGCTACACATAACGTTGTAACAGCCAATAGCAGCAATTCGAGTAGCAACATGGCCAGTCACTTAGTAACTATAGTAACGTTGTAAGTGCTAACAATGTCACTATAGCAACAACTTGTCAGCATATTATGTTGCAGGTTGGCATTTACAACGTTTTGGAACGAAAGTGAAGTTTAAATTTTTTTTTTAAAAGGGTTGTTTAGGTGAAGTGGCTTGATACCGAATGCACACACAGGCAATTAGAAATCGGGACATACAGAAGTTGGCTCAGCCCTTTTTATGATGACCGGCAACTTCTAATTGGTTGGTTATGTAGTCTGACGCCACATGCTCCGCCCTTTTCAACGTCGAACCACACAACAAACCAATTAGAAGTTGCCGGTCGTCATAAAAAGGGCGGAGCCAACTTCTGTATGTCCCGATTTCTAATTGCCTGTAATGCACACACTCACACACACAGATTTACTATCAAATTGGTGGTGGTTGCCTAAGCAATTGAGCAGAATATGATTTACTGTTTTTCCCTACTTTGACTGTGAAATACAAACAGTCAAATCTTAGAGAATGGAGGTTCACTCTAACATTGTTACGAAGTTGAAAATGGGAACAAAAGGCAAGAGAAAGAAAAAAGGAGTTGTGATCCACTTTATAAGAAAAGAGGGAGGAGAGAGATTCTTCTAACTTCTAATAAGACGTACTTGATGACCGTCTTTTATTTTTGGAGGTTTTTGGTTAAACGTTAAAATCAGACATAAAAGTGTGGTCAAGGATGACAACCAAACCACCACCAGTCAATCAGTCAGTCTACCACCTCCTCCTCCTTCTCGTTTTCTGGTTTAAACCCCCTAAATAAACACAATGCGACCTCATAATATTAGCATTTATAAGGCTTAATTCTTATCTATGAGTCTCAAGATTAGATTTTTCCCCTTCTTCCCCCCCTTTGTCTTTTTTTATTTGAGTTATTTACAGCACTGACCAGCGGTGAGTTACTACTCGCTGACCACACATCTGTTTAAATACACTGAAGGTGTGTAAACACACAAACACTTTGCTTGCGCCTTCTTTTCTTATCCACATTTTGAGGCAGAAAAACAGAAAATGTCCCCAAAAAAAAAAACCACACCTTGCGGGTTCATAAATATCTTTAAAAAGGAAGTGAGGGTGGATGTAAAAAAAAAAGCTAACAGGAAACAGCAAACTTATTGATGGTCATTTTACAAATAAATGACCATCCCATCTCTCCCTCTACCACGCAGCCACCTCTTTATATAAAAAAAAACGGCTCGCGAGCCACAGCGTTTAAAACTGCCGACGTTTTATTTATTTTATTGATGCAAGGAAAACGACGAAAACACTTTTTTTTTGTTGCGAGCAACTTTATAAAAGAATTTTATTAAATGTTTCGATACTAGAACAGTAAAAAGAGGAGATGCATTGTGCATTATCATAACTTCAATGATGGTATCTTTAAAAAAAAATAATCTTTACGGCAGTTTGAAACCATTTTTCACCATTTTTGTTGGTTGTTTTTATTTCAAAAAACTTCCATAAAAAGTTTATTTTCGAATATATCAATAATCGTAAAAAAAGAACTGATTTATGGACTTTCTCTTACTCTTCTAGCTTGAAATAAACCACAAAATTTTTTAATAAGTTGATTTTAAAATGCATACTCTTTTTTTTTTTCTCTCTCTCGGAATGTCCAAAAAATAAGGGGAAAACAAGAAGAGTGAAATGATTCCACCAAATTGCTCACTGATCAGATGGGCCAAATACACCTTAATCTCACCATTAAAAGGCCCAAATTTAAGAAATTAAACTTGACACTTAAAAACCATTATTATAAGCACTCACACACATCTATACAAGCAATTAGAAATCGGGACAAACAGAAATTAGCTAAACCCTTTTTATGACGACCGGCAACTTCTAATTGGTTGGTTATGTAATCTGACGTCACATGCTCCGCCCTTTTCAACGTCGAACCACACAACAAACCAATTAGAAGTTGCCGGTCGTCATAAAAAGGGCGGATCCAACTTCTGTTTGTCCCGATTTCTAATTGCCTGTCACATCTATCAATCTAATCTATCTTCTCTGGAACGTTCTGATGGGGAACCCTCTCATGTTGTGTTTGTGGTAACTATTATAACCTTTCACTGCTAGACGGTGGTATACATATGTTATATAACATCTAAACATATATATATTTAAAAGGTTAATATCCTAGGACGTGCAACATCCCCTATTCGCATAGCCAGTATATAGGTTTCTCCTATTCCAAAATCCCCGTCTTATGACGGGCGTCGGGCATGCTTCTAGTTTGTATCATAAAAAGATACATGCCTGCCTCAATGGCTATTATTCCTAATAATTTAAAAAAAAAATGGCCGTTTACCATTTGCACGTGTTTGTATGGTGGCCAAGAGGTGCGCAATGGTGTATTTTGGTAAATTGGTGTATTTATTGTTGTCGTGGAGTTATTGGCTGTTGTCATGTGTTTGTATATAGCGATTGCACCTTTAGGCCACCGTATGTTCGGGTGCATTCTGACACCATGAAGTAAAATAACTTATTTTGCATTTTATTTTTATTTTCAAGGAATCGATATGAAAACATGGCGGCAAGTATCAAAAATGTAAAGAAAAGGGTGGAGTAAAAAAAAACAGAGATGTTTTTTTTTTAGTAATATATATTGAAAGGAATTCCTGATAGAAGGAAGGAAAGAGAGGGAGGGTACAGCGTTTTTTTTTTTTGTTGTTGCAGCAGAGTTTCTGAATAATAAAAGTTCTTCTCTCTTCAGAACTGAACTGAGACCGAGAAGAAGACAAAAAAAAAGGGAACCCACCACAACCACTACCACCAAACAAATGGATTACATCAATATATAATATATGTACATAAATAAACAATAAAAAATGTTGTCGTTATGTTTTTGCTATTTTGTTCTCTCTAGTTCTAAATGGAAAAAGGGCTAAGAAGAAAGGGGCAGCAAAGAGCATTAAAAAATAAAATAAGGGACCCCCTCCCCCCCCCCATTTCTAGACACAAAACCATAGTTGACTTTTTTTAGTGAAAAAAAAATATGCTTTTCTTAACTATATATAGTTTTATTTGTCTATTTAGTTTACTAATATAACAAAGAGATTTGTTAGTCGTTTGTTTATTTACTCTTTTTATTTGTGTTGAAGGGGGGGGGGGGTACTCTCTCTCTCTCTCTCTCTTTCTTAATGGTCATCTATGTTTACACTCTTACTAGAAAAAGACCATTCTCAATGGATTATTTAATTTATTTTATGCTTTAAGCGTATTTTGTATTTTGTTTTGTTTATTGTTGTTGTTGTTCCATTTGGGTGGCCCTCCTCCTCCTCCTCCTCCTTGATTGGTGTTTTCACTTTTTTTCTAATGGGGAGAGATTTTTTCGAGGGTTGGAAAAGTTATGTGAAAGCAGGATTTACGGAATTGTGGTTAAAAGAATGTTGGCACTGAAAACTGGAAAGTCTTTCTTTTAGGCCTTGTTTCCATTAGAGGGTGAAAATTTTATCTTTTTTGCAGGTTTCAACTGGTGAAAAATTGAACCAACGTGGCCTTTGCATATGATAGTAGTGAATGGGCCAGTGGGGCCACGTTTCTTCAAATTTTCACCAGTTGAAATCTGCAAAAAGTTAAAATTTTCACCCTCCAATGGAAACAAGGCCTTAACAACACATTCAAGACATTGACATTTTTCAACTTGAACTCACATCACACTGACCAGCTTTTTCTCACTTTCAACTTAAGGCTTTCTTTGCTAAGACCTCAATGAAAAGAACTCTGAAAAAATATTCCTAAAACATAAATTTCACAAAATGGAATTTGCAGTCTATATAGCATAATGGAAACTCTTGAAAACAAAAGCAATTGTGTCAATTCCTATGTTGCTTGTCTGTACATGTTCACTCTGTTCGTTGCAGTGTTGCATTTTCCTCGATTCCCTATTGTATTTCAGAGCTTTCCCCCTCCCGCCCCCCGGGAGTATTCTGAAATAATGTTCAAAACATTATTTCAGGGTATTCAAAATTTTCCACACTGAAACAGCAGTTTTAGGAAGAAAAAACTTTCAAAAACTATCATTTCTGAGTCTTTCATTGAGCTCTATCAAAGCCTAAGCCTAAAGCCTATATTCAATAAAACAAGAATTATTTCAAATTAATTTTGTTTAAAATTAAATTAAATTTATAACATTTGCAAAAAAAAAAAATTATAAATTAATGCACCGAAAATAATTTGCATATCAAGATCCTTTCCAACAAGCTGTTGGAACTATAGTTTATTTCAAATTGGAGAGAAGGTGGTCTCGGTCTCGGCTGATCAGAGAGGTCGGATAATCGAGAGGTTCTACTATATTGTCTCTTTTTAGAAATTTCTTAGAAAATAAAAAGCCACAAAAGCACGCAATTCAAAAAAAAAAAAAAAAAAAAAAAACAAGATTGCTAATGACTAGGGCTAGGATTTTTATGCAAAATCAAGAGCTGATGTTTCTCAACCTGTGGCCAAAGTGCCATTTGAACAACTTCAATTATGTTTTTTCTAATTAAAAAAAAGATGGTTAGAGGCTAGATGTACGGTTACTATCAAGTTGTCAACTAGAAAATTCTAGCCTCCAACCTATGTTTTTGATTGAAAAAAAAAATGATTGAAAAAACGCAATTGTTGTTTGATCTACTTCACAATTAGCTCTTGGGTCACAGATTGAGAAACACTTTGCTTAATTTTGCATAAAAATCAGAGCCTTACTAATGACCAACAGTCTGATGTCAATTGATATTAAAAAGAAATCATATTTGTTTTGTTTTTTCCTAATATTTCTTCCATAATAGAATTACAAATTGTAATATAATTGTATTGACTTTTAATGATTCTTCTTCTGTTCTCCTGACATTGGCCTCATATAAAAAAGTATAAGCATTGCATTTATAGACAAAAAGTGGGCAGCTATTTCAATGGGTTACCATGGTAACGAACAGAAAACATTTCATCACGCAACTTAATTATTCATTTTATTTAGATGGTCAAAAAAAAACAAGCCATGAATATCTACAACGTATAATAATAGCCTCCTCCTCCTCCTCCTCTATGGCTTTTTATATATCAGGAATTCCCAACTCAACCTTTTTTTTATTTCGTAAAATATTCAAGTTATTTCACAAGAAAAACAAAAACATAAAAGAATGTTTTACTACTTTTATGTATTTACTGCAAATTCAAAACAAACCCGAGTGTGGGAACAAATACTTTTATAAGCACACTATACACATCGGATCGGAACGGAACGAATCGGAATATATTTTGATAACAAGCATTGCAATGGAGCACCCCCCCCCCACCCCCCGCACACTAGAACAAGCATCTGTAGCTTCAGAATTTCTTACAGGCAATTAGAAATCGGGACGAACAGAGGTTGGCTCCGCCCTTTGTTGTGTGGTTCGACGTTGAAAAGGGCGGAGCGTGTGACGTCAGACTACATAACCAACCAATTAGAAGTTGCCGTTCGTCATAAAAAGGGCAGAGACAACTTCTGTTCGTCCCGATTTCTAATTGCCTGTGAATTTCTTTCGTTCCGCCCTTTTATGAGCATCATCAATTTCTAATTGGTTTGTTACTGGGTCTAATGTCACATGCCCCGACCTTTTTTATTTCTAATTGGTTGATATTTGGTCTGACGCTCATAAAAAGGGCGGCGCCAAAGAAATTCTGAAGCTGTCTACAGATGCCTGTCACACTATAGCTTCGATCGGATTGAAAATGCCTCGTCGGCGACGGGGCTCCCCGTTGAAATGCTTGTTATCAAAATATTGCGATTCGTTCCGTTCCATTCCGATGTAGTGTGCTCCATACTTCAAAGTTAAAAAAAAAACTATTTTTGAAAATCTTAAATTAAAAAAAAATAAAATAAAATAAACACACGTCAAATATATAATTTTAAAAAATTACATATTTACTAAACTTTTTAATAAAATATTTAAAAATAAAACAAAATTCATTAAAATTAATTTTTGTGATTTCATTTTATATTCTAATTAAAAAAAAAATTCAATAACGATTTATAATTTTTTTTAAAAATAACAAAAATTAATTTTAAACAAGACCTAATCCCCTCTTGTCTTGTCGGCATAGTGGTTAGTGTCTCAGCCTGTGGTTAAGTTGGTCTAACTTGGTCCATGAGTTCCATCCCCCCCCCCCCGTGTAGTGTTGATTATATTTTCAAATAATTCAGAAGAACAAATAAACAAATTATGAAATTAAATATAAGTGAATAATGAAAATCATGTGATTTGGGGCCGGTTTAGATTAGGCTATTTGAAGTACTCTGTCTTCCAGAAGAAAAATTAAAATAAACTTGAAAGTGTTTTAGAAACTAGAAGGGTAATTCAATCACTTAAAGGTATTTTCATGATGAAATCTTTCAAAATAACCTTTTTATTGTCAGTTTATTTTGAAAGATATCAATTTAAAAATACTATTAAGTGATTCAGCTAACACATTCTAGTTTCTAACGCTTCCATTTCCACCTTGTACACACATGAGTTAAATGAATTCAAATTAAATGTGTTTAGGTGAATTATACGGAATCCAGTTAAGGACACGAACCAAATAAAAATTGACTTTATTATTAATATTTTAAATTGAAATACAAAATCAATATTTTGTCAATATTTAAATATTAACTCAATATTTTCAGATTATTAACTGAATAAATTGAATTCGACATATTGTTTGTTTGTCCTTCACAGGACTCTGTAGAGCACGTTTATTATTTATATGCATTTAAATTATCAGGTGTGTACTAAATGTGGTCTACAGAGCCCTGTGAAGGGCAAACAAACAATATGTCGTCGAATTCAATTTATTTAGTTAATAATCTGAAAATATTGAGTTAATATTTAAATATTGACAAAATATTGATTTTGTATTTCAATTTAAAATATTAATAATAAAGTCAATTTTTATTTGGGTTCATGTCCTTAACTGGATTCCGTATAATTCACCTAAACACATTTAATTTGAATTCATTTAACTCATGTGTGTGTACAAGGTATTAGCGTTGTTCTTATGAAATGCAGAGACTTCATACTACAGAAAAAGGCATATAGAGAATCCATAGATCTAATTGCGGCAATCATACCTTATGATGTCACAACTTGTGCCTTGTTTTTATGAAATATCACATTGTGTTGTTACACTAATCAATATGCGTTATACGATAATATTTGTCGTAATACTATTTTGTGATTATATTTCAAGGTTATGAGCTCTATATGACAATTATACTGTCACATGCCAGTCTTATTCCATTTCCGTAATGAAAAAGCTCAATAGTTCGAAAAATCAGCTGTTCCATAGAACAGCAAAGCAATAATCCCTGAAAGAAACTAGAAAAGACAACCCCCTTTTATCACCTAACATCCCTCTCCTTCTCCTAATTAATTAAGTCTCTATTTAAACTTCTGATCCAAATCAATCCAAAATGTAAATCCAATAAGAAAAGAGGAGGAATGATGTGTCCTCTATTGATCAATAGAAGAGTGTGGTGTTAAGAAATGTCTCATCCAACCTCCACCTTAAACCCTCTACCCCCAACCCTCCTCCTCTTTTTCAATCTGAAAAGAGACAAGATTGGATTTGATGCGTATAAATTTGAACGGTCATTTTACGCTCGACCAAGGTGCCATTTCGTTAATTGCACACAAAAAAAAAACAGATCGAAACTTCAGAAATAGATCTCTTTTTTTTTTCAGACAGTCACCCCACCCCTCCCAGCGTCCACCCCATCCCCATCAACCTCCTTACAATTTTTCCCATCATATAGTATTTTGTACATTAACATCATCATCATCGTGATGATGATCATTTTGAGTGGGCCACTAAGGACTCATTTTATTCGGCCATTTGAGCACCGGGTTGGATTGGATAGAAAACTGTCTTGTTAATTTAAAATAGGCGCTTGAGGGGTAAGGAGGAATTGAAGGAGGACGTGAGCTCCTCGGTTGACCAACACTAACCTCCCCCCTCCCCCCCTTTTATTATGGCTTATTATTGGAGCGTATCAATAGATTTATTTCGGTTCTCAACTGCAAACAACATTCGAGGACGAACCAGAAAAAAAATATATATATAAAAATAATGACGTCACAGCACCACCTCATTTGCATACATTTCTAACCTCTTAATATGAAAAGAAGAAAAACACCCAGAAATCTAGAAAGAAAGAGAAAAAAAAACAGCCTAGAAATAAGAATAACTTGTGTGTCTGGAATTCTTTTTTTTATCGTGAATTATTGTTAAAATAGGCCTAAATAATCTACATTTGAGGCGTGCATTTTACCATAACGTTGTAAATGCCACATAAGGGTTAAAAATACATTTTTAATCGAAAATGGGTTGTAAACGCAATGTTTTATGCAGGAGAATTTGTTTGTGACGAAATTGCTGATCCTAGTGGTAAAAAAAAAACTGAAGTAGAATTGTTGTGCTAGTCATAACGTTGTAACAGCCAATAGCAAATTGGGTGTCAACATGGCCAGTCACTTATGGCGCAGTCACACTAGGCTGGTTTCCCAGCCGCTGGTTGTAGCACTCTAGCAGCATATTTTGAACTGCTACTAGCAGCTGCTTTCTCCAGCGGGCTAGTAATTTTAACAGCGGCTGGTGAAGTTGGACATGTCCAACTTTAGCAGCTACCAGCTGGTCATGTGACTCCCTTCCTGCTGCTGCCATCTAGTGTGAACTTTTTGTCGCTAGTAGTGGCATTAGTGGTAGTTGAAACTCCACTGCTTGGGTTGGTTGTTGTTAGAGTTTGTGTTTTTGCAAGACGGTGATTGGATGACTTGCACTGCTAATACCTGCAGTGACTGGACAAGTGTGAACCCAAAGCAGCTGCTGCTTGCTGTTGCTGCTAACAGCCAGCAGCAACCAGCAGCTTGTAAACCAGCCTAGTGTGACTGCGCCTTTAGTGACTATACTACCTATAGTCACGTTGTAAATGGCAACGATGTCACTATAGTGACAAATTGGCAGCATATGTTGCGTGTTGGCATTTACAACGTTTTAAAGTTTTTTTTTAAAAATATTCCAATAATGATTAATAATTTTTAATACATTCTTTTTATTTCTTAGTTTCCTTTAAATTGTATTACTATATTTTATGCCTTTAATTTTTAATGGGTTTAGTAGAAAATCTGTTTTTTCTTTCTCCTGAAAAATTTAAATTTTGGCATTTACAACGTTTTGAAAATATGCACGCTTCATGTATGCGTATGCGTTCGACGTTGAAAAGAGCGGAGCATATGACGTCAGACTACATAACCAACCAATTAGAAGTTGCGTTCGTCATAAAAAGGGCGGAGCCACGTCTGTTTATCCCGTTTTCTAATTACCTGTAGAGACTATAGCCTCTGCTTATACTGCTTAGGGGGCCCTTAGGGGTTCCAATCTCGATGGAAGAAGAAGCATGGTGGTTGTATTTATTTTTTTTATAATTTCTCCATCATTGCAAAGTTGACATCAGGAAGGACAGCAGCCGGTTGTAAAACAAACTTTCGGCAAATCCGATTCATAATGTCGCATCTTTCATTATTCATCATCATCATCGTTGTCATTTGACGGACTCCGCTCGATGCGGAATGTGGGTCCAGTGCAAGATCAAGACGATGATGACACATTGCAGTGAATCTTGCTTTAAATATTGCAAATGTGATCGCCGCTTAAAACGAATTCGAAAGTCCGATAATTAGGACTCTTCCATTTGCACCAGAATTATTTATGCAATTTTTGCTGCAAACTCAACTGCAGTGTCAGATGCCGGTTGAGGGAGGGAGAAGGGTATGAAATACCGGAAGTGGCATAATTGATCACTGATCAATACTCCCTTTCTATAACACGGTTTTTCCTTTCAACACTATTATTTATTCTTTTTTGTTGTTTGCATAAAAGGGGGTCACACAGATTCAAAATTTTCATTTAGTTTTTTTTTTTTTTAAAAATATCTCGCACATTATTTCATGATCGTTATCTATGAATTTTTATCTCTCTCTCTCTCTCTCTCTCTCTCTCTCTCTCTCTCTCTCTCTCTCTCTCTCTCCCTCTCTCTCTCTCCCTCTCTCTCTCTTTGTATCCCAGTTCCCATCACACTAGAACATTTTTTTTATGTCAAATTGTCAAATTTGACACGTTTTACAAAGTAGTAGTCATTGGAAAATATGCAAATGAAAAAGAACAATGGACTAAAACAACGCAAAATATCAGAAACAACTTTTAAGTAAAATTAAAAAGAGGTTTGGAAACTAGAAAAGTAACAATTTTGGTAGATTATCATGTTAATTATCTTTAAATAAAAAAAAAATAATTTTATAGAAAGATTAATTAAGAAGAAAAGAAAAAACGCCAAGCTGAATAAGTGACTATTCAAACAAACGCCAAACTGCACTTAAGATGGCTTTATAAATATTTATTTTATTTTTGTACCCCCAGATGGCGCCACTACAGTGGCTATATGTTCTATAGCAGAGAATATATTTATATTTTTTAAGCGAACGTTTTTCAGGTGAAACATGACGAAAAAACAAAACAGTTGGTGACAATTTTAAACCATTTTTCATGACATTATCTTTTTTTTTTTAAAAAAATAAACTTCATGACAGTTTGAAATAGTTTTGCATGAAATTTCAATGAAAAATCCTAAAAACGGGTCATTTTCAAACTGAACTATAAAATATTTATTTTTTTAAGATATCCACACCATGAAAAAAAAAAAAAGAAATTTTAGCATCATCTTTTACCATTCTAGTTTTGAAAACAATGTAAAAAATTTTTTCATAATTTTTTTTTTTTTTAAAACGTTTGACGTTTTTTGCGTCCAAATTTTATAACAAAAAAACGTTAATGCATTAGCCACTGCTGTGGCGCCATCCGATGAGACAAAAGCAAAATAAATATCTCTAGCGAAGCCACTTTAAGAGAGAAATCTCGCCTCAAAATGCAACATATTTATCTTTTTTTTTTAAATCACCCTGTACTTTTCGATTAAATAGAGACTCCCCATTATTATTACCTATAATAATATCAAACTTTCTACTTTTTACCAACTTTTTTGTTGACATCAATTGTTGTATATTGTATTCAAACTATGATGTTAGCTTTTTGGCTTGTACCTTTTTTTTTTTTACAGCAAAAAAAAAAAACAGCATAGGGAGAGAGGGGGGGGAGGTGTATAAGGAGGCCGCGGGAGGTAAAGAGAAAGAGGGATTTCAGGTAGAGAGAGAGGGTGGTCAATGACCCCTCCCCAATCCCCTTTTTTAATTTAAACACAACAGAGAGAGAGACCTGTTCTCTCTCTTATTTTTTTTTTTCTCGTTTGTTTGAAGACAACTAGTAAAACCACCCATCAAACACCACAAACCCCTTTTTTTTCTACCTGCTTTTTTTTCTTTCTTTTAATATTTTTCTAAAAAACTTCTCTCTTCAAAAGAAAAAGTTTTTTCTTAACAACTTTTTAAAGTCTAGAAAAGAAGAAGAAGAAGAAATAAAAAAAAACTTATAATCCCTCTCACTCTTTCAGTTTCTCGTTTTTTTTTTGGTTACAAAATTTACCGAAAAAAAAAATACAAGTGAAATTAACAAAAACTTTCACTCAAGATTTTTACAATCGTTGAGATCACCTAAAAGTTTTTACTACTTTTTTTTTAAAAAAAAAACCACAAACACACAAAAAAAAGTAATTGTATGAGCGACCAAACGCAACAAAATTAATATAAAAAGTTTTTTTTTTTATAAAAACGGTTTTATGACCGGCTGAATTTCGAATATAATTTTTATTCTGTCTTTAAAGCCTATAGCACACTACATCGGATCGAATCGGAATATTTTAATAACAAGCATTTCAATGGAGCCCCCCCCCCCCTCACCCCCTCCCCCCTTGCCGACGTGGCGTTTCTGATCCGATCCAACCTAGTGTGCCCCGGGGGAGGAAAGAGCTCCAATGAAATGCTTGTTATCAAAATATTTCGATTCGTTCCGATCTGATCCGATGAAGCAAAATTAATAGAAACTAGAAGGTGTTTAAGAACCTAGAAGGGTTGCCCCACCATCACTGAAGTCTTATTTTTTATGTTTGATACACCTTTCAAAATAAACTTTTTAGGTCTTGTTTCCACTAGGATGACAATTTTTTTAACTTTTTTTTGAAAATGAAAAACTTGGTGAAAAATAGAAGAACCGTGGCCCACGTCTATTCACTATCATAGGTTGGGGGAGGGGGGGGGGGCCACGTTTGTTCATTTTTTTCCACCAGTTGAAATTTTCAAAAAGGTTCAAATTTTCGACTCGATGGAAAACAAGACCTTAAAGTTGGGTCATTTTGATTCATTTTTGACATTTTCAAACTGCCATAAAAGATATCAACAATGAAAAATACCCTCTATGTGTGATTTTTCTACCCAATTCCAGTGTTTTTCTTCATTTTTCACCTGAAAAGACAGAATTAATCGGAGTTCTCGAGAGGCGTTTACACTTTAAAACCACCTTAAAAACTTTTTTTTTTTTTTATAAAAATGAAAAAGTTTTCCAGAAATTCAAATAAAAGTTCAGTTATTTCATAAATAAAAATAATCATAATTTAAAATGAGTTGAAATAAATATTAAAAAAAGTAGCAGAAAAGAGAGAAAAATAAAAGGAAGAGAGGATGGATGGATCACCTTCATGGGTCATTCACCTGGTTACAACCTGAAAAGAGGCTAGAAAAAAAAAAGTTTTTCCATTTCTGTATTCCTAGATAGAACACCTCATCTTAGAGGCTAATAATCATAAAAAAAAAGTTAAAAAACTATTTGGTTCCTTTTTTCCTTCTGAAAAATAAAAAAAACCCGCCTTTCATAAATCCATTATCATCATTCTTTTTTTTTTTTTTTTTACCATTTGTTTGTTCATCCATCAATTAAACTTCATCAACAAAACTCATAAATCGCAATCCAACAACAAATTCAATGCAAATTTTCATCTCAATTATAAATTTAAAAAAAAACCCTTTGCTAATGACAAGGATGTTCACCCATCAACCACGCATTTTTTTTTTAAAAAAAGTATGCAAGTGACGTCATTCGGAAAAACTTTCAACTTTTTTTTAGAAAAAAAATTTCCCTCTTCTGTGACGTCACATGTTATTTTTGCCTACTGACCCCTCCTCCTCCCCCCCCCTTAGAGATTTGAACCACGAGCTTACAACAAACTGAGAGTGTGTGGCACGAGTTTATTTGTTTTCTACGTCAAATCACAACAAGTAGTTGTGACGTAATAATAAAACATCTCGAGTCATTCACCGAGAGAGAGAGAGAGCGAGAAAACATCTCTCTCAGCAAGAAGTCCGCAAAACTGCATCCGTAAAGTTAATATGGACAGGTGTTTTTGCATGTTCGTAATGCACCACACACACACACACAAAAAAACGCCCTTGAACGCAAATAAATGCATAAAAATGCCTTCATCTTCAAGGAGAGAAAGAAAAAGATAGAAAAACCACTTTAACTCCCCTAAAGAATTAGGGAGCCTTGGCACACAAGACCACTTTTGAACTGCAAAAAAACGCAGAGTCGCCGCGCAAGTGGATATGTGTGCTTATGGAATGTGCAATGGAAAAGACTTCAAAAGTGGTCGGTTTTGGCGACTTCATTTTTTTGTTTTTGCAGTCGAAAAGTGGTCCGTGTGTTCCAACCCTCTCTCTATATAAACCTCCTTTGAACAAAAAAAAAAATCAAAGTAAAAAGTTGACGACTTTGTAACCAATCTTCAGTCATGCTTACAAACTTGTTACAGCATGCGTAAGCTCCGTATGACGACAATGTATTCCATATCTCAGCTTGCGGATATGAAAAACGCACATGTTTGTATGATTTTTTAAGCTTATTTCAGGTGTGTTTTTTTAAAAAAAATATTTTCAGATCATAAATAGATTTGCAAACGATAATAAACAATGTAAAAAAATGGTTTGTGACACTTTTGTAATAAAACCTACAAACTTGTTAAGGCTTCCGTAAGTTCCATAAAACGTCAATTGCATTCAATCCGAGCTTGCGGATACAGAAAACGCACATGTTTGCATGATTTTTAAAACTCAATTTCAGGTGTTCAGATATTTTTTTAACAAATATTTTCAGGTCATTAATAAATTGCAAAAAAAAAAAATAATAAATAACGTAAACATGGTTTGTGACATTTAAAATGATTGAAATAAATGAATAATTAGAATCAAAAATGCGGTGACGTGACCCCTTGGGAGAAGGTGGGGACGACGTTTAAATTCCTACCTGCTTCAGTCGGAGGAGAAACGGTCAGTTTCTCAGGTGTCGTCGTCGTCGTCGTTGTCGAAGTTACCCCTTGAACACCGCACAAACCACATAACAGTTGTGTCACGCAAAACAAAAGGAATAATAAGAACATATTCCGATAGAGATGATTGTATATTTCCATTTCTATATATATATTTATTTATTTTTCTATCTTTTTTTTTTCTTCTCAACGGCCGCCAATATTTTTAAACGCGTCTAATGGCATCGTTTCAATAAAAGCGCCAAATAGACACACACAATGCCTACGAATAAACAACCGCACTGTACGAATACGAAGTAGCGAATGATGAGCTTAGCTCGCATTGCATTGCATACAAACATTCAGCGATCATTTTTCGCTCTCGAAACTCATTCAGTTGTATAGGAGACGAAATAAAAGCGCTTGTTTGTATTCAATGAGCGAAGCGTTTTTTAAAGATTCTAATCTATATAAACTCGTTCCAGGTATGCGTATTCAAAAGCATTGTAAAGCTAAACAATCTTATTGCTCCAAATTGGCCTCAAGAAAAATAGTGCTATATATAAGAAAAATAACTTATGAAAAGCGCTAAGTTGTATAACATGAAATGGGTTCGTTCACTTTCAAAGCGGCTCGAAGAGCCTGCTACATATGAGGCGCTGTTCATAGCAAAATAACGAAGACGGCAACACTCGGCCACCGTAAAATAGTAAATGATCAAGTTTCACCAATTTATATATTTTTAAAACGTTTTATTATTCATAATAATAATTAATTATTGAGTTATTATTATTAACAATTTATTATGTTATTATGAGGGCTGGAAAATTATGAAACTTTCCCAAATTTCCCGAAACTACAAAAGTATTAGAATATTGGTTATTAAAGTGCGTTAAAATATTTGAATACTTGATTTTCTCAGAAAAAAAAGTTTTTTTTCCAAAAAAATTCCCTAAAATTGTTCTTATTCCGATTTTAAACTATTTATTACTATTTTTCAGTTTGTTTTTAAAATTCTGAATTTTTTTATTTGTTAAACTTTTCACTGCATCGGCATATTTGATATACCCAAATTTATAAAGTTTAAATAAAGGTTGAGTATCCTGAGTTTATTTGGTTTTTTTATCTTCCGATTTTTTGCATATTTTGAATTCCAAATTCCTCCCGAATTCGGCTATTTGTTGTTCCCGAATCCCTGAGCCTTGGTTATAATGCAGGATTATTATAATGCATATTTACATACATATTTAAATTTGACTGGATTTGACATAAATGGCGTCTCATACATAGTGAACTCTTGGGAAAACAAGTTTTCTATTCTGTGCTAGAAACTGAAGTAATCCAATATAACTTTTTTCGTTGATTGACATTCCTGCAAAAATAACAATGTAAATTTCCCGCCTTGTCTAGTACTATAAAATGACGCTAGAGAGTAGCACTTGTCAGTTTTAATTTGTAGGTGTCACCTTATGGCATATGTCACTGACATGAGAAATGACCTTCACAATCCCATTTGATCTTTGCAGGTTACTGTTAAATCCGTCGTGCAATTTGCACGAAACAAAAATGGCAATAAAGAGTTATAGACTGCTGCATACTTACAGCAAAGAGCTGTGACTGCTGTCAAAAGTTCATGAGTTTTGCATGTTTTTTTTTGCACTACTTAGTCTACCTTTGATTGACTATATTAGCAATCATTAAGAATTTTAATTAATTAAAAATTTACAAACATTGAAATGAATAAATTATAATAATAATGGTTTTCTTTAAATTGTAATAAAAATAAAATGATGATGAGTAATAATTATCATTAGATACTTACCTTAGCTTGAATTTTGCGATCAATAATCTTAATTTTGCAATTTAAATAATTTCAATTTTTTTTTTCATTTTGAAACCGTCAGAAATGAAATTGTCGTCTATGCGGTGACAGTGGTGTTAAGATGCCATACTCGGTCACCTTTGTATTGCAATACCTAATACCTAGTACACACCTGATAATTTAAATGCATTTAAATAATAAATGTGTTCTACAGAGCCCTGTGAAGGACAAATAAACAATATGTAGAATTCAATTTATTCAGTTAATAATCTGAAAATATTGAGTTAATACTAAAATATAATTATATATAAATATTTAAGTAGACAAAATATTGATTTAGTATTTCAATTTAAAATATTAATAGAGTCAATTTTTATTTGGTGTTCGTGTCCTTAACTGGATTCCGTATAATTCACCTAAACACATTTAATTTAAATTCATTTAACTCATGTGTGTGTAAAAGGTATAACCCTATTCTTCAACATTTTGCTTCAATAAGATTTGATCATGCCTTCTTGTGCGAATTTTCTAATCTTTTCTATACATTTACAGTTTTTTCAAATAGAAAATTATAATTAGTATGTATTATTATGTTCCAGACTTCCCCGTTTTTTTTATAAATCCATATTTGTCTTATTTTAGATCAATTAATAATATTATAGAATTTGTATATGTGAAATAAAAATACAATTTTCCAACCAATGATGTTCATGCTTTACTTATTTACAATTAACTCCAAATTAATTTAAATAATTTCATAACATTTATGAATTTTTTTCTTCTTCTTCTTCTTAAAAATCAATCAACTTAATGTGAATGCAATTAACTCAAATAAAATATTAAAAAAAACAGATTTTTGTTCCATTAGATTTTGCCAAAAACAAACGGAATATAATAAATTCATTCAGTGGTTACCAACTATAGCGGTCCGCAAGTCAAGCTAACACCATACATTATACAAGCCCGCGAGCCGCTTGTTGATAAACACTTGCTTTAAATAAGCTTACATTAGAATAAAAATCTGTTTTTTTTAATGAATCTTGGATTGATTAAAAAAATAAATGCATTCCACTTCAAATAAACACAAATATCATATTGGCACATTAAAAGCAAGAAAAAAAATTTAAAACGAAAACAACAGTAATTTAAAAGCAATTTTAAAATATTTGTTTTGTGACCGTGCCGCAATTAAGAATTAATTTTTCTTACATATTTTTTTTAGAACAAACCCGTCCGTTTCTTAAGGTTCTGTTGTTTCCAGTTAGCAAGACTATGAAATTCGTTGATTTTCATTCCAAACACTTGTTCGAATTCTTCGTCGGGCAAATAAATCTAAAAACGAACAAAATAATTTTATGCAGTTCGTCAAAAAAATTATAATGTATGAAATCAGGAACGGACTGGTCTATCCCCCGATTAGTTTAACGGCCGGTGTTTCCATTACAAAGCCGATTTTATGATAAAACTCGATACAAGTGTAAAACTCGCACGAATGAAGAAAAAAAATCAGAAAGCTGACGTTTTTTAATAACAGAAAGTCCCAACAATAGTTTGGAGGACAAAAACAATGAAAACAATAAAACATATTTTAGAAACAAAAAAAGATTTTGCTGATTTCAGACTTTTTATGTTCTTTGTTTGCTACGCTCGCTAAACGTTTGTCCAATGCAGCAATAGAAATTGATACTTTTACTGTAGGCAAAACCATATCATCTTTTCAGTGGCGTTGATTAAGCGCCTAATTGAATAAGAACCAAATTGAACAAACGCTGAGCTGTACAAGCACCAGCTTGACTAAACGCCAATTACAATAAGCGCTAATTACAAGAAATGCCAAACTAAACAAGCACCAACTGGAGCAAAGTTCAAATTTATTCAATTTGGCGCCGATTATTCGAATTGGCATTTGTTCAATTTAGCGCTTATTCAGTCACCTAATGTTTTCATAAAAATATATGCTCAGATTTAAAGTGGAGTTCTAGCCATTTTTGTTGTTTCTTGTACTCCTTACAGCCGTTTTTTTTTTTTCTCTCTCTCTCTCCCAGTCCGTCCCTGAATGGAATTCTATATTTACCTCTTTGTTTGTCGGATCGACACCTTCTGGAAGTTTCTCGGGATCCTTCTCAAGTAAAACCGAAAGTGGATAACGTTCTACATTCTCCCGATGATAACCATTCGTGTGAGGCTAGAAAAAGTTTCGTACTTAGTTTTCTTCCCTCGAGTGAATAAAAAAGTGCAACTTACAACAACGACAGAAATTCCCGGATTGTTTTCTGCTAATTTTTGTTTCAGTTGTTCGTACGTTTCGTTGTTCTGAAAGAAATTATAAAATATTTCGCCTAAGTTTCAAGTATTCCTACAGAAGTCTACAGACAAGACATACGTTCCACATCGTTCTATCCCAAACACCGAAAAAGCCGGTAAAGTGCGGAGGCTCGTAGCCTTGCTTAACACGGATTATTGGAGTTGCAAGATCACGATGGCTTGGATCCGACTTCAGATATTCCAAAGCAGTTTCTTCAGCTTGTTTACGTTCCACTTCGTTGGAATCCTTACCAATCCAAAGAAAAATTGATTCCCAGGCGTCAAGTAACATTACGTCTTCTTCGATCAAATCAGACTGATCGAAATCGTGAATCTCTTCCACGTCGAACTGGCCACTCGCATTAGAACACTGGAACAATCTTGCCTGATGGTCTTTAGCAGTTTCCTGAAATTATAATTTTCATTCGAAAGTAAGTACGAGTGTCGAGACCGATTATGGTCTACACAAAAGACAGACTTGAAGCCTCCTGTCCGAAGCGTAATCCTCTCGGCCACCGATCGCTTCCCAAAAGTCTTCTTTTTCTTGTCCCTCGGAAATCAGCGTTGGATCTCTATATAAAGAGATGAGAATCGAATATCGAATATAAAAACCGCTTTTGTGATGTGGTGGCCGGCCTTTGTGTGGCCGCCACATCAAATTTGTCGTTCTTCTTGTCTTCATCACAACTAGTGCTTCTTTAAGTGACCATTGATCAAGTTGGATTGAAAACAGTGGGCGGCATATGACCGAAACCGACCACTAAAGACTACACAATGCTACAACTTTTTGCAGTTCTTTCAACCACACTAGGCCTCAACCACTGGCAGTCGAATTCAGTGGTCGGTTTCGGTCACCAGCTGACCACTTTTTACAGACCATGTCTACAACTAAAAGTCGCTCGTCTGTGAACGTTCTTTAAGAGACCATTTATATCTCACTTGGAATGAACACTTGCAACAGCTCGTGCCATTTCGCGTTCGTCTCCTGTGCTACCCTTTCCAGCCCAAATAAACGTATTGGCAAAGTTAAAAACGACAAACACGTCATTCGAATTCAAAGAAGCTGCTCGATTTTCGACCTGAAATCGAAAGATTCCTATTAAAGTCTTGCATGAAGTCTCAGAATGTTTGCTACACACCTGGACGGCTTTAACATTAGTATGTGACAACGCACGAACTTCTAGCATATAAGAGGCACTTGGTACAGAGTCGTGATCATGAAGATTATGGAAACCACTTGCATGACCACCCTGAAGAATTACTATCCTTCCGCCAAAAACCGTCATAAAGTGTGGTGGTTCCTTTCCTTGAACCACCCTTACTTGAACTGGCTTTCCACCGTATTTATCATCCAATTCAACCGTTTTCAAAGCAGCCGTTCCTTTTTCATCAGCGGTAGAATCTTTTCCCTATTTTTTGTTTGCAAATAAAAAACCCCAATTGACGAATTTTATAGCAGGAATTTCAAAATCACCTATTTACCAGCCAGTAATAGATGATGTAGTTTTCAGCTCCACCGTGTTCGTAAGTATAGAAAACAACATAACTATCGCCGCCGTAAAAGATGCCGTAGTTTTTGGGTGCAACCGGAACGAGATCAAAGTTCTCGACTCTCCAAACTTCTTTCTTTCCCGAACCATCGTCCACCATCTGAGTTTGAGCTGCAAGTTGATGATTTGAATGAAGAGTTTCGGCGTCGAATTTAGACTGAACTGTCTTAGCTGAATCAAAATAAAAAAATGTGTTTGACATTACTAAGGTTAGACTTTAATCAAACGCAGTGGCCGTAAGATTACCGATGTGTCCTTTCGTATTCGCTTTTCCCATTCCGTTAGTCTGATCTTTATCTTTCCAACTACGAAACAACGTCTTGAATTCAACCGGTTCTGCACCATCTATAACACGCGTCACTGGAGTTGCGTGTGCGTATCCCTTCTTCTTGGAGAAACCCTTTAGAGTTTATGAATAACAACTGATTTAGTACAAAATTCTTAGTACGTTTGCCGCTCTTTCGTACTTGTGCATTCCGCATCGCTTCCACTCTTTCCTTTTGACTCGCCTTCTTTCCGACCCAAACCCAAATACCCGATTCTCCATTATCGATGATGTACGAATCCTAATAAATGTAACACAACATAAATTCAATTTTAAATTGGGTTCTATGTGACTCTAGAATTAAGTTAACAAAAAAAAACTTCTTTATCAGAAGCAAAGTCTGTCAGAAACTAGAATTATTGCACCCTCGGCGACCGCCTAAGTTCACCTAATAGACGGGCCAGCTTTGAATGAACCCAGTTAAAAATAATCACCTGTGAAGATAAGTCCTGCTGATGAAGCGGACCACCTTTAACTTCAGTCACTTTCAACGTCCCTTCCTCGTCCGAACATCGGTACAATTTGATCTCGGACTGTTGTTTCTTCTCCGTCTCGTCATCGGCAACCGCGTCTTTATAATTCTTCACTTGCTTCTTACTTAATGGAAGAAACTGATTCAAATACTGAAATAAAAACCGGTATTTTATAACACAATGCGTGTAATTTTGGTCAGAACAAAAAAAGTAGTACGTTTTTCTCGTTGCCCGACAGTTGATCTTCTTCGCCATCTTCGATAACGACGATCGCTCTATCTGGCCGCTCGTCCTTCAGTTCGTGAGCCACTTTCGCAGCTTGAATTTTTTCCATGTTGTTTGCGAATTTTCCGACCCATACGAAAACAGCATGTGGAGTGTCTACGATAAAAACATCGCCGTTGTTTACGTGCTCCCAGCTGATGCTCGGCATCTAACAATAACAATAAAAAAAATAACAATCATCAAACATCACGACAATGTAAATAATGACATGACCGCGTGTACTTCTGTCAAAACCGGTTTCCTTCTTCCTTTTACACTAAACAATCGAGGATGGAATTCGTCTGTGACGTGATGAAATCCAGAAGCAACTCCACCGTTGAGAAGTCTGAAGAATTATTAATTATTATTTAGCAATAAAATAACGAGACTTCATTTTGGAATTTTTCATTTAGTAAAGAAAAATATAAAATGACCGAAGTCCGCTCTTGAAGTAGGCTACGAATCGTTTCGATTCGGATCCTTGAACTTCGCGATGTTGAATTGGAGAACCTCCTAAAAAGTCGTCCAACTCTACGGTCTTGTACGCAGCAACTCCAGCTTCATCCTGAAGGAAATTAAAACAGCAATTCAAATCATTACATATGAAACAGCTGATTTTTTTTAAAAATATGAATATTCGACTTTTCAGAAATAATTACACTAAGTATATGCATATGCATGTCTTTTTTTTTTACCAAACACCCTCTTAAGGGTATTGTCAGGGGTCCATTAGGCGAATATAAATTATTTTAGTGTTTAATTTAAACAGAAACATATAAATGTGGGAATAGGTAGGTAAACTTGTTGGTAGGCAGGGTGATTGATGGATGGATGGATAGGCACAGCCGAGAACAGTCGCTAGACTGTCTAGAGACAATGATCCCAAGTCTCGAGAATGTTACGTGACAAACTTGCAGTGTCTTGTGTCTCACTGAGTCACTTGAAATGGAAAAACAAGTTACATGTTGTGCAACAGACATCAGGTTTGCATAGACAGTATTAGACACTGTCTCGAGACTTAGAAACATTGCCTCTATAAAACAGTAGCGGTTGTGTCACGACAATCGCTTGACAGTCCCGACAAATAAGCGCGTGAATTTGTATTCAAATGTAATGTTGTAGTGTCTACTAGGCTTTATAGAGATGCAACCGATTTTCATTTCTGAAATTTCCTGACTTTTAACGGTTTTCCATACAAATGTTGGATATCTTTCAGGCTTTTTTGTTTCAAAAACAACTTCTGCACACTTTAATAATAATATAATAATATAATAAATATAGTTGGCTTGATATTATATTACACATTTTTTTTAGTTGGATACAAAGCCAAAATTAAAACCAATGTTCATGTTGGAGTTTAAGCCTACTGATGATCCACTTGGCTGTGGTGAAACATGTATAGGTAGCCCCTACTTAGTGTCGTTTGTGCATATATGTACTATTTTGTTAAAGTCTTTTATGATTTCTTTTCGAAATCTATTGGGACTGATGCTTTTCATTATTGTTAGCTCAGTCCTTTTTGGTTTTGTATCCAACTAAAAAAAATTTTGTATTTAATAATAATGTAAATCACTGGGATTCAGCTACCGTTCTAGTTTCTAACACACTTTCAACTTATTCTTAGTGTCGCTTTTAAACGTAGAATAATTTTAATCTAAGTATGAAAATCAGCTCTTCAGTCTTTATAAAACATCTGAAGTGATATTTCATTCACTCTTCTAATTTCCAAAACAATTTTACGCTGTTGCTTCTGAAACGCCGAATAAGCCAAGTTAATCTATTCCATTGTTCTAAATAAATTTGCATATTTTACAATGACTACTTTTTTTTAAAAAAAACCGTTACTTATATAAAAAAGTCACCTGTGAAGTAGATTGTCCCAACCAAAAATGGATATGAATATCGAGAGGCTTTTTTGTTTCTCGAGGCTGTAAGCAAAAAAAAAAATGTTATCTTCAAAAAAAATATTTAGTAATTATGAATAAGCCAAAAAGAATCATGCTTTTTGCAATCAAAGCGGCTGATTAGATAGAGGCTAGAGTTTTCCTAGAATTAAAATACAGCTGAATTCAAAGTTGTAGGTTTACTCTATCTAGCCTTTAGCCGGCCTCTTTGATTGAGAAAAAAAAAAGCATAATTATTTTTTTTTTGCCTTAATTATGAATAATATAATAATATTTACCGTGATGGTAACACCACCAGATTCACCACTTTCGCAAATCTTGGAGAAAAATAAAAAGTGAAAAAAAAAAATTTAAATTTCCTGTTTTATTTGCATTCTGAAACTTAAATTTTTTTAAAAAAAAAAATATACTTACACTTAAAATAAGATAAGAATCACCAGAAAAAAAGCTACCATACTGGTCTTTAGGAACAGGAACCAACTGCATATTCTGTAATTAAAATAAATCTCCTCCTCCTTATTATTACTTCCTTTTAATTTTAAGGTGGTTTAAAAGTGTAAACGCCCTTAGAAACTCTTGATTATTCTGTCTTTCAGAAGCGAAAATTAAGAAGAAATTGAATGTGTTTTAGTAACTAGAAGAGTAACTCAATCACTTAAGAGTAATTTCATGTTGCTATCTTTTAAAATAAGTTTTTTTTTAGTTTTTAAACAATCCAACTTTTAACAGATGATATTTTTTAATGTTGTGTATCAATATGAAAATTACTATGAAGTGATTCAGCTACCGTTCTAGTTTCTAACACGCATTCAATTTTTCTTTCGAGTTGCTCTTCTGAAACGCCAGAATAACCAAACTGTATACGAAAATCAGCTACCTGTTCATAAAACAGCTTAAAGTAGCTTTAAAGCTTAAAGGCCCCTCGAACTTTGGTCATTCTGTCTTTCAGAAGCAAAATTAAGAGAAACATTAACGTGTTTTAGAAACTAGAAGGGTAGCTCAATCACTGAAGGGTATTTTCATCTTAATATCTTTTAAAATAAACTTTTAATGTCAGTTTAAACTTTAAAAATTACTCAACTTTAAACAGACAAATATTTTTTTTTCAATTTTTTTGTCTATAAGTTTAATTTTGAAAGACACCATCATAAAACTACCTATTAATTGATTTACTTAGCATTCTAGTTTCTAACACCATTTTAATTTCTTCTTAGTTTTGGCAGTTTACTGAAATGCAAAATAACCAAATTACGAAAGAACATCTTAAAAGTGACTTCGTAGTGTTGATGCCCGTGTATTACAGGAGCAACAGTATGACGAAATTGAATGTGCTTTAGAAACTAGAAGAGTAGCTCAATCACTTAAGAGTAATTTCATGTTGCTATTTTTTTTTAAATAAGCTTCTTTTTTAATTTCAGTTTTAAAATGATCCAACTTTAAGCAGATGATATTTTTTCTTTTCATTTTTGACCATTAAAACGTTTATTTTGAAAGATATCATCAATATGAAAATACTATTAAGTGATTCAGTTACCGTTCTACTTTCTAACATAACATTTCAATTTCTTCTTACTGTTTTGTTGCTTCTGAAAGCAAAAAGTTCGAAAATCAGCTCTGTTCATTAATAAAAATCTAAAACATACCTCAACCCTCCAAATAAGAAAACAAATGCTGTTCTTTGGAATTGTTCGAAAAGCTGGATCTGGAGCTGCCATTTTTTTTTAAATAAAAAATCTATAAAGAAAGACAAATGAAATAAATGTTACTTTTGTCGAAGTTTACGAACAAATAAAATTCTAAGATTACATTTTTCAATAATTCTGCGATAAATATAAAAATGTTATTTGTCCAAATTCTCTCTCTCTCTCTCTCTCTCTCTCTCTCCTTCTCTATCTCTCTCTCTCTCTCTCTCTCTCTCGCCTCTTTCTATCAATAGAATGATGGATATTGAACTAAATAATTTTACAGTTGCAAGATTATCGCTTTTTTTTCTCCATGTTATTATCAGTTTATATCTTATGATAAGGATGATATAACACTGTGGTACCTGATTTCATAACAAACTTATTTTATTTTATTTGACAAGTTCTAGTTCAACGTATTAAAAAAATACAGAATTCCAAATTACGTTGTCATTTTTAGGTGATAAATTTCGCAAGAAAAGAATACGCCTTGAATTTTGCACAGACAAAGGTGCAAAAATTTAAGTATCATAATTTTTTTTAAGAAGTATTTAAAAAAAAAATTCAAAGGTGTATCTAAAAGTTTTAGATTAACAGAATTAAATGGTAACATTTTTATGATGATATATTTCAAAATAAACTTTATGTGACAAGTTAAAAAAAGACGATTTTGATTTTAAAATGTTTTTTTTTTGTTAACAACTAGTTCTAAAAAACATACAATGTTCGTCTTTTTTCAAACTGTGATGAAAAGTTTAATCTGAAAGATATCATCATAAAGATTCTATTACTCAATTCCATTAGAAATTCCTTTAAGAAAACTAAGACCTATATTTATAAGAAAGAAACTTAACAATTAAACTTTGACAGTGTTCCAAAAACAGTGTTCAATGGTATTCAATGTAACGGTAGCTTCTTTTTCTTTTTTTACTTTGGAACCTTTTCAAAGGATTCAAGTTTTCTTTTTCTTGAATTTGGGCCTAGAAAAATTCACCCCCCCCCCCCCCCCCCCCCAAAAAAAAAAACTACAGTTGAACCCTAATTCAACTACTTTCACTTGAGTCCTCTGAACCAACTTAGCGAATGAATAATATCTTGAATAATAATCTTCTTGAATAATATTTTTATGTTGTGACCCTGTTCAGAGGGTTGAAAGTTGCAATCGAAGTATCAAGTTTTCTTCTTGAATTTGTGATTAAGAAAAAAATTACCTAAAAAACTACAGTCCCTCTTTAATTATTTGAAACTTTAACTTTAACTTGAAGCATTTTATTAAATTGTCTTGAGTAAGATTTTTTATGTTGGAACCTTTTCAGAGGGTCAAGTTAAAATTGAAGCAGTAAGTTTTTTTTTAAATATGGGCCTAATAAAAATTCACCCAAAAACTACAGTTCTTTCTTATTTATTTTGGAACTTCAACGTCAACTTGAACCGTCTGTACAGAGTCCCAATTTATACACACCCAGTATACTCTTGAATAAGATTTTGTATGTTGGAACTTGGAACCCCTATTCGAAAGGCCCAGGTTAAAACTCCAAAATTCATCTCGAATTTGGATCTGCGTATTCCTATATCTAACCTATCTACACCTATATCTAAACAGGATAAGGATCCAAAATTGAACCCATTTGAACATGTTTTCAACATTAATAAGAGCTAAACACTAAGACAGTGTTTTTGGAACCCTGTTCAGAGAGTTAAAGTTGAAGTACCAAGTTTTCTTTTTGAATTCTAACAATAGATACACAGAAGAAGAAAAAATCTTCTTGCTCCTTCTTAATTACCAATTAAAATATAACCTGTTTCTAAACATATAACCACTTAATAATTCTGTAATAAATCAAACAACAACAATGTTGTTGTTGATATTGTGGTTGTGTGGTATATTATTTACAAAAAAAAATGTGTCTCACACTCAATGGTCTTAAAAGAAAGAGAAATAAGTTCAAATATAAAAAAAAGTGTTGCAACAGGTCAATGTCCCTAAAGCCACTTTTTTTTGTCAGGTGCTTTTTATTCATACTTCTTGACAACAGAGAGGATTTCTGGTTAGGAGAAAAAAAAAAAGATTTTACCTTCAATTGTAAGGGGCACAATAAGGGAGGATCATGAGAGGGTGGGAGGAATGGTTGCTAGAGGGGAGAATGATATCATTCTTTGGTGTTTCTATAGTACCTTGAAATACCACTTAAATATAACAAATATGCAGGTAAAAGTCGAGCAACTCTCAAGTGCAACACAAAAAAAAAAATCAAGAAAAAGTTTGCAGAATAACTCACCTTACCACCCCATTCCCATCATCAGGTGGCATTTTTTTGTGAAGAAGTAAAAACCCCTAAAACCACCTCCAATAGATTGTGGCTCACCACCCACATTCCAATCATTATGTTGAGGGCCAACCGTGAACAACCAATATAATGATGTGTGTGTGTGTTCAAACAAACTTCACACAGAAAAATTCCGAATAATTTGTAATAAAAATTGAGAAATGAGAAAAGTATACCTGCCTCAATTCTTAAAACGAAGCTTGTGACGTCCTAGAGAATGATCATAAATTTAGGACTGTGTCAAATATAGTCTGATTTCAACAGTTTAAACAAAGGGATTCTTGAATTATATTGGTATTAACCCTTAAATTTATCACACAAAATGACACAATCCTTAATTTTTTTGTCAATCCCTATTACGTCACAAGCTTGAATGAGGCAGGTATACTTTCTCAACATTAATAGAATGTCAACATTTTATTATGTTGTGGATGCAATTTTAAGATATAGTTTCGACTGTCTCAATTTTTTAAAATATTTTTTTTTAAATAAGAAGAGTAAAACTAACAGGTTAAAAACCTAAAGCTCCAAATTCGAGAAGAAAACTCAAACTTTCCCTTTTTGACTTATGTAAGACTTGGTTTAAACAATGAGGTTAATGTAGGTTAAGGTAAGGTCGTTCTCTGATGTACACGTGCATTTTACAAATCACCCAAGTAAATGATATTTTCCCCAGTCTTTCAGTGACTTCTGTGAGTATACGAGTGGGCGGGCGCCCTTACCTACATTAACATCATGGTGTGAATAAAAAACTTCAATCATTCAAATGTGGCTCACATTCAAGATTTTAAATAAAACCTTTGGTTTACTTCGGAAAAGTTTAGTTCTTTGAAGTACTTTATAAACAGGCATTAAAATTATACAAATGATGATTAATTTTTGATTATACAGTACATGTAATGTACCTACATTTTACAAGTAACATTAACATTAAGAACTTGAAAGTGGTTTAGAAACTAGAAGAGCACACAAATCACTTTAAAAAGTATTTTTAATATGTTGATATCTCGTTGTCTTTCAAATTCTGGATTTTTATTTTTTATCAAAACTTTAAAAATAGTTATTTTAATTATTGTCATATTAATTATTAGTTATTGTCAAATGTCAATTGTCTAATTAGTTATTGTCAAAAACATTTACTTTTAAAGATATTATAATAATACTTTTTCATTATTCAGATTCTGCAAATCTTCTAGTTTCAAAAATAAATTCAAATTTTCCAAATCGTAGACTTAATTTCTACCAATCTGAAGGTTAAAAAAAGATGACAACATGAAAATAATATCCATTTATTTTTTTTATTCTAGTTTCTAACACAGTTTTAATTAATTTTTAGTTTCTTTTAATTAAAGAAGCTGCGTGACAAGAATGTTTAGAACCATTGACAACAGTATACTGTTCCCTCTGGTCAAACATATTGCGGACAAAGTTTGCCTTCAAATAAAAGGTTAATTAAACGGATTGACGTGAATTAAGCCATAAATGGCTTTTTTTGTATGCGTATACTTGACTAGAGCATTAAACCATTTCCAGGATATTAAAGTGAATAAATTTGTATTCTAAGGCATCTATGGAAACAATTAATGGTGTTGTTATCCGAAATAATTAGCTCACGATTCAATGATAATCTGAAAATGAGCCAGAAAAAATACTCCAAAGATTAATGATACCTTATCAACTTATCATTCAATTTTTAATTCACGATAACAAACACAATACTTTTGTGAAATATTTTTTTTTCCAATTGGCAAAAAATGTCTTCGTCAATTTCTGTTCACGTTATTATCAACAAACCTTGGAGATGATGATGTTTTATCAAATAATCCATAATTTTAAATCCCAAATTATGTACTCAAGATTTATATTTCTATCATAAATGTTGCAAAAAAAAAAGTATTTTAGGCTCAATTTATGACCATGTTGCCATTGAAAATTTTAAGATAAAAATGACTCATAAATTTATAATGACCAATAAATTTCATTTACAGTGTGTTCCAAAAGTTAAAGTGACATAGCTTGTTTTTACAAAAAAAAATAATCTTGGAAATTCCCGAATTTTTTTTTTAAAATATCAATTCCTTGTATTTCATTTTATCCTTTTTAAAAACCAAATACTTCTTGGTATCGAGAAACTTCTCCTAAAAGCGCATCTACACGAGGCCAGTTATAGGCAGATTTGACTGGCATCAGTTTGAATGACGCAAGTGACAGACCAGTAAACTTTCATCCATTTCCAAACCATGCAGGTTTGGGGGGGGGGGCGTGAGAGTGCAAATCATGCTAAAACACACTAATGACAACTGGCTTGTGATGGGCCAGTCGGCCCTGAGACCGTCCACATGACACCAGTTAAGGTGCCAGTCAATGAAAATGGTGGTGGGGGAAACCACTGACTCGGCCAACTGGCTCTTAAAACTTATTCCTCGGTAAGTCGACCTACCTGTCCAGGCCAAGTCGTAGTCTGCATGAAAAATCAGACCATTGCTATCCACACGAAACCAGTCACTGGCGTCAGTCAACTGATGCCAGTCCAACCTGCCTATCAACTGGCCTCGTGTAAACGCGTCTTTAAAGACAGTTCACCTAAATCAAATATTTTAATATTTATTTTTAATAAAATGACAATGCATCTAAAGTTTCTAAACCTCATTTATCCTATTAAGAGCCTAGATCCACGTCCATCTTGTTGTTTTGAGCAGACGACAACGAGACAAATGAGTGTTCTTATATGGTGTTACTAAAACTGCAAGAAATCGCATCACAATCGCTCAATTCAAATACAGTAAAGCGCAAAATGCAATAAAAAGTATTGTTCTTCACGTGCTCGATTTATATAAATTTTGAAAAGGGTCCTTCTATTTTTAAACAAGGTTCAAAGTCGTTCGTTTTTTTAACCCCATGTTAAATCCCATAGGATCAAAAACCGTCCCACAAACATTTGAAAAACTCTCGTTAAAACTGATTTAGAACAATAACAAAATAATTAGCACATACATTCATGTATTGGCTTCACGATGTTTAATTTTTATAAATTTTGAAAAGGTCCTTCTATTTTTTAATAACGTTTAAAATCGTACGTTTTTAAACTCCATGTTAAGTCCCATAGGACTAAAACACCGTCCAACAAAAGTTAAGAGAACTCTGATTAAAAATGATTTAGAGCAATCAGAAAAATTAGCACGTACTTACATGTGTTTATTCCCTTCAGGATTATTCCTTTTTCTAAATTTTAAAAGGGCTTTCTATTTTTAAATAACATTTAAAATCTTACTTTTTTTAACTCCATGTTAATTCCCATAGGAACAAAAAACCGTCACCCAAACATTTGAAGAACTCCCGTTAAAAACAACTCAGAACAATAACAAAATAATTATTACGTGCATTAATCTACTGGCTTCACAATGTTTTCTTTTTATAAGGTTAGCACGCGAAATTATTTTTCTATTAATTATTATGTGACTTCGAACCGGGAAAAAAGACGTTAAAAAACCGTTTTTCAATCAACAACGATCGCAGCGCCTACATTCGGAGAAATTTTGAACCAAACGATGTATCTAGCCTCTTAAACATTAACCTAAAACATTCTTCTAAAAATACTTATGCTAAAACCATTTTATCTAAATTTGTTCACCTAAAGTATACTTCACATTCAACATTTTACACTAAATACAATTTGTCTAAAGTAATTTTCATTTAAACTTCTTTTTTTTCCTAAAGTTCTAAGCCATTTTAAGTAAGTAAATTCGCTAAAAATCATTTCACCGAAATATTTTTTTCTAATAAACAAATTTATGAAAATTTCTAAAATGTTTCACCTAAAGTTTTTTTTTTTCATTTTCTTTGAGCAATTAGCCGCTACATGTGGGAACTGTCCCAGATGTTTCTTTAGTGTGAAATGTCTCCACTTGTTGATTTATTTATTTTTGTATTTGCCATTGCAGATCAACAAACATTTGTTGCGAAACTTGGAACTACATATATGTAGACACTAGGCTTTTTAGACAAGGTGTTGTTGGTTTGTTACTGGAAACTTTGGGACAGCAACGTGTTTCTCATTTATGGACACAATGTTTCCTCTTGTTGCTTAATGTTTTATGTTTATGAAATCAGCTGGCAACAGCATAGCAGAGGAAAACATTGATTTCAATTTTTTGTTTCTAAAAACAGTTTAATCTTAATTTGAAACTAGAATTTTTAAGTTTTATAGAAATTTCTGTAGGTTGTAGGCCTACAAGAAAATAATTTTTTTTCAAAAAAAAAGATCTCATTAGAAAACATAATTATTAGCACAAAAAAGATGATGATTGCAAAAACCGTTGCATCAAAAAAGTATTTCAGTTTAAAACTATTACATAAAAAACATATGAAATTATTTTCAAAGTGAATTTCTTGGTTGTGAAACTAATTTATAGTTCGAGAACTTTTTTTTTGTTTTATTCGTATTCTTCTTCCGGAATGAAACTGGTTTTAATATACAAAAGTATATTGTGAGATTAAGTTTTTTGTTTAAAAAATGAAAAACAACAGGAAAATCCTAATTAAAGGCCTATTATACATGGGTGTATTTTAAGCCTGACTAACAACAAAAAATGTAGGCCAACTAACAAACAACTAACTGAAGGCTAAAATTGAATCTAAATAGAAAAGCCGCCAGATATTTCATTTTGTATTATCCTTCATGAGAAACAACTTCAGAAGTTCTGACAGTTTTTCAATGAAAAATAATTGAGACTACTATAATATAGTAATGAAAACAATAAAAGAGTTAAGCCTATTTATTATTCTCACAAATGTCACATCAGCTCTACAAAGAATGTACAGAAAACCTGATAAAAATTCTAATCTAATTGACACACCCTGTATTTAATATAGAAAAAAAAAATGTGACAATTGACACAATATCACACAAATCAATCTTAGACCCAAATTCTAGTAGAAAACTTGACACTTGAACTTCAAGTAGTACCTTCACGCAGTATACGGTTCTAACAAAAACATCCCTGTTTTTCTATGTTAAAACCCTATACTCAGTTTATTTTAACTTAATTAAATTATAGTTAGATCTATTTATTTTATCACTTCATCTATAGGCCTATTTTGATTATTATGCATTAGACACTTCAAATATAACTCCACTTAAAACCGAACGCTGGGTCATAGGACTCCTAAAGGGCCCTCAAAGTTATCATCACCCGGAACACACACCAGTTATATCCCAATGGCCTACATATAATTTAATTGTACACAAAAGCCTTGAAATTCTGGTTAATTTCTTCCACAAAAATGATTCCATATCTACAAACTTTCAACCAAACAATAATTATAATCTAATTTCAGTCATTAGATTTGTAATTGACCATGAAACTAAAAATAAATTTAATTTTCATTTTAAATAAATGAAAAAAGGCAGTTTCTTCTTTTAGCTTATTTAAAATTATAGTCGGTCTGATATTGAATAAGCAAACAAAAATTATTCTTTGTTTTTCCTTTACAAAGCAAGAATAATAATAAAACATAATAAATATAATACACACACACTACATAAGTTAGTATTAGCATTTATAAAAAATATATAAATATGGTTCATGAGTAGTAATTTTCATTCTGAAATATACAAACATTTTTTATAAAGGAAATTAAAAAGTATTTTCATGACAACATATTTCAAAATAAACTTTTTAGTGCACTTTTAAACTGTTCAAATTTTACAATTTTGTTTTGCATAAAATTGTCAGATATTTTTTTTTTTTTGCTTGAACGTTTGTTATTTTAAAATGCATTATAATGAAAATACTTTCAGCACGTAAATTTTGTCTATTTTTCCAGTTTATATCACACTTTAAATTTTTTCTTATAATTTCTTTAAAAAAACATTTTGTAGATTAGAGAATGTTTGTTTGTTCATCAGCAATTTAAATTAATTTTGTTCAGCATGAAGTGACAAAAAGCCATTTAACCACAGTTAAAGTGTTTTTTTTTTTAAAACACAAACACATGCAGTTAACTATAACCTTAGTTATGTAATTACAGTTCTCCTAAAATACAAAATAAGACATCTTAAAGAGTCATTAGTAAATCTCGGATTTTTATGCAATATCAAGCAAATGTTTCTCAATCTGTGGCCCAAGGGCCAATTGTGAATTATCAATCCAATACAGATCAACCAGCTAATTGTTTTTTTTTAATCAAAAACGCTAGTTAGAAGCTAAAACTGTAGTTGACAACCGATTATAACTAGACATCTAGCCTCTAAACAGCGTTTTTGATTTAAAAAAGCCTAATTGCAGTTGTTCTAATGACGATAGTTACATCACAACTGGCACTTGGGCCATAAATTGAGAAATATTTGCTTGATATTGGATAAGAATTTGAGCCCTAGTCATTAATTAAACCTCAAACTTGTTTTAATAAGTTATATTTTAATGTTGAAATTTGTGCTTTTGAATCACCTTGTATGGACTGCTTTAACATTAAGGCCTACATTATATTTGGTGCCTGTTTTTGTTTTTTTGCGTTCAACATTTTCAGTACCACCAACCAAGCACGTCATTTTTTTCAACAATAACGAAACAAATCTCATTTTTTTTTTCTTGACACTCAACAAACAACAACAAAATTTATTACTATATATTAAAAACTATGGTAACATTTGAAAGTTTTTCTTCTTTTTCTCTCATACTCTCTTTTCAAAATGGCGTCATATTTTTTATTATTTGAAAAAGTAGCCATAAAAAACATTATTACACGCACCAACAAACTTTTAAATTCGAATCTCTTTTTATATGTACACAATATAATGTATATATAAAAAATTCTCTTGTTCTTTCTCTGCAAAAAGAAAGATTTAGAACATCTGTTTCCTTTAAACATGGTCATGATTGAGTGAGTGACAGAAAATGACTTTCTTATCATCAAATTGAACGAAAAGTTGCAAAATTTGCAATATATATATTCTTCATATAAATTGTAACAACGTCATTTTCAACGAGAAATGACATAAAACAGTTGCAGAAAAAAATGTAAAATCACCTCACAATTGACAAATGAGTATAAAACAATAATCTGATAAATAGACCTACAGTATGTCACAAAAAGAACACGACCAATCTATTACCAGTGGTGCAGCTAAACGATTTAAATCGCTTAAAATGAAAAATCTCAAGAGATTAATAAACGTCACATATTTAAAAACTTTAGAATGACTATTAGAAATATTAAATAAAATGTAGTCGTGAAAAAACTAAACAAAATTACAAAGAATTAAAAAAGTTATTGATTTTAAATGTTGATATACCGGTAACAAAAGCAGCCAGCAAAGATAATCAAATGCTGCTGCGAGCAAAGATAATCAAATGCTGCTGCGAGCAAAGATAATCAAATGCTGCTGCGAGCAAAGATAATCAAATGCTGCTGCGAGCAAAGATAATCAAATGCTGCTGCGAGCAAAGATAATCAAATGCTGCGAGCCAACCTAATCAAATGCTGCGAGCCAACCTAATCAAATGCTGCGAGCCAACCTAATCAAATGCTGCGGTTTGTACAGTGGACATTGAAATTGTGTACAAAAACCACTATTAGAATATTGTTCACCAATTTGGAGTCCTTTTGTGTTAATAAAATACAGAAAATAAAAAGGTACAGCTAAAGCATAGGGCTGCAAGGTATATTAAAAATAAATTCTGACAGTGCAACGCTCATGCTAGCTGAACTTCAGTTGAAATCACTGGCAAACCGTAGAGCCGAGCAAAGCCTTGTCCTCTTTGAATATTTGTTAGATGCAGAGAGACCAGGGCATTGTTAGGCTAAAAACATGCCGAGGAGGTTGCGATGAAGGTGTAGTTCACTGTAGGTGGCTAGCACATACCGAAAAGATCTACCTTGACAAAATTCTTCAGACAAAAAATACTGTGCCACGAACAAAAAAAAGTTTGGGAACCACTGCACTAAAGCATTCGTGTGTCCTCACCATTATTCGTTCGCGTTCCTGAATATATACGAAGCTTAAGACCCTCTGCCTTTTTTTTTAGCTGCATTTCCCCTTTGTGCAGTGTTCTTATAGTAATAAACCCATAATAAACTGAGCGCCTTATTAAAATAATCCATCCAGCAATCTTGATTTGAGAAATGTTAAATATAAGCTCTCATTATAGATTCTTAAATTTTTTCTCTCTCTTTAAAAAGCCATAAAATTCTTTTGTCTTTTTTGAGTGAAGTTTTTTCTTCTTTGAAATCCATGGTAAAAGATAACATCACAAGTTCACATACCCATTACAATCTAAAATAGGATCACAACAACACTTACTATAACATGAGAATTCTCATATAATGGTTTTATTTACGGATATAGTACTCAGTTGTATTTTATCATTTTACACTCAACCACCTCTAAAATGAGTTCAATTGGTAGTGGTTCCTATATAGATTGGGTACTGACAGCCAATTCTGGCTTGTCAATCCTTGGCGTGGAAATATACACATTTGTTCAAATCGGAACACTATGAAATGATGGGAATATTAGTAATTAGTTAGAGAAAAAAGGCACTACACACGTAAAATTTAAAAAGAAAACCAAAGGATGGACAAGCCAAAATTGACCATCTTAATCCAGCTTTTAGACCAAAACTATGCATAAAATAGCGCAAAACACATAATGATGGTTTCTACACCGGTATCTATGCTTGAGTTATATAGTCCTTTTAATTATGTGCAAGTTGCACGACAGGTTTACTACTTGACTTTATTTTACTTTTGATTTTTGCATAAAATAAATACTTGTGCTTTTTAATTTGTTAATAAATAGTACATTTTAAGGTTCTGGACTTCATCAAATAATTTCTTTCGTGAATTTTTGGTCTAAGGTAAAATTGTTGAATATGAAAATATTTTTGAAGAAATCAACACGAGAATGTATCCTTTTAAAAGGTTAGGTTAGTTCTAGTTTTTAAATCACTTTTAATTTATTCTTGACGTTGTTCTGAAACGTTTCAATAATCAGAAGTCTATTTATTCTATTGTTTCACCTTCATTTGCATATTTTGCAATAGCTGCTTATAAAAAAAACGTTACAATTTAGAACACAACGTTTTAAAAATAAGGATTTCAATTCTACACAACTACAAAACAATTTCCAGAGTGAAAATTTTAATTTTTTTTTGTAAATTACGGCCAAAAGAAATATGTCACACAACTTTCTTACATGTATATAAATAAATGTGGGAATAATGCAATTATAATTGTTGGCCATTATTTCAAGAACCCCCAGCTTCTTTCAGGTGAAATATACAGTATATAGGCTCACAGTAGTTTGTATTTTAAACTTGAGAATTGCATTGTCTTCCACTCAAGATGATGATATCAATCAGTAGAAATAAAACTTTTATAGATGTTTCTTTTTAAATAAACTTAATTAAATTCTCGTTTTTTTCAATTCGTTCTTCTGAAAGTAACAACGTAAAACATGTTTTTTATAAAAATATCAAATGATGTCATCATTTGAAAAAAAAAAACACGTTTACTTTATTTTTTCATCAAAAAAAAAAAAGTATAAAACATTAAAAAATTTAAGATGTTTTATGAAAAGCTGATTTTCAAACTCTGATTATTCTGATGGTGTGTTTAGTAACTAAAATCACTTCAGTATCGATTTTCATATCGATATCTTTCAAAATAAGCTATTTTTATGCTAGCTTGAATATGACCCAATTGTTAACAGACGATATTTAATCATTTTTGTTTATATTATATAAAAAAAAGTTTATTTTTTGAAAAAATATCAACATGATATTACCACCTGAAGTGATTAAGCTACCACCCTTCTAGTTTCTAAAACACTTTCTAGTTTCTTTTAATTATGCTCATGAAAGACCGTATATAACCAGAGTTTGAGGAGCCACTACATTGTTACATTTTGTTAAAAATACTTTTTGAACTACCCTCAAATCCTTCAAAAATAATAAACAACATACAATTCTTTTGTTTCTTAATAACTTTGTGAAACTTATTAAATATTTTTCAATGTGTTTTTTTTGTTGGCATTGATAGATGCTTTTGTCAACATAACTGAGGGGTGGTGATGGTGGTTTACAGAAGGGGAGAATATTAGAACTATAAGGGGTGGTAGATGAGGGTAAGGGGTGTAGAGGACCACTTTCTACCATCAATGCAATGACTAACTATGGGGAATCTCCTACCTTTTTTTTTTTCAATAACATATTACACTGTATTAGTCAGGTATATTATACAGGAAGTAGTCAATTGAAGAGGATTCGCTACTCCTGGTCGGCCACCGTACATCCGGTTTTAAAAAAAACACAAAACTGACCTCAACCCACCCACCCACCTCTTCCCCTCCAAACATTAATATAATGTACATAACATAAATAAAATGAATATTTTATTTTCACTTTATCTCTCTAATTATGAGTCTATATTGATGAAGAGTGAAATTGAAAGTTTTCATTTTTAGTAAACTTTTTTGAAAAAAAAAAGTTTTTTAAAGTTGTCAAAACTTTTTTTTTTGAAAAAAATAATTACATAAAAACATGATAATAAAATGAAAAATCCACTTACTTGAATATGTATTATTTATAAGGTAAATAAAAAAGCCTTGAAAGTTTCCTGCAGCAATCCAGGTACCTCCAGGAATGTTTCTCTCACTCACTCTCTCCCTCTTTCTAAATTGCCAATGCCAAAAAAGCAACAGGTGCAACTCACCGCTTGCTTTTGCATTGGTACCATACCTACATTATTATTATAGTACTCTTCGCAGAAAATTTACTTACTTATGATTGGCTTACATATTTAATTACATCGATTTGAGTCTCATTGGCTGATGAGAAAAGTTTGCCTTTATCACGCAAGGGTACGCACCATGTCACAGAGACCTTCGTTAATGCGGTAGATTTAAATTGTTAAAATTTTTTATTTGAAATTTTTAAATTGAGACCTACAAAGCCCACTTACTGGCAAATTTATGAAAAATAGCCATATGTTTGTAATTGTTAGGGACCACCTGATGGGCTACAAGGCCAAGGGTCTAGAAGAGTTTGTGGGCCTCATGGGCTTTGTTCACTATAAAGTTTTCTGGGCTGGAGATTATTTTTAACAACATTTTTATTCGAATTTAATTTAATTTAACTTTATTTCATTTATTTTATTTTATTTATAAGTTTTTATTTTTAACTCATGAGTAATAAAACATGGGTTTTTAGAACTTTTTACCCCTTTTCTGCAAGTATAGTCTAATATTTTAAACTGCTGTTACCCTGTTTGAAAAAAAATGTAGAACCTGAACTTTCTTGACCTTTTTTTTCACTTTTCAGTTCACATTTTTGAATGTATTAGCCGTTTCTATCAAATTAAACTCTTAAGAGCCTTTTAGAAGGTTTTACAGGACTTCTAAAGATACAATAGCACACAAGTCTACTCTAAACCCGCCATAAGGATATGATAGTATTTATCATATAATAATGTCATAATTTTTAATTTGTTATTGATATATTAGTTATGAATCATAACCAAATAACACATTTCAATAACCTGTCACACCTAGATGATAACTTATGATCTAGGTGTGACAGTTTCTTGAAATTTGAATTTTTGTATTTTTATTTATTGACCCCCTAAGATAATGTGACATCAAAAGGTATGATTGTCGCAAATTTATGATTTTTTAAATGTATTTATTGAGGGCGTCAGGCATTACAAACGTCATCAGCAGATTCAGTTCTGCCATCTATTGTTAATTTATATAACTAATGCAGAGAAACTGTGTATATGACATCGATTGCCAGATGTCCTACTTTTATAATGCAACTGTAACACTGATCATTGACATTTAATAAAGATTATTCATACTCATCTATTGTTTGCATTAATAGATCAAGATTAATTTAGAATATTCAATTTTTAAAAATGGCTACAAGTTTTCGTCGTCTGCAATTGTCAGCAATATTGCTAAAATGAATGAATTTAAAAAAATTTAATTGCAAATTAAATTTAGACATTGATTTTTACTTAAAGATGTGTTTATGAACTGCTGGTTTTCGAAAATCAGCTGCTTATAAACCATCTTAATAGTATTTTCATGTTAATATCTTTCAAAATAAACTTTTTATGGACAAAATTTAAAAAAAAATACTGATTGCTTAATTGTGATCATTTTCATAATGACATAAAAAGTTTATTTAACAAAAATATCCATATAAATGAGTTGGAAGGTCTTTTACACATTAAAACCAACGCAATCAAATGTATACTTTTTTTAAAGCATATCTAAAAAAAATAATTCAAAATTTGTTTAAAAACTAGAATATTAGGCGAATATGCTAAAAGCGTTTTTATGACAATTTAAAAGTCGTTTTCTACTAAACGTTGATTAAAAAAAGAAACATAATTATGGCATATATCACGTACTACTAATGTAGTTTGTAACAAAAACTATGAATCTTTTAAGCAGCTTTTGAAATAAAAAATCTTCATTGACTTCATTGATACACCTAAAATGTTTTGTTGAGCCAACTTTTTCCCACTCAAAAAACGAGTTCAATTAACTAATTCCTAATTAATGTTATAAGCAATTTTAATTTAAAGCTTAGTATCTGATAGAAACGGATGTACAATTTGACCTTTCAAATGAGTATAACACACTTTGTACTACTAATATAATATTATGATATTAAATATCAGTGAAATAAAGAGCTCTTATTCTGAGAAATTCAATTTCACATTCCAATATCGAAGTTCTTTAAACAAATTTAAGATATTGATTCTTAAAATAACGTCACAACTGCGTTTATGTGAGTCACAAAACAAAATTAAATCCTCCAAAAACAAGACACAGATCAATTGAATTATTATTATTGATGGAAAACACCTGTAGGTCTACAAAATTATGTAAATCAAAAATTAATGCTTACACATTAGCTATAAAAATGTGCATAATAATTATCAAGTAATGAGCATCTACAAAACATAATAAAACTATTGTTGCGATACATTTAAACTTCAGGGGCCTCATTACAGAAAAGCACTGTCGTATTGACGGTATATTGTCATATCTAGCTCATAACCTTCCAACAGTCGTAAAAAAAGCAAATTACAAAATATTATTATGACATATATTGTCATATGACTGCCATTGATGGGTGTACAAGATATTATAACAGTCATAAAACAATAACGCACAAGCAGTGACATCATAAGTTATAACTTATGACTGTGACAAGGTGATGACTTTTTCTGGAATGAGGCGCCTGATTGATATAGTTGTAGGTAGGAGGCCTCATTATAGAAAAAAAAATTCATAAAGTTGTGACAATCATACCTAATGATGTCACTGCTTGTGAGCTGGATTTTTATTAATTTAAGGATTTGTTTTCAAAGATAACTTTATGAAATTACTTTTACATTGCTAGATACATCGTTTAGTTCAAAATTTCTCCGAATGTAGGCGCTGCGATCGTTGTTGACTGAAAAACGGTTTTTTAACGTTTTTTCTCCCGGTTCGAAGTCACATAATAATTAATAGAAAAATAATTTCGCGTGCTAACCTTCTAAAAAGAAAACATTGTGAAGCCAGTAGATTAATGCACGTAATAATTATTTTGTTATTGTTCTGAGTTGTTTTTAACGGGAGTTCTTCAAATGTTTGGGTGACGGTTTTTTGGTCCTATGGGACTTAACATGGAGTTAAAAAAAACGTAAGATTTTAAATGTTATTTAAAAATAGAAAGCCCTTTTAAAATTTAGAAAAAGGAATAATCCTGAAGGCAATAAACACATGTAAGTACGTGCTAATTTTTCTGATTGCTCTAAATCATTTTTAATCAGAGTTCTCTTATCTTTTGTTGGACGGTGTTTTAGTCCTATGGGACTTAACATGGAGTTTAAAAACGTACGATTTTAAACGTTATTAAAAAATAGAAGGACCTTTTCAAAATTTATAAAAAGGAAACATCGTGAAGCCAATACATGAATGTATGTGCTAATTATTTTGTTATTGTTCTAAATCAGTTTTAACGAGAGTTTTTCAAATGTTTGTGGGACGGTTTTTGATCCAATGGGATTTAACATGGGGTTAAAAAAACGAACGACTTTGAACCTTGTTTCAAAATAGAAGGACCTTTTCAAAAATTATATAAATTAAGCACTGAAAGAACAATACTTTTTATTGCATTTTGCGCTTTACTGTATTTGAATTGAGCGATTGTGAGGCGATTTCTTGCAGTTTTAGTAACACCATATAAGAACACTCATTTGTCTCGTTGTCGTCTGCTCAAAACAACAAGATGGACGTGGATCTAGGCTCTTAAAAATTAAATTATCTCATTAAAATTGCAATAAAAGATTTATTTTGATAGATAACTGTTAATAAAAATTACTTTTATTCTTAAACCCGTTATACACCATCAAGTATGTCTTCAATAAATGTATAAATTAATTTATAAATGTGACATTGCATGTGTATAACGACGTGAATGTTAAATTATTCGTTCAAAGTTGCATTAATTTAGAAGATGTTCTATTTTTCTTAAATGATCACATCTACTAGAGCGCTTTTTCAGGATCAGCATCATTCTTATGTAATTTACAAAGCTATATACGATGCGCTCTGCAACATATTTAGCACACCTCTCCCCAATTCTCTTGTCGAGAAGGTCACAATATACTTGTATACTATAAACTGTCACACTACGCACTGTTCTGCGCACATTTTTAGGTAAAAATGTTCAAATACTTTTACATGTGTATAACCACCGATTGATACTTATAAATTAGTTTATACATTTTATTTACAAAATCATTCAAGAAAACTTTCATCATTTAATTCACACAAATATTTAAGACATGGTGTATAACGGGCTTTATAGTTTTTAATAAATTTTCAATTCATGCTAAGAACCACTTCTTTTCGGTAAATTATGATACGACATTATGTGCAAAATAAAATTCAATACAAAATAAAAAATATAAAAACGAACAAATTGCATAACCATTAGAAATTTGCATAAATTCGCATAATTACATATTTCTTAAAAAACACTTTTTGGTCAGGAAAAAAAAATCTCAACAAAGGGTTTCTTAAACCAAATCGTTATAACATTTTTTTTTGTTATTGTTTCTGATGATTGTAGCTACTAATTACTTCAGACATTTAATTAATTGTGTTTTTGCTATATATTATATATTTTTTATTTGCATAAAATGAACAATTTTCTAGCATATTTGGGGATTTATTTTCGATTTGGATAGTTCTGAATTTTTATTTGGTCTTAGTGATGAGACACTGATGAGCAAATGCTTAATTTTAAATTGCCATTTGTTCATCATCATCATCATCATCATCATCATCATTGTCATTTATCTCTATGAAGTTATAAAACTTTAATCTCCGAGATGAGAGAGAAATCCATCTCATCATCATCCTCCTCCTTATCGTCATCAGTAACAAATGTATTAGATGATAAGACAACAAACATTTTTTTTATATCAAAAGTGACCAATAGAAATAAAAGTTGTAAACCCACATGTGCAGTAAAAATTATTCAATGTCACTTGTGCTTGATATAACTATGAGGTCCAAATCCAATAATCAAATTTAACGCGTGAATTTTAACTTTGAACACTCTGAGTAAGTTGGGTGTCATTGCAAAAAAGAAAATAAGACTGTCCTATTACAGTAAATTATATTATCTAGCTCCATAATCTTGTAGCAGTCACAAAGGTAAATTATAAAATATTTCTATGACCTGCAATTTACTGATGTACAGAATAATAGGACAGTCATAAAATAATATAGCGCACAAGCAGTGGCATCATATGGTATGACTGTGATACAAAAAAATAGAGGCGAGGAGGCTATGATATTGAAACCCATGAGCAGATGTTTTAATTTTTGAATCCGGACCATATAACTGTGTATAAAATACAGATGAGAGGGCTGCACAAAAAAAAAACAGAAAAAAACTAATGTTGTAGGAGAGTAATTCACAACAACATTAGGCCACCACCAACCACCACCACCAAAGATAGAAAAGAGCAACAAACAGCATCAGAATTACTTTCATTTATGTATTGGAGAGTCTGAGGCTGAGGCCGCAAATTAAAACAGGAGCTCTCAAAATTTGAAAATTTCATATTTAATTATAAACATCATCATGATTACAATGAATCACAAATTGTGGACGCAGATCTATAGAGATATTTTATCCGAATTCATTTCAACATTTGTATTAACGGTAAGTTTTGAATTATTTTAATTTAATTGTTTTGAATAATTTTTTTTTATTTTTGGTTTTTATGTAACTTCTAATTTTGCATAAAGTTAGATCCTACTTCAAGAAGGCAACCACGCACTTGAACACTCTCAGCAAGGTCTTGTTCGAGTGTACACCCAATAAAATAAGAATTTTGCTTATTAGGAGCTTTGTTTGGAGAGTTCAAGTTGAACTTAAAAGTGCTAACGTTCAAATTTATGGCAAAAAAACTTAGCAATTGAAAACACAGTTTTGAACAGAGTTGTTCTCTATGTTGGCACCCTGCTCGAAGGGCTCAAGTTGAAGTTTCAAGTGCCAAGTTTCCTTTTTGAATTTTTAGTTTAACATTTAATTTTTTTAATTAACTCCTGGTTAAGATTTAGAAACCACTTCTCTATTTGTTGGATTGATTGTTATACAAGAGCTCAGTGGCCCTGAAAACTAGATAACCTTTAACCTATCTTCTGATAGAATATAATCCCTTGAGATAGCGCGACTGTTCTGACCATCATCACAAGGGACACTTTCTTGATCGGATTCACTTTCAATGGCTGAGTCCAGAAACGAAGAAAAAAATCAATTATCTGTAAAGAAAACAGAAACGTAGCATCCGGAAATATTTTTTTTAAAACCATGCTAGCTCCGTCTACTCTTTTCAAGAAAGTATGCATGTTAATTGACATACTTGCTTTCTCGAGAAGATGAAATTGAGGATAGTGACCTGTAACCTTCAGTGTAATGACCAGAATGTAATGAATGTGTAAAAGCATAGTTTGTACCATGGTCTCCTCTTATTTGAGCATAAAATGGCAATGTTAAAAAAGCACATCTGGAAATTCTTGTCTTTTTTAAGAAATGTCTTGGAGGCAGGAAACAATCGCCTTTAGAAGACAAAAAAGGCTTTAGTTTCCGGACACTGCCAATGTCATTGATCTGGTGGACACTTAAAAAGTTATCAATAAATTTATAAAGATAACACATTGGGTGCATTCTGTTACTCGGCTCTTTTAAATAAGCTTGATCATATTGATATGTACGAGGCGCCATTTATGTCACAAAATAACCAGTTTTTTTTCTCATGAATTATTCAATTTTTGAAACAATGTGAATTTTGACATGAACAGCCACTCACATATCGCAAAATTCCTGAAGTTGTTTAAAAAAAAACCGAGAAATTGAATGCACCTACTGGGTAAGGAAACCCTTACAATTTATTTAACAAAACAGGTGTTTAGTTCTCCTTTAGAAATTCGTGATTTCTGCACTTTTTCTTAAAAGTGAAAAATCAGTTATTTTTTCTAAATTAATAAATAATGTGCGACCAATTTGTATAAAAAAAATTGTAGAATTTCTACGTTTTCTATAAAATACATAAAACAATTTTTTTAAAAATTGTTATTAATTTATTAATTGCTTTTTTCAATAAAATATTCTTGTTTAGAGGCTAAAGTTCTCCTCCTAGAGGTAATTATCATCCAACACCAAGAGTTCTACTCGATTTTAGCCTAAAGAGAGTCCTTCTGAATAAAAAAGCTTAATGATTTTAGCTTTAATTATAAAGATTTACAAAGTGGATTTGCATATTGTCTAGTGAATCTATAAAAAAAAACTTGATTTTCCATTTTGGCGTCAACATACTATTAAATTAATGATTCCTTCTGAATTTAAAAAAAATTAAGTTAATGGCTACAAAGATCAAGAAAAATGGCATTTATAATAAATAGTAAAATAACCGAGAATGTAATAAAAATACATTCTGAATGAAAGTTGAATATAAAAACTAAAACTGGTTAAAGAAAAACCTGACCTAAGATTATCTATAATCCATGTCTGGTGGTTTTTTTTTTATTATTAAAAAAAATGGGGTTCCAATCTAGAAATAGCTGACCAGTGGTCATTCTCATTAAAACAAAAACTTTCCCAGAAGCTCTTACCGACCCAACACACCAACCTCCACCCCACCTCTCAACTCTGAAAACCCCACACATCCACACTGAAGGCGTTTTCATATTTAATCGACTAAAGGAAAGTGTCGTTGAGTGTTTCCTAATCAAACAACCTACTCAAAACACTTTTCAGCACTTTTCAAAGTAAACATTGGAATCAATCGATTTTTTTTAAAACAAAATCAATAAATTGATCGAAGCACACAAAAAAAAACACAAGAACGGATGAAGAAAGAAAAGCAAACTACATTGATATCTTGCAAAATAAACGTTTTTTTTATATTAAACTATGAAATGTTCGAATTTTTTTTCTTTTTAATCTTGAAAACTGGCATAAAACGTTTATTTTTGACGTTTGAAGTTTTTAAAACAATTGAAATTGTTTTTTTTTTTAAAAAAAGCTGAGGTAAACAATTTTATTTTTCCTTCCCCCTTTGGACTTTTCCTACTTTTCCGGTTTTCGGTTAGTTTAGGTGTTAATATTACACTAGATGAAATTTTAAATGAATTATAAATATTAATGTAAGTTATGTAACGTATAAAAACGTGGAAAAATATCGAAATTAAATAATTCAATAAAATTTTCCATGTGCTTCAAAAATCAACTTTATCTTGAATTACTTACTTTAACTTTGTTAAAGTTCATTATCGAACTTTATTAAAAGACTGAGAATTAATTCAATTCCGTTTGATAATATAATATAAATTTGTCATAAATTTTAATATTCCCATAATTAATTATTTTCTATTATTTGTATTTTCGCTTACAAACACGATAAATCGGATAACACGAAATATTTGTTCAGTACTCCAATCCCTTAGAATTGCAAAGAATTTCTTCTAACTCAAAAACGGATAACACGAAAAATTGGATAACACAAAATACATTTTTTTTTGGTCTGGTCTCTTAGAATAGCATACAAATTCTTTATTTTAACACGAAATTCATTTAACATGAAAAAAAAATATGTTGATCTCTTAGGTTTTGTGTTAAACAGTTTCCACTGTATTTTAAAAAGTTTTCATTAGTTAAAGTAGTTGAAATAGTTAAAAATTTTAAACATAATTATAAATCAACCTACTTAATTTTAAGAAGAAGAAAATTGCTATTTAAGAAAGGAATGGAACCCAAATTTCTGATTTTGGCCCCTTGAAAACAAGTACTGTATATTAAATATTAATTTGTATGCTCGTAAAAAAAATAAATCGGACCAACTCCCCAAATTTTCACCTCACCTGAACTGCAACCATATTAAAACTCGTTTTATTTACGTGATTTAGCGTTTCTATTGTTCTTTATATAGAAATTGAGATTCTTTTTTTTAATTTTGTCATCGGGCCTGGTTACAAGGCACTACTTTAGTGTCGATATACAAGTATGTATGTCCTCCTACCCAGGTTCCACTCTCCATTAGTCTTGTAATGTGAGAAAGCATATACATTAAGACTAGAGCCAAAGCCTGATTAATCCAAGAAGAGGGCCTCTAGGCTTTTTGGTGCTTGGGCACCCTTTACCTAATAGGCAACGCGCAGGAACAATTAAGTTATGGAAAAGCAAATAGTTTATGGACTCTTATGATTTTGCAATTGTGCATTATGAATTGTGCATTGTGGTGAACATTATTAATGCGATTGCAATAATACATAAATAAGAATAAATTAATGAAAAATGTTCTTAAACTGTTGCACGGGCTCTCAAAACCTCCGGACACCGAGCTTAAGCCTACTTAGCCTAATGAATAATGTGAGAATAACATGGTTACTTCTAGCACGATAAGGAGTGATGATGTGTAACCATCCTCATTGTTGTTTTTCTCAGAAACTCGTTTCAAAGTGCCATAGGCTATTAGGCACTAAAGATACAATAATGCAAAATTTCATTTTTTTTAGCATTGAAGAATATGTCCTCCAAATATTTAAATACCTAAAAACAAAAACCCTATTTTAAATCGATGATGTCATGCAATGATGTTCAGTGTCAAAATTCGAGAATTATGGATTATGAAATTATGATCGATATCTCGTTCTGAATGTTGAGCGAACCTTTCAATCAAAATTCATCATCATTATTCATCAAGTGGATAAAATGATGAATTTGATTGAAAAGTTTCAACAAGTTCAATTTTCAATGTCATTTGTCGTCTAAATGAGAGAGAAAATTTTTTTTAAATGAATAAAGTCAATTTTTATAGAACAAACCTTTTTTTTTCTTTAGAAAAAAAAAACTCAAAAAGTTCGTTAGAGTAGACAGATGGGTTTTTATGTTAAAAGTAATTTCTTAAAATATTATTAAAAAAATAAACTTTTTATTTAAATTAAAAATTAATACGAAGTTTTATCTTATCAAATATATTACAATTAGTACTCTACTAATACCCAGCTAACTGCAAACACTTTCAGCATATTCAATTACAATGCTGGTTTCTATGATATTTGTTTCAAATTTCATTCATTTCTAATTTTCTAAAGAGCTAAGCGTATTTTAGTTTTTAGAAAATAAATTATTCGTGTTTTCAATGTGCTTCATGTACAGTGTGTGCTATGTATGTGTATGGGAAGTTTCACTCATTCGGTTTTTAATTTTTCATTTAAAAAAGAAGGCACACAAGAATTTCTTTTTTACGGTTATATTTGTTTGATGTGTTTTCTAAGTTATTTTAAAATATTTCATTCATTTTCTACATCGCTGTATATGTTTTAGAAAATATTTCGTGTTTCAATGTGCACAATGTTAAAAGTGTAATACCTAGTACACACCTGATAATTTAAATGCATTTAAATAATAAATGTGTTCTACAGAGCCCTGTGAAGGGCAAACAAATAATATGTCGAATTCCATTTATTCTGTTAATAATCTGAAAATATCGAGTTAATACTTAAATATAACTTATTAAACTATTGACAAAATATTGATTTAGTATTTTAATTTAAAATATAAATGATAAAGTCAATTTTTATATGGTGTTCATGTCCTTAACAGAATTCCGTATAATTCACCTATAAACACATTTAATTTGAATTCATTTAACTCATGTGTGTACAAGGTATAAGAGGAGTTGACATGCTCGATTTTTAATGTTATTTCAATTTCAATTCCAGAATAAAAAAGAAATATATGACATTTGTACAGAGTAGTTTAGATTTTATAAAAAAAAACATTGTGCAGGGCCAGATGAGGGCAAAGGGGGCGGTCGCCTCGGTCTCCACCCCACAACTTCAAATCCGACCCTGCTCAACAGGGTTTTATTTATAGTACATTACGTTCCTAATTACGTTAATTAGACGATTTAATGCAACGAAAGGACTCCACCGTTGTCAATAGACAGCAACTTTGTAATTTAGGCATGTGAACCTACAAACTTGATCACTAATCATTATTAAATGAAACGTAATTAAATGTTAATGTGGATAGCATTATCATAAGTTCATAACTTTATAAAATGACGTCCGCACATCTCTAATTCGATGTAACAAAAGGGTTTAAAATATTAAATTATTAAATGTTAAAGGAAAACAAAATGTTATGCTGTGAGGACAATGTCACAATGAACAACAACATCAACATCCACAAAAATTAATAACATTTATTATAGATGTCATTAAGGCATAATAACACCTTTAAAAGCTTTTTTTCCCGCCAGACTATAGTTTCTTTTTGATTAAGTTTTATGGATATAATTCCATTTCGGATATTAACATTTGAGACTGTTTAATTGCACAGTGGTATGCCAAGTGTGCCAAATTTATTTTTTAATCTTTTTGTTGTTATAATTTTCTAGGCGATGCAGACTGGATTAATAGCAACAACAATTATTAGTAAACAGACTGAAGGAAATGCGTTTGGAGCAGCTTTAGGTTGTGGATTGACTGTTATGGTGTCAGTTTACATTGGAGGTGGTGTTTCAGGTTAGAAATGCAATGCTTTCAATGATTGTCTATAATCTGAAGGTGGAGGTTTACATTAGGCAACAAACAATGCAACAACTATGCGTTGTGCAATGTGGCATGCCACATCTCACAACACTCGATCACATTTTCTGGCAGTGTTGCAGAACCTAAAGCTATGTTCTATTTTTGTTTGTTGTACGGAAAATGTTGTAGCCAATGGGAAGCTACTATTCATGATTACTCTCCATGGTCACAAAAGTGGTGCATACTAATGACCACTGTGCATGTGCTGCGAGCGCATACACAGTACACATGTTGATCATCACACTGGACAACACATCATTTGCGAGTTAAAGTGACACAAGTAAAAAAAATCGTTGATTTTAAGATCAATCGCAAGTAATTTTTAAATATAATTAAAGAATTTTAATTCAATTTAAATCTCCTGAAAAAAAAAGCTTTATGCGTTGTGTCACTTTTCACAAATGAGCGACATGGTATCTTTTAAAATAAGCTTTTTCATGGCAGAACATGAAGTAAACCATATTTTTAAAATTTTTATCTATAAAGTTTATTTTGAAGGATGTCCAAAATGAAAAATACTATAAATTGATTCAGATATACCGTTATAGTTTCTTACACACTATTAATAAAGCACAAAACAACCAAACTTCTAAAAATCATGTGTTCATAGAATAAATTAATATTTGTAAAGGGGATTAATTTACTATTCTACTTTTAAAAAGAAGAAACCACTTTCAATTTCTACTTGAAAATTGCTTCTTAGACGTAGTTTTATGGTCATTGTCAATGCTGTTGTTATTGTTATTATTGGAATTTGTTGGCAAATGCTGTTGACTGTCTATGACACTCATTGTCAAACTCATCTTGACTTTGAACTTGTCACATGACTTTCTTAATTTGTACAATAAAAATATAATTTAATCCAGGTGCTCACATTAATCCGGCCGTTACATCCACATTCGCCATCATGGGCAAAACACCGTGGCCAAGAGTTCCATTTTATATTGTGGCTCAATATTTTGGAGCTTTTATGGGAGCGGCTGTCACTTACGGAATTTATCAAGGTTTCAATCTACTTAAAACCCTAGATTTGCTTAAGCTATATATAGGCTTAGGCAATCAAGATCGATACGAGTATTTTTTTTTTACTTGGTCTCTTTTTCTGCTTTTAGGTGCCATTGTCCAGTATGATGGAAATTACAGTGACCTGGCTGCCATTTGGACAACATTTCCTGCAAAGTATCTATCGGAAGTCAATGCAATGATTGACTCCGTAAGACAAACTTAACTTTACGGCTCGCTTTACACGAACCACTCGGTAGCACCTTTTAGTGTGGTAGCCACAGAGTGGGACCACAAAGTGGTTAACATAACGCCACAGTGGCAATATTCTAGAAGTATCATTACCCCTCCACTAATTTTTTTCGAGTTGTTTTTGAGCAAAATCGAAGTGGAAAAATAAAATGAAAATGGAGAACTTAAACATATCAACGTGAAAATCTTCTGAAATTTTTCATTTGACCTTCTAGTTTTTAAAAATTTGTTTTTCTTTTGAAAAGCAGAGAATAACTAAAAGTTCTACTTACATTGGCTCACAATAGTAGCTATATAAATGAAGGAACGGTGACCACAACCAACCAAAATGGTTGTGTTAACATGTTTAGTGGCGCAACGGAGTCGCTCATGTGAAGACCCTCCATTTGAAATGATGGTCAGCTGACTGGTGCCGCCACTCAGCCACTGATAATGGTCGCTAGTTGTGGTAGGGCTAACCACTCAAAGACTACCACTTCGTGTGGCGTCACAAAGTGGTTCATGTGATACCAGCCGACAAACAAAAAATACTCATTTAAAATGTCATTCATTCATGTTTTTCATTTTTTCGAAAAGACGTTTTCATCAGCTTTACTCATGATCATGGTGTTGGCCATAAGCGATCAAAAAAACATGAAGTTACATCCTGGCATGTCGCCCTTTTTCATCGGTCTCCTCGTTACAGCAGTCGGTTTCGGTTTCTCGTACAACTGTGGCAATCCGATGAATCCGGCTCGTGATTTGGCACCTAGATTTTGGGCTTACATGTCGGGTCACGGTCCAGCTGTCATGAAGTATAATTTTAAAATAATCATAAAATGATGTAAAAATTATTAACATGGTTTTATTATATCCAATGATTTGTGTTTCTTATATTTATAAAATTCCAAGTGGACCGAATTACGTGTGGTGGTGGATTCCTGTCGTGTTTCCTCACATCGGAACTCTGATCGGAGCCTTGATTTACGAGGGACTCATCGAGATGCATTATCCCGATGAGAAAAGTGAAACTTTGGAATCCGTAGAACCATCATCGCCTATCAAGTGCATTCCAAAAACCTACCCAAAAACAACGACATCACCAATAAACGGTATAAGAGGTTGTCAATTAATAATCTTCATTACTTAAGGCGAAAACAATGTGCTTTTTTTAATCAAAAAAGGTTGTTTAGAGGCTAAAGTTCTCCAATAAGTAGTTTCATTAACCAGCAACATTTAATTGGTTAGTTTGGTGTCCAAAACTTTCATAAAAAGCATTGGGAATAACTAGCATAGTAGCATGTGTGTAGCTTGTGTTTTGGAGGTGCAAGAATGAATTAACACATTATTAGTTATTCCCACGTAACAATTACAGAATGTCTCAGAACCAACTATAGGAGCCGACTTTTGAAAACCTTAAGCCGTATTAAGCATGTCATTTGTAATTCTTGGTGAAACTCCACACCAAATTTACCACCAAACTGGATATTATGTTCCTTACTAAACATTACTTAAGCTGAGTTTAAAGTGTAAAAGCAGTAGACTGTGTGCCACCCAAATCTACTTTGATAACAGACGAAGGGTTGGAATACATAGACCACTTTTTGAAGGTGGTTGGGCTGTGGTTGCAATGTATTTTCTATGAAAAGACACAAGGTGGTCGGTTTTGGCAAAAACCAAACTTCATTTTGAAGTCAAAAAGTGGCCAAACAGTGACCCGTGTGCCAAGAACTAAAAGCGTTGGTTCTGGGGTATATGTATACAGAAAATTCCTTCTAGACACGAGCTCATTTATTAATTAGAAGTTTTTTTTGTTAAAACACTCACTAATTTCATTCTTTTAATTTATTTAGGTGTTGAAAAAGAACAGATTTCTCTTCCACTTCCTCCACCTGAAGTGGAATTACTTATCAATTCAGAACAAGCAACTGTTGTGGACAATGGCTTTCAAACTATGATCTCCAGACTTTAATTAAGATTAATAGGCTAATGGAGATATAAAAATCATTTAAAACAAATTAATTGAACATATTGCAATTCAATTTTATTTTATTAAATTGAATTGCAAAATGAAAATTTAGATTTTCTTGAAGAAACCTAACCCAGTATGTTCCTAGCAAAAGTAAACTTTTGTAAATAAGAGATAAACAGTCCCTTGTAACAATGTGATTCACTCACTGTTTAAATATATATTTAAATCTTGAATTTTTTTGCTGGTCAATTTTGAAAAATTTCATTTCTAAAATGTGCCTTTGAATGAATGTGTTTTTTTTTCTTCCTTTTTTGGGATTAAATTTGTAAATAGAATAATTATTATAACGTGTTTTTTTGTGTTAGAATATATTTATAATCCTTTTTTTTCTATATTAAAAATGATGTTAATAAAAAAGTAAATTTTGTTTTGTGTAGAATGTGTTTTTGTTGTAGGCCTATAACTTTCAAATGAAAGCATTTAATTAATCATAAAAAATTGATTCGGTTCCTGTTTTTTGTGTTTATTTAGCAGCTATCTCCATTGTGACTGTTGTCATTGTGTCAAAGTTGTCAACCATTTTTGTTTTGTGAACTATTTTTGTGCCATAGCAACTAAAACAACACTTTAGTAACCTAATTTCCAACATGTTGGAATAATATATGTAATAATATAACCCAACATGTTGCATTCAAAAGCAATTCATGTATAACACAGGTAATGACTGCTTGTTCAGTATTAAGAAAACTTCATTTTGTAAAAAAAAAAAAAGCTCAGAGACCAACAACCCACAAACCATTTTAGTGAGCGAGGAAGACCAAGCCTATGATTATCTCCAAGCCCACAAAGCTCATCAGACCCAATGAAGCCTATCAGGGCTACAAGCTCACCAGACCCATAAAATGTATTTACATAAAATTTGGGTGGATAATAATCATGATTTTTTTTTATTTATTTAAAATTTCATAAAATTGTTGGTCTTTAATTAAATGAAAATCCATGCATGACAAAGTGTTCAATATGTTTATTCACCTGTCAAGCACATTATTATAAGAAATTCATTTCATATAATTTTTATGGTGTTGCTATTTTCTTTTAATTTAAATCGTGATTTAAATCATTATTTAAATTACGTTCAATATCTAAAAAAGAATTCGCACATTTCTGCATTTTTCTTTCCATAAAAACTTGGCTTTTAGAATGATAAATTAAAACATTTACACGTCACAGTGTTGAAGTTTTAATTTGAACCATTTCATTTTTCAAGTTCGTATTTTTTTAATCTAAATTTTGCATTTGCTGTGTAAGTTGATAACAAGTTTAACGGGCTGTTTGCTTCGTGATCTATTATCGATTTTTATTTGATCAAAATCATTTTGGTATTACATGTATTACCACGTGATAAATTCCCGATTGTCAATGAGCTTCAATTGGGTGCTTTTTACTTGAAGAGGTAAACCTTGATAAAAGTAAGGCAGGTTGGTGATAAAAGGTAACATGCAATTTGAAAATTAGTGAAAAGTATTTCCAAAAAATAATTCAGAAAGTCGACGACACACGTCTTTTTTTCACACCCAATTTTGTTTTAAAATTACAGGGTGTCCTATAAGACAGGCATCATAAGAAAAATATTAAAAAACGCAAACAAAAAGTTTTTATTTGAATGAATGTGACCGTCATTGTTTTTAACATGATTTATGAACAACTGATGTTTGAACTTATATTCTATCTTTCAGGAGTAACTTAATAAAAACTAGAAGGGAAAGTTTAATCAATAACGGGTATTTTCATTATGAAGTTGACATCTTTCAAAATAAACTTTTTATAAATAAAAAATTAAAAAATATCGACTGCTAAGCATAATCTGCTTAAAGTTGGGTCATTTTCAAACTGACATAAAAAACGTATTTTGAAAAATTTTCAACATGAGCTACTCTTCTAGTTTCTTAAAACACGTTCAAGTTTTTCTTCATTTTGCAAATGAAAGACAGAACAATCAACAGTTCGAGAGGCGTTTACATTTTAAAACCACCTTAATACACAAATTTGATTCCTCTTATGGAACACCCTGTATAATTATAGAATATATTAAGTATGTTATCTAAATTATCTTTAACAATCGTATTAATCGCAAAACAATATTGTGATAAAATAAAAAGAATGTCACTAGAAAATGTATATAAAATCTAACATAAAAGCTGCTGATTCTTGGTATTTATCATCACATTAAGGGATTAATTAATTTTAATACTGTGTATTTGTGTGGGAAAACAAAATCGTTAAAATGCAACTCAAAAGTAAATTGATTTTAACAGATATCTATAGAAGTTTTCTTGCAGAATTAATAGGAACATTTTTCTTGGTGGTAAGCTTTTAAAAGTATTTCAATATTTAATATTGAAACTAGAAGAGTAAACCAAAGGGCATACATATATTACATCATTTTCATGATGATTACTTTAAAAATAAAACTTGTAGCGTTGTTTCAAAACAGGCAGAAATTTTACATTTTCTTTGCCAGATAAAATATAAGAAAATCAACAATTTCAAACTGCAAATTAAAAAAGTTTAGTTTCAAAAGAAAAATTATCATTAATGCAAAAAGAGTTAAACGTTTTGCAGTCAAAGACACTGGATAGAGAGCACAGGTAACCTAGAATCCCAGGCTAGTTATAAGGTAATTCTGTAAAAATTCTAGTCTCTAACCAGTCTTTATGATTGCAGAAAACATTTTTGTTGCTGTTATTTATCTAAATAACTTAACGTACACCCTTTTACTCTTCTAGTTTTCCAGTTTCAAATAAATGGTTATGTAAACCATATAAAAAAATGAAAATTAATGTTGATTATTGATTATTGTATTATTAGGCTTTCATTATTGGAGGTGGATCTGAAAGTGTGTTAAGTTCAAACATTTATGCGAATTCACTAAGTGGCTGTATATCCGTTGGAATTGGTGTGATGTTGGCAGTACGAATGACTTTGGCAATCTCAGGCGCACATTTAAATCCATGTGTCACAACAACTATGGCTCTTTTAGGAAGATTACCATGGAAGAAAGTACCATTCTACATTCTAGCTCAATTTCTAGGTTCTTTTCTTGCAGCAGCTTGTGCTTTCTTTGTCTACAAAGGTAAACCCCAAGTGGATTTTACACAATTCACCTGATAGTAGAAAGTAATTCCAAGTAGAGATCTATAAGAACATTTGCATTTGTATTTTTTAAAGATGCCTTGATAAATTATGCAGGAGGCACCAATTATACGACACTGGAGACAGCCGCAGCTTACACATCATTTCCAAAACCGTTCCTGTCTATGAGCTCCGCATTTCTAGATTCAGTAAGTTTTACTCATGAATTCCATTATTGATTTGTACTTTCTACTTTTTAAATAGAAAATCAAAATCCGAGCAATTCAACTGTATAAACACTTACTATGGGAAGTTGCAGATCGAAACAAGAAATATTTGATAAAAAAAAATTAAAAAGCTTGGAAAACATACATACTGACATAAAAATCAAATGACATTCTTGTGTGCCTTCTAGTTTTTAGTTCAAAAATTAAATACTATGCACCTCAACTTCTCATACTTAACATGAGAAGATCAAAATACGAAATATTAAAAAAAAAACTAAACCGTCTTGTAGAAATAAATTAAATTTTACAGAAAACTAGAAAAATATATCAACTTACATATTCCTAAAAAGAAATTCCCATATATCTTCTAGTTTTTAGAGTATTAAAACCCCAACACGTCAACCAACTAATACAATTAACTAATGCAATACGAGAAATTTTATAAAAATTAAACATTCCTTTTAAAATGGATGAAAATTTTAAAAAAAAACTAGAAAACATATGTATAAACGTAACAATAAAAATTCCTGATTGCTTTCTATGATTTCATATAATAGATCAAAACACAACATATTTTATAAAATCTAACCTGTTTTATAGAATTCCATTGTTTGACTCATTTGCATATTTTGCAATGAGTAACAATTTATAAAGCCTTCTGCAGATTAAAGTGTATTTTTCACTTTATCTAAATAGTAGTAAATACCATATAAAGTTTATTTTCAACTATGTACAGTGTCATTAATACATTACTATTGTATTTCTTGACACTTTCAGTAACAAATAATTTGCAATTTATTTAGAACTAGAATGCTGAAGATTCTAAATTTCTAAACCCATGCAAGAATGTAATTTACCCCCTCCGCGGTTACATATGAAATTACTTTGCATCATTAAATTATGAATTTTGTTTAGGTTTTCGGTTCAGCTATGCTCATCATTATCATTATGGCCATTAGTGACCAACGAAATTTTGGAGTTCCAAAAAACACATCACCAATATTTTACGGTCTGATGATAACAGCCATTTCTGGATCTTTTGCTCTTAATGCTGGAAATCCAATCAATCCAGCTCGAGATATTGGACCCAGAGTTTTCTTGGCTGTAGCAGGATGGGGTTCGCAAGTATTCTTGTAAGTTTTTTTATGCTGATTTTTAAAGCGTAAACGCTCCTTAAAACTCTTGCTTATTCTGTAGTCCAACAACAAAATTAAGAGAAACTTGAATGTTTTTTTAGAAACTAGAAGGGTAGCTCAGTGACAATGGTATTTTCATGTTGATATCTTTTAAAATAAGCTTTTTTATGACAGTTTTCTTTAAATAAACGACCCAACTTTAAGCAGACAGTATTTTTTAGTTTTTGTCTATAAAAAGTTAATTTTGAAAGACACGACAATACTGTTAAGTGAGTCTGGTACCGTTCTAGTTTTTAACGCACTTTCAATATCTCCTTAGTGTTGCTCTTATGAAACGCAGAATAACCAGAGTTTCAAAATCAGCTGTTCGTAAACTATCTTAATAAAAACTTGAAATTGTTTTAGAAACTAGAATGTTCACTGAATCAGTTAATAGTATTTTCACGACATATTTCAAAATAAACATTTTAAGGAAAAAAAGTACAAATGTCGCCTCCTTTAAAAATGGCCATAAAAAGCTTAGTTTAAAAAATAACATTTTGAAAATACTATTCACAGCTACCATTCTAGCTTGAATATTTAATGAAAATAAAATAAAAGGTTCCATTTTTGTTTTTCAGAGGACCAAACTATAGTTGGTGGTTGATACCCATAATTGCTCCACTCATTGGAGGCGCCATTGGAGCTTTCATTTATACAGTTTTCATTGAAATGCATCATCCAGATGAAAAAAAATCCGAAGAAAGACTTGAAAAAGTGAAAAATGATGTTCATTTAGAATACACTAAAACCATTGTTAGGCCCATAACTAATAATGATATCGACGACATTTGGGTTTCATAAAGAAAATTAATTAACGAATTAATTAAATTCGAACGAAAGTACCAAACAAACAAAAATCTCTATTATTGACATTGTAAATAATAAATTGCGGTAAAGTTTAAATATGATTTAAAATTGATTTTTTGTTGCTATTTTAATATCTACTATAGCGAACATTTTAGTTACCAGAAGAATATAATAAACTTCAAAAGAAATTAAAAGGCTAAAATTTGAAGTATGTTTTTATTCTGAAATTATGTTCAACTAAAAAAAATCAATTTTAATTATTGTAAATAATGTTATTTATACATTTAATCCTTATTTATTAATTAGAATCAGGCTCGATCTTTACTTGTATACAAACTGGCCCCCTCGTATAATCTTGTATAAATATTAAGACCAAAACTATCATGCGAATAAAAATTCAGAAATGTGTAAATTGTTCTTAGAAATTGTGTGTTTTATAGAAATAAAAATAAACCCTCAAAAATTCAAATAATTAAATTTTCAACATAAAATCCGAAATTCCGCAGCAGAATGGAATATACACACTGTTTATGCAATGTCATGTGCATCTATAGAAACAACTCACAATGTCAATCGTTCTGAATTGGGATAACTTTTGGAAATGAAGACATTCATGTCTTGCAGACTTCACTGGGAATAGAGAGAGCCCATTGCAATGAATTTTTGAATTTGCATTATCATGTGCATCTATAGAAGCACCTCAACGATTCCCAATCTGAGTTGATAATCGTGGATAATCAGATAATGAATTATTTTTACCTTCAAACTACTAAAAACTTGCATTAATTAACTATTCCAAATTGTTGTCAAAAAGACTAATGTGCCCGTTTAAGCATTACTTTCTTTATTCCGTTTTGTAATTCTAGTTTTTTAATTTAATGAAGCCACGCTATTTTTTTGTCACCTGATTGATAATTGAGAAATAGTATAAATGTTTTTTTACAAAATTGAGTAATTAATGTTCTTTTAAAAATCAGTAATTGTAATACTTAAAAATTATACTCTTGAAAGTTGAAATTGTTAACTAAAATTAAGCAGCATTTTTGCTTTATTCGTGAACTACAATAAAACCAATTGTCACACACATACAGGTAGGTGCTTTAACAGTCACAATAACAACAACTCGTGCATAAATAATATATTTTTTTCATATGGCCATAATGTTTTTATTAACAACATCTTCCAATTGTTTGGCATGGCCTTCCAATTTCTGAACGTTATTTTCCAAATTGTCGATTTTGTTGGACAAACCACCAACACCACCACCATCTTTACCGAATTTCTTGACTCCTTCTTCAAGTTTTCCTTCCAAATCTTTAATTTCATCTTCAGCAGATTCTTCGAATGGTTCATCTTTGACATAAGGATCAAGTGTATCTTCCAATTCCTGCAAGTTCTTGTTATTTTTCTCTAAGTCTTTTGAATTTCCCATCATGTTCGAAGCCAGGAATGGTAATTTAACTTCGTCAAGTAAATGTGACGCATCGAAAACACGAAGTTTTCCATCCACACAAGATGTATACAGCTTACCATCCACAATCTAACACAATTATAACACCATTTATTGGGCAAGTTTGTGTCATTATCTCTGGTCGAAGATGTCAAAATAACGAGACATTTTCGGGCGCGTTTCAGAGGCGTGCCCACATTGGAAATGGGCAAAAAGAGAACTTTGAAATGAACGGCTGCTTTTTGAACTCTGATTACTGTGTCTTTCAGGAGAAAAATTAAGAGAAACTAGAAAGGGTTTCAGAAACTACAATGTCGATGACTTTCAAAATAAATTTGTACAAATATTAAAAAAATATTGTCTGCTTAAAGTTGGGTCATTTTCAAACTTACATAAAAAGCTGATTTTGAAAGATATCATCAAGTCTCAGATCTTCCAAGTGATTGAGCTACCCTTCTAGTTTCTAAACATATTTATGGTTATCTTCATTTTGTATATGACAGACAGAATCATCACAGTCTGACAATTCGTTTACACTTTAAGTAATTAGGTTACCCTTCTAGTTTCTACAGCACCTTCAAGCTTTTCAAGGTTCTCTTAAATAAAACCCAGGGGCCTCTTAACTTCTTAAGTTGTAGGCTGAAATTCAAGAAGATAATAACTTGAACTATACATTGATTACCCATATACGAGGTTTTTCAATGTTGAAACCTTGGCTGAAGGAGGCTTTAACTTGAAGTTCAAGTATCAGTTTTTTTTTCTTCTTGAATTTGAGCCGTAGATAATAAGCCAATTAGGCTGACTGCCCATTTTGACCAAAAACATCAAATCAATTTTACATACAGCCAAAGCAGTGATCGAACCCTGATGACCTTTAAACTCATCTTTCAAAGCTCCAGATTTAGCATCAAATGCTCTTCCAATTCCATCACCACAACCGGTGAATACTAAACAATATAAAACCATTTTGATTTAAATATAACCCGGACACCTAAAGGTCGATTCACAATTAGAAAATTAAATATACGTAACGTCAATGTCACGAAATGTACCGTCAGTGGACATCTAGAATTTCGTGTTCGTTGACGGTTTATATTCTGAAAGTGTGAACGTGTGACCGCCACCTCTCTTATAGGGTTTTAAAGGCCCACCCGCCGTAAGGCTTTAGGCCTGTTGCTCCTAGATTTGTAGCCATCTAAAACACCTAGCTCAAAAGCGAAGCGCGAAGGTTGTCCACCTAAAGATAGAAAAACGCCTAGTGCAACTAGGTGGGGTCCTCACCAGAGTCCTCCGAACTTTCGTCCTCATATTCGAAGACAACTAACTTTGCAAATCTACGAAGCTCAGCCTGGAGCCACCCGTCATCCAGCATCCCATTTGTGTCTAGGGGCCACTTGTGCCCACTCCTCGTCGTCTTATGTGCCAGCCTTCCTTTAGCCTGCACCCTCCTTGGTAGTGTACAGTCATACAGTATGTGATGCAGTGTGTCTGGACCCCCAGCGAACCGACAGTTGTGGTGGTTCCGCAGCCTGAATCAGAAGAGTACGACTGGAATGGGAAATGACAAACAAACCAAACAAACTCGCACTCATATCCCAAGCACAAAATATTGATGTACTGTTGCTGGTACGTTCCGTGACGTTGACGTTACATATAGCATGGAATCGATTTTTATTGACAACTGGTATTTGTGTCCTACCAATCCCATCACAGTATTTCAAACATGTGACACTATGGTTATGACCTCTGTAGACTCGAGTGCAATCTCCAAACTCTGTGACCCACGAACGAGCAGTTTGGTCACAAGAAATTGTGTACAACATCTTGTTTACTACCTTAGAGCATAATGCAAAAAAAAAAAATTGGCCAAAATTATCACCAAAAGACTTCTTTGTATTAATAGGTGCCATTGAAGCGGATCTACCTGAAGGCCAATGATGGCACTATCATGTCCCGAGAACTCTCTAAGTAAAAGTCCACTTCGGATGTCCCAACTCATAAGAGTGTGGTCACCACCTCCAGTGAAAAGAATCTTGCCAGTAACATCAGCTGACATGCACATGATGGGCATTTTGTGACCATCAAATGTCTGTATGCAAATTCAACCATAAGTCTTTTTTTAAATAATGTTTCCACTTAGGCCCTTGGGAGCACAGGCGACTTTTGGGAATCATTTTTTGACTGCAAGAGGAAGTGGAAGGTGGCTGTGGGCTATCGTTGCAATATATTCTCTATGGAAAGACGCCAATCTTGGCACACAGACGACTTTTCAAACATTTTCTGCTCGTTTTCCATTTCGATCTCCGCCACCTTTGAAAACAATTTCCAACGACATGACTGGTTTTTTTTATATTGTTCTTGTTGTGCAGTACTTCATATGCGGCCGTACTTCATTTGGACAAGATGGAATTCTTTAGATACATGTATATTAGATACATGACATGTATTTGTCTTGTCGCCAATTTTGACCAGATTTGGCACACCTTTGGACCACTTTGAGCTGCGGTGTTTGAAAGTATTCGGTTTTGGCGACAACTCGACTTTAGTTTGCAGTCGAAGTGTTTCAAAAAGTCGTCTGTCTCTCTGCCAAGGCCCTAAAACTCACGAGTCTGTATACATATGAGTCTACAATATGACCTTAACAAAAAATATTTTGTATAAAAGCTGAAAAATATTGCAAAATTAATTAAAATATTTATGGGCAATCGTCCACTTCAGCTTCCAAAAATTACAAAACAAAATACTATAAATTTGAATCATGGAACAATTCCCGGTACACATAAAATTGTCAATTGTTTAACCGGAAATAAAAATTTACTAGTATGGTCAGTACCTTAAGGCACCCTCCTGTGTCCACCGACCACGAGCGAGCTGTGCAATCAGCTGATCCTGTGATCAGCAAATCTCCAGGATTGATGTCCAATTGGTTTTCTTCCACTTCGATTTCTGTTGGTATTCCATCAGCCGGAATAAAGACCAATGGATAAACTCCTTTAGCATGTCCCTGAATGAAATAATAATCACCAATAAGTATAGATCTATATTTTACAAAGTGGAGAAATCAGTCATTCGACAAATTTACTAGTCAATTTAAAAAAAAAAAAAAAAAAAAAGTATATTAATTAACTCTGCAAAATAGCTAGCAGTTTAAGCAACGTGCACAATGACTGAAAAACCAGCATTTCTTTTTAGAATTATTTTAAAAATTGTCTAAAATTCTAATCACTGTGAAGATTTTCTCATGACTTTCAAACTTAACTAGTGAATTTACAGAATGACTGATTTCTTCACAATCAGTCATTAGAAAAACAAAACAATAGTTGCATCCAGAAATCATTGAATGCTTGCTTATGCTGTAAAGAATCTAGAAGGACGACTTGTTCACCTCCTGAACATTCTTTAAACAAAACAAAAGAATTTCCGGATGTGCTTCATTTTGCCATTTCATACTTAAAATATGATGTCACCGAACACGCCTCACATGAAGAGGCCATTTTGTAAACATGACATCAACATAAACCACATTCTTTACATTCTCACTTTCACATTGAAGGTCAACATGTTCAATTTAATCTTCTTAAGAAAGCAAATATGTAAATTAGATACTTGCTTTCTTAAGAAGAGTAGGTGGAGCAAGCCAGTGACGTGGCTAGGTTACAGGCAATTAGAAATCGGGACAAACAGAAGTTGGCTCCGCCCTTTTTATGACGAACGGCAACTTCTAATTGGTTTGTTATAGTCTGACGTCACATGCTCCACCCTTTTCAACTTCAAACCACACAACAAACCAATTAGAAGTTGCCGTTCGTCATAAAAAAGGGCGGAGCCAACTTCTGTTTGTCCCGATTTCTAATTGCCTGTGGCTAGGTTTGGTTGCGTGCCCCCCCCCATCCGCCACCCTCCTGCTGCTAAAAACATTGCCCGCCCCCCCTTTGCACCCTCGAAACCTCCTGCGACCTCCCCGCAGTCGCAGGGGCTGTGGGTCCCCAGCTAGGCCCTTCGAGCTAGCATGATTCTCGGAGCCGTTTTCTATATACAGATGTCCCACCCTCATTGTTGTTTCCTGATGCTGTTTTTCCTGTTTTCTCAATCTCTTTCATTAATTTCAGGATGCAACCCAAGTATCTCCTCTCTAAGCTAATTTTCAACCTTAAAAACTCTAACTAAAGCCTTGTTCTCTTGTCCTTCTTCTAAATCTTCGGCATCAAAAAGCCAAGCCATTGCGGTCTTGTCATAGGAGCTTGTAAAAATGAACAGTCCAGTGCATATTATGCGACAGATGCGACAAGTGTGACCCTTGTAGACAAACAGACAATCACAAGAGGTCATTTCCCATTTTCGTATTGTGTTGTCTGCACTTCCGGTTAACACAAACGTGTCCATGATGGTAATACACGTGATGTAACTACAGTGACCTCTAAATAGAAGAAAAAAATATGTTTTAAAGATTTACAAATTCTCCAATGTTTTTCGTGTAGAATATAATTGCATGTGTACGAAATCGTATTTAACCCGTGGCACACAGTGCACAAAGGGTAAAGTGTAAACGCCTCTCGAACTCTGATTATTCTGCCTTTCAGGTGTAAAATGAAGAAAAACTTGAATGTGTTTTTTTAAACTAGAAGGGTAACTCAATTACTTAAAAAGTAATTTTGTAGAGAAATACTTCTGGATGAACTTTTAATAGATAAAAAATGTAAAAAAAAATCTGTCTGCTTAAAATTGGGTCATATCTAAAAAAAAAAAAAGCTTATTTTGAATTATATCAACATAAATTTACTCTTAAATGATTGAGCTACGTTTCTAGTTTCTAAAACACATTCAAGTGCTGAATAAATTAAGAGTTCAAGTGGCGTTTACACTTTAAAACCATCTTAATCATTTAAAAGTAATTTGTCCTAACACTGAATTAAGTGTGCTGCAAATCATTCTAGAACTCTCTGATTATTCTTGTCTTTCAGGTGCGAAAGGAAGAGAAACTGTTTATATACTAGAAGGGTACCTTTCTCTGATATCTTTTTTTTTTTTTAAATAAGCTTTTTATGAGTTTGAAAATAACCCAACTTTATAATCAGAATTTTTTTTAAAATTTTTGTCTATAAAAATTTCATCTTGAAATATTTCAACATGAAATTCCTTTTTTTGTTTGTTTAAGTAATTGAGTTATATCTTTCTAGTTACTAAAACACTTTCTACTTTCTCTCAATTTTATCCTTGAAAGACAAGTTTTAATGATGTTTATAGCCATTGTAATAAAAACAATTTCGAGTATTTTTTTTTCTGTTAGAATTTTGTTGAGTTTTGAGTGTGTCATTGTGAGTGCATCTTAAAAGTGTGGGGGGGGGGGAAACTTACTCTAAAACACCAAGACATTCCACATTATCAGTTTTGGTACTCCACATCCTTGCAGTACAATCTTCTCCTCCAGTAACCAAAAGAGAACCATCATCACTCAATGTCATACAATTGATGGCATCTTCGTGATCATCCAATGTCTCCAACAATAATGTTTTCTTCTTTCGTTTGTTCTTCTTATTACAATTTGTTGTAGTTGTAGTTGTTGTAGAAGTGACTTCATTTTCGCCATTTTTTGATGGTTTACTACCCATCTTAGTTAATAAACAAAAATATATATATTATTCTCTTTCTCAACAAGAAATGTACAGAAAAAGTGGAGAACTTGAAAAAAAAAATCTCTTTAACTGAATGCCACAAGTAGAACTTAATAAATAAAGTGTGATAACAATAATAATTGTATTTTCAAATAAAATGTAATACAAATAATCAAGTGTGTTGAAAAATCAAAGCAACAATCGATTATTTTTTTGTTGTTGTTGCTACTTATTGTTTGTTAACTTCCAAAAGTCAGTTTCCAAAACATAAAAATGTTTTGTTTGATAAAACTAACACACACACAGTTTCCATGGGTCTATTTTGATGAAAACACATAAACAATACCATTAAAATGACATTGGAACATAAAGCAAAAGTTATAGGTTAACGAATATGATTTATTCACAATAAACAAATCATAAATAGAAACAAAAATTCAAACAAATTACAATTAGTTTTTGTTTTATTGTATTTTATGTTTCATTCAAATTCTATGACAGGAAACTCATTCCAATAGTCATTATTCATTAATTAGGGCTAGGATTTGTATGCAATTTCAAGCAAATGTTTCACAAATTGTGGCTCAAGTGCAAATTATAGAAAATGCAATTATTCTTTTTCTATAGTCAAAAATGCTTGGTTAGAGGCTAGATAAATGGTTACTATCAGCTGTCAACTATAGTTCTAACCTCTAACCAAGTGTTTTTGATTGAAGAAACCACAACTGCTGGTTGATCTAATTCACAATTGGCCGTTGGGGCGACAGATTGAGAAACAATTACTTGATACTTTGCATAAACATCCGAGCCCTAATCATTAATGATTATTACAGTTAGGACATTTCAGTAATTAATGAATGTTTATTTATAGTGTGCTATTTTCACTAATTTACACTATTTTTTGTTTTGTTTTGAATGAAATAAAAATGAGAAACTTGATTATTTTAAACATAAAATATTTCTTCAATAATGACGAAAATAAAAGAGAGATACTTGAATTTGTTTTCGAAACTAGAAGGGTAGCTCAAACACACTTTTATCGGTAATTTCATGTTGATATCTTTTAAAATAAGCTTTTTTTTATTTTCTGATTGAAAATAACTCACCTTTAAGCAAATGATATTTCGCAATTTTTGTTTATAAAAAGTTTATTTTGAAAAATATCAACATGAAAATACTACTGCGTGAATCAGCTGACTAGTCTAGTTTCTAAAACACTTTCAATGTATCCTTAGTGTTGCTCTTCTGAAACACTCAAGTCTAAAATCAGCCAGTTATAAAACTATTTACTATTTCATTCATTTGCTATTCTAGTTTCTAAAATACTTTCAATTTCATCTTGAAAATGTAATGTTTCTAAAATGCAAGAATAATCAAAAGTTTTATTTATTTATTTGATTATTATCACATCATTTGTAATTCGTCCATCATCAATCATAATTTATAATTTGTTACCAATGACAACCAACCAACCGAAAATTGTGAACCCCAAAAAAAAATATGACCATCACTTGTGAATGTCATAATTTGTTAACAGGCCACGTTCTCTTTTCCTAAATTGTATTGGGACCAGAAAAGCACACACAACAGCCATTTAAGAATACCTGACAACAAAACTTTGACAAGTCAACTGGAATCTAGTAATTTTAGTCAATTTTCTCCCCCCCCCCCCCCCTTTTCCCCTTTTTCCTCTCTTATGTCTCAAGAGACACATCGTTCAATTTAAACAGAAAAATATCTAAAAATTGTCATTTTTCCACTCTATTGTATTTTCCATAACACACCTGTAGATTTCAGTTCCCTAAACACTACCTTTTTACGCCCACTGAAAACTATTTCTGTTCCGAAGACGAAGAAGAGAATATATAAATGAACCCACCAATGTGTTATTTTCATTTTTCTTCAAGTCAATTATGTCAGAAAATTAATATCCGTAAAATGAAAACACCATTAGATCATTAAAATACGGAAGAGATAATAATTTACATATAAAATGGTGATTAACAAAAGTAAATAAGATCTCTCTCTCTCTCTCTCTCATCCTCTCGCTCTCTCTCATCCTCTCTCTCTCTCTCTCTCTCTCTCTCTTTCTTTCTTTCTTTCTCTTGATGTCATTTCAAGCTAATATGTATTTATAGTTAATCCTATCTTAAATTCCATGCTTTAATTAGCAAATTAAGCGCCTCCACTTTTTTATATTATTATCATCATCATTTAACGAGGGCACTTATAATATTATTAACATAATTATTATTACAACTGTTGTTTACTTGTTGCCGCCTGAAAATAGGCAATCACTGAAAACACGCCGCCAACATTGTTACTTCAGAACATTTTCTAAGAACATCTTTCTTTTTTTTCTTCTTCTTCTTCTTCATCTTCTAAACAATTATTTTCATTTTAAAACTGGTTTTTATTGCAAATTGCTAACAAAAACCCTTCTTAAGTTTGTTCTTTAAGTTAGTTCAAAAGTAATTTCTAAGTATGTAATATAATAAAAGTGGAAAGTCTCATTTCTTTTGAGGAGAGACAGACAGAGGCGACTTTAAAGTTGGTTTTAAAAGTGCCAAAAAGTACCAAATCCGTATCCTAAAAGGTTCTCGAATATCCCGAATATCGAATCCTTCATATAAGAATCCTATATTATTCATTTAAATACAAATAAATGAAATAATATTGAAAACAAGTGTGGCTGCACTTAGGGTCGCCACAAGGTGGTTATATTGGTGATCCGGGTACAACACCGAAATTGCAAATATCACCGTTTTTTTAAGTGAACGCTTCTATTGGACGTCAAAGTTTTTTAAGCAAAGTTTTTAACAGTTTTTTTTAAGGTTAGGATTCGAAAGATTCGAAAATGACGAAAAAGCGCAAAGATTCGAGTTTTCGAATCTCGAATATTTTTCAAGATTCGCGAGATTCGAGGAGTCGAATCACCCATCCCTATTATTTTATTTTTCAGAAGTAATATTTAAAAAAAATCTTTAAAACGTTTTAGAAACTAGAAAGGTAATTTAATGACGTAAGAGTAATTCCATGGTGATTTTGTTTAAAATAAGCTTTTTATGTCAGTTTGAAAATAGGTTAACTTTAAGCAGACAATATATTTTTGAATTTTTTCTTTCTATAAAAAGTTTCTTTTAAAATATAAATCAACATGAAAATACTAGTAAGTGAATCAGCAATTCTTCTAGTTTCTAAAAAAACATTTAATGTCTTCTCAATGTTGCTTCTGAAACACATTATAATACACACTATAATAAACTATAAAAATGTGACAATCATATTTTTGTGATTTTATCAATCACTTTATGATTATCATATAATTTTGTAAAGTCATAAAGATAGGAAACATCATACAATTTTGTAATGAAATTGTGACCGATACACGGTTATGAGGTAGATATGACAAGCTGATGTCATGTGATAATTTTATTACCTTTATTTCATTATATATCCCTCTCTTCTAAATTTATTTTCCGTTGTTCTTATTGATTTGCATATTGTACAATGGCTGCTTTTAACTTTGAATTTGTATATGATTTAAGTTTGGAAAGATATTCTTGCATTTCATTTTTTTTGCGTGAAATATTTAAATAGCGTTACATCCAAATCCAAAAAAAAAAAAATTGCACAAAATTTCAAACCATAGACACAAAGACAGAAATAGAGAAATTGTGGGCCACCTCCACCCCTCTCTTGGGATAAAAAAAACCCTGTTATCTTTTATCAATATTGACAAATGACACATTGCTTCTCCAAATCTAATTTCATCATAAAATAAAAACCACAAACAGAATACTAATGACTTTTTGATGTCTTCGTTTTTTTTATTATAATAATATATAGATATTAATCTAAATTAAACCATTAATTTTATGCCCTACAACCATTTTAACAAAAAAAAAATGGCAAGCTTCTTTTCATTTAAATAGTTTAAACTAATTATAACTTTAATGGAATACAATTTCTAACATAGACACATATAAGTAATTGATTTACAAACAAAGCCATGAAAGACTGAGAATTCAAACAAAGAAATAAAAAACAACAGTCAAAGTTAAACTTCGAATAGAAGCATTACACAAAAATATTATTTAAAGTATATCAACATGAAAATACTAACCAGAAGCGTTTACAAAATAAAACCACCTTAATGTATTTAAACTATGGAAATTATCTTCCTGTGGATAGCTCTAAGTTAGGACGAATTCAATTGGCCGATCATTTTCTAAACTTTGTCTAAATGACAATCATTCATGATTGGGAATTATAACTCCATTGCCACGCGGCTCTCGAGCTGATTGCAGGTGTACTGAGTTGAACTGAATTGTGGCCTGGCTTTGGCTACTGTCAAAACCATTACTCCAATAGGAATCAACGTTAAATAGTACAAACGACAAATTGGTAAATAAGTGTGGCACATTTTCAGGTTGCACTCTACAGGTTGTGCAGCGATAATCTACAATATGTTGAGTAGAGTGACCCCGGCTTCTTAAATACACATCAACTCAACAATGTAATAGGCCTATTGTGCACATTAATCCCCTAAGACATTAAAGAACAATCAATAAATGAATTCACTTATGTTAAGAATGGGTATTCCCATGTTACAAACTGATTTCTGGCTGTTCTAAAACTGTTCTGTCTTTTAACCTAAATCTTGAGATAAAGTCGTTTTCGTTTTTTTCTTTTTCGACATGATGCATCAAAAAATCGACCAGAATATTTTTTTTTAGCAAATAACAAAATGCATTTCAAGTTTTATTTGAAACTAGAATAAACAAATTGCACGATGACAACTTAGAAGAAAATTGTTTCATGGGCAATTGAAATTACAGTTTTCATTTAAAAAAATATCAAATCAATAAAGTTTATTTTTAAAAAATATCATCATGAAGATTATCCCTACATGTTTCGTTTAACTTTTATAGTTTCAATTAAATCTTGAAATGATTGACCAAAATCTGCAATTATGTAAAAAAAAATTGCGAAATTGAATAAGAATTTGTACGGAGCCTTGTAAAAGACATGCGAGATTTTTTTTTTAAATCTCGACATTTCCACTTTTGTCCAGAATCTCGACATTTCGACTTTAATCTCGACATTTCGACTTTTAATCTTTTATTTGGCCATGTTAATTATGCCATGTTGTGCGCACCATACTATGATAATGAAATTATTGCAAGCGCCCTCTTGTAGCAGCAATAATTTAACTATTAAGAGTATGTTGCGCACAACATGCCATAATTAACATGACCGAATAAAAGAGATTAAATGTCGAGATTTTGGAAAAAGTCGAAATTTCGAGATTAAAGTCAAAATTTCGAGATTAAAGTCGAAATGTCCAGATTTTTTTAAAAAATCTCGCCTGTCCGTTACAGGGCTCCGTAAATTTGACATGTAATTAGAACCAGAAAAAAAAAGACTGCATTGTACAGTTTGCATCATAGACACAGTTAAAGTAACAAAAGAAACCTGTTGAGTTCAACTCGGAAACCAAAAACTCATTGTCAAAATGCAAATGATTCTTAATGACACCCGACTGAGATTCTCAAATGTATTAAGAAGACATAAAAATATTGAATATTAATTACTTAGTTATGAAACAATTCAATTAGGTACTTCAGGCTACTATTTAAAAAAATTAAGAGATCTACATTCTGTAAATAATAAAAAAATTTAAGCTCAGCCCAATGATATTTTACGAGCTTAACCCAAGAAGCATAATTATGAAGCTCAAAACCGAGCACACCAGTCCCATAAGTTAATTAAGCCCACCAGGTCCATTAAGTTCGCCATATCCATGAAGTCCAACAAGATCACTAAGCACATTAGGCTCATAAAACCCACGAGGCCTATCATGCTAACAAGGACCTCCACCAAGCCACACCAGGCTCAGGAAACCCACCAGGCCTATGAGGCCCACAATCCCATCATAAGATTCCTGACAATTTTACAATTTGTCAACACTCAACTTAACTTCTGGTCTTGATAGGTCATTGTAGAATTCGGTAAGTAATTGCACAGAAAGATGCACACAAGAGTCCCAATGAGGTCCACAATCAAACAAAGCCTATCCGGTTCATGAGTCCACAAAGCTTAAATGGTTTATCAGGCCCACAAAGCCCGTGACATCCATGAGGTTATAAAAACAACTAGGCCTATGAAGTCCACAAAGTCCATCAGGCCCACGAGGTTCATAAGCAACATTAGCTAACCCTAGAAAACCACCAGGCACACGAGGCCCATAAAGTCTATATGCCTGTGTCATAAAATTACAAACTGAATCCCACTGTTCCATAGGCTTTATCTAGGTCTTTACAGTACAATAACATAACGATGTAGAAGATTCACTTTTTAAAAGAGTCCTAAAGCTTAATAGTGATGAAAACTATGAACCAAAAAAAAAGGAACTCCAGCACTACTTCTGAAGCAACACCGCAATCTGTTTTAGAAACTAGAAGAGTAACTGAATCATTTAATATCGGCTTTAAAAATAAACTTTTCATGGCAGTTTAAAACTGACCAATTAGTAAGATTTTACGAAAATGAAAATGTGTCTTTTTACTTCATTTAAATGATTGCTTTCCTCTTCTACTGTAATACTAAAACACTTAAATCAGCTTCATTAAATTTATTCATTTTTATTAAAAACAACTCAATGTTTTTTACTTTAAATTGCATCTAAAATTCATATACAATAAATAAAACTGTAAACTAGCAAATAAGTGTTGTTATGTGTGATAAAAAGGGTTTGCAGCTAGGTATATATTGCAAGAGACGTTGCACATGGTATTTGCAAGCATACCACAGTAATAATATTACTGTAATAAAACAGCCAGTGAAATTGCAACTAAAAGTAGTAGTTGTTAGCATTGCTTTACGAAAAATATCATATGTATGTGAGTTTGGGCCAACATGTTGGAATCTCCTCCATCCAACAAAATGCTTACTATTTATTCTAAGACACTGCCGAATTATGGAGCTCGCTGAAATACTTTAAAGCACTTGAACATTCTGTCTATAATCTTAGAATAGAATATTTCTAACGTGAACCCATTTATAAAAACATAGGATGAAATGAAGGTGCTTATTGTAACTGTAATTATTAAGATAGAGGAGGAGGAGGAGGAGGAGGACACTCCTCCAAAAAAAACCCATTGCAACTGTTGGTTTAGAACAATTGGAGCCTCGTACTCATGCGTAGAAACCTAAACAACAACAATTCGATGTTTTCTGTGACGTCAACAATAGACTATAAAAGGTGCAACATTAAAAAAGATGTTATCATCACAAACGTAAATTTCTGGTTCAGAGGTGACACATTTTAAAAATTCCGCATAATTTTTTTTTCTTCATCTCAATAATAACAACAGAAGTCTTAAGTTTCCACCTGAAGTTGCTGGTAATGTTATAAATTACAATCTCTATTTTAACCTAAGATGTTTTATGAATAACTAACTGATTCTCGAAGTCTGATTATTCGACGTTTCAGGAGCAACACTATGGAGAAATTGAAATACTGTTAGAAACTAGAACGTTTTGATATCTTTCAAAATAAACTTTTTTTTATTGACAAAAATAAAAAAATAGTATACTTAAAGTTGGGTCATTTTTAAACTGAAATGGATATCTTAATTTTAAAAATATGAGCAACATAAAAAGTACTCATCAGTGATTTGGCCACTCTAGTTTCTAAAACATTTTCAAGTATTATCTCTTAATTTTGCTCCTTAAAAAAAGATAATCAGAGTTCAAACTAGAACTAGCTTAAAAGAAATTGCCTAAATTTGAAATTCAGGCATTATGGTATACTTATCTTAACGCTTTTAGAAGTCACGTTTTTTTTACTAGAAATTCTAAATTGGTTAGAAAACTTGAGAAGTAAATGAATGACGTAACAATTATTTTAATGGAGAGATTATCTTACAAATTAAATTTTTATGGCATATTAAAATATACCCTATGTACAGTCACTTTTTCATATCAACATTGATGAAAAAAGTGAAAAAAACAGCCATACAGCCATTACACAATTTCTTTTACCCTGCTTGTTTTTTAAAGAAAACTTTGATAATCACATCAAAGTAATTACTTAAATTCTTATTTATATGTAAACGTTTTATAACAGTTTGAAAATACCGAGCAAAAACGTTCAAACAAAAACTAAGGGGCTTTTTGACCTTTGTTGCTTCTGTAGAGCAACAAAGAGTCCTATGGGATGGCAAAAATAAGGGCGAAACGATGGATGAATCCCAAAATCTTGTGAACAGACCAACTGGTGAACGAAAAAAGATATAAGGATGCGGTTTTTGTATTGTTTTTCTGTTTTTTGATAAAGTGGGTCCATATCATTCATGCTTCTGACAAATAATAATAAAAAAATTCATCCAGTAGGCCTACATGTAGTTATTTTTATGAATTATTTTAAAACACATTTTAAAAATTTTGTCTTTATGGAGTCACTGGGTCACTTGAGATAAAAACGACATCAGACTTGAAATGAAGTACAGATTCTCATAATAAACCTGCCTCAATTTCGAAGTTTGATATTAATCAGATACTCGAAAAACGAAGTGACTCGCTCTTGATTTAATAGATTCTATGACGTGAATGATTTTCATAATTCTCTGTCTCAAAATTTATAATTTCTAGTAAAGTATTATGTCACAAAAGGTCTATATGATTTCTTCAATCTCTTGTTATTTCTATGTAAGTCTTGGACTTTGATGTAATTACCAATAAATTCCATACTCATCATCAAGTGTTCCTTCAATCTTAAAGGATCTCCCAGACCAACGTGGGACACAAGAGCGGTTATGGAATTGGTTGCGGGACATCCAACATATGGTTGGAAATGGGGCCGCAAACACCAACGCTGTGGCACTGACGGCTGGTGGGCCCCATTGCCTGCTATGTGTTAGATGTCCCGCGACCTTCCCACTGTATACCGCTCCCGTTCCCATGTCGCACGTTGGTTTGGGAAATTCTATTGAGATGGAACCAACACATGCAGACCACTTTTGGTGAGCAGTTTCGACTTCAAAATGAAGTCGAGTTGTAGCCAAAACCGACCACTTCGAATCTTTCCATAAAAAAAATTACATTGCAACAACAGCCCAACCACCTGCAGCTTCATTTTGCAGTAGAAATTGACCACCAAAAGTGGTCTGTATGCCAAGGGATTTAGAGAGTTAAAACGAACTATTCTTTTGTTTAAACGTGGTTTTAATTACAAGAGTTTTTTTTTCTCAATTTCCAGTGAGTTGTGACATGAAGTTGGCCATGTTACCACCAACACTTTTCGTTTACTTTCTGATGATGCGACCATCTGTAATAAGCGGCCGAACACCTTATTTGGATGGAAGTGGACAAAGTGTCGCAGGACTTGGAAGTGTCACGGCTCAAAGAAGACATTTTCCAATTCTGTCTCATTTGAAAGAATCTATTAACAAGGGCCAAGAACCTAACGGAGGAGGAGGAGGTGGTGGTGGTGGTAGTGGAAGTACAAACAACCAACTGAAACTCAAGATCGAAACCAATGGATTGAACAGTGGCTCTTCCAAAGAGGACGAAGAAGATGATGAAGTGGTGGAGGATTTCGAAGATTCCGAATTCTTTGATTTTCCACAGTTTAGTAAAAGGCAGTACGATGACTATGGGCATCTCAGATTTGGAAAACGAAATCCGACATTTGATGATTATGGTCACTTGAGATTCGGTAAACGTAACTTGTTAGATGATTATGGCCACTTGAGATTTGGCAAACGTAATGTTAATAATAACAATAATAATAATAATAATAATAATAATGGTGGTGGTGGTGGCAGTGGAAATAATGATGAAGATTATGGACATTTAAGGTTTGGAAGACAAGCGGCCTAACATTAATTTAACAATAAAACAAAAGAGAAACAAGTCTTAAAACAAAAACAAAAACCTTCCAAATTTCAAATCCTTCCAAATGAAATACTTTAAAGTTTACAAAGGAAAAAAAAACTGATGTCAATTGTTCAGTTAAAAAAATGATATTATAATGTACAAAGTTGAAAAAAATGAAATAAAAATTTAAAATATTCATTTTTAGTTGTACTTTTTTTTAATCTTGATTATTCTGTAATTTAAGAAGAGCAAAATTTAGAGAAACTAGAAAGGGAAGACAGTGCGGCAATTTACGAATTGTCAGGCCGATTTCAGAGTCCACTCTGTAGCGGTATGGATTTCTGTCTTCCCCTGAAAAAGGTCTAAACGTCTGTATGATGATACTGACCAGTCAGTATCATCATAGAAAGTGCGGCAATTTATGAATCTTTTAATTTGCGCGCTTTTTATGGTGAAAACGTATGTAATACTATATACAGACAAATAGCCAAAAAATGTTGGAAAATAAAAAAAATTCATACCGATACAGAGTGGACTCTGTATCGGCCTGAAAATTCGTAAATTGCCGCACTTTCTATGATGATACTGACTAGTCAATATCATCATACAGACGTTTAGTCTGTCCCACTAGAAAGTGTTTTAGAAACTAAAAGGGCTATAGGCTCAATCACTTAAGGTTTTTTTCATGTTGAATAAAATTTTCAATTCAACAAGAAAACCAATCCACAAACATAACCCTAAAAGGAAATTGCGCTGCATCTTGTGCATCTTCTAGTTTTTAAACAGCAAATTAAAAATAGAGCACCTAAACTCCATTTACTCCTAACATGGGGAAAATCAAAACACAAAATATATTTTTTCTAAAAACTAAACAGCTCTGTGGAAATGAATGAAATTTTAAATGAAACTAGAACAGAAACATAAAAATCTGCAAAATTTCCGTGTACCTTCTAGTTTTTAAATAGCTCAAAATCGAGCACCTCACCCTAACATAAGACAAACGAAATATCTGCTAAAAAAATCAAAACCGTTGGGTTTATGAACAGATGATTACTGAGCTCTTTAATTATTTTGTCTTTTGGGTGAAAAAAATTATTAGAAACTAGAAGTGTAGCTCAATCACTTTGAGGTTTTTTTTCCTGTCGATATCGTTTGAAACCAACTTTATTTTAGACATAATATTAAAAAATGTCGTCTGTTTGAAGTTGGGTCATTTTCGAACTGACATAAAGTAAATTGAGCTACCCTTCTAGTTTCTAACACATTCAACTTGACTTCTTCATTTTGCACGAGAAAGGACGTTTTACCGCGTTTACATTTTAAAACCACCTTAAGGAGCTTCAACTAAAATTGTTTTTACCATCTCACGTTCAACATCATCCCTAGAATAAGATTTTTGTATACTACACATAACAATAGATCTAAACACACCATAACACAAGCAAAAATCTTATTTCTAAATAAGAATGAGTTCACTGAACTTGAAAACTTTTTCTTTAATGAGTATTAAAACTGACGTTTTTTAAAAAAAAAACTCGAAATAAATAGGCCTACTTCAAAATAAATTAATAAAATGATGTATTTTTCAATATTGTATTGAAAAAAAAAAAAAGTATATTTATTCAAAACATTAAAAAGTAATAATTTTTAGGAAGTGACCCAAAATTTGATTATTAATATAAAAATATCTTTTCTTAATAAGAATATTTTTTTTCTCATCATCATCATCATCATGTTCTGGATCGCAGATTGCAAACAATGAAAATTTATTAAATCTCATTCTTAAAAGAAGAATCATTTTTCGTTTACTTCCCAATTGCGCGAAGTTGGAATCAAACGTGAATTAAATTTACCGTAAAAAAAAATTGAAACGAGAGAATTGAAGAGGAATAAAAAGAGAGAACAGGGAATTGTGAGATCGGGTGGAGAAAATCGAGGGCCAAAAGGAGGGCCACACCCAAAATCGTGCCCACGAAACAACAACACCTAAGAGAATATTTAAGAGCCTAGATCCACGTCCATCTTGTTATTTTGAGCAGACGACAACGAGACAAATGAGCGTTCTTATATGGTGTTACTAAAACTGAAAGAAATCGCCTCACAATCGCTCAATTCAAATACAGTAAAGCGCAAAATGCAATAAAAAGTATTGTTCTTCACGTGCTCGATTTATATAATTTTTGAAAAGGTCCTTCTATTTTTAAACAAGGTTCAAAGTCGTTCGTTTTTTTAACCCCATGTTAAATCCCATTGGATCAAAAACCGTCCCACAAACATTTGAAAAACTCTCGTTAAAACTGATTTAGAACAATAACAAAATAATTAGCACATACATTCATGTATTGGCTTCACGATGTTTCGTTTTTATAAATTTTGAAAAGGTCCTTCTATTTTTTAATAACGTTTAAAATCGTACGTTTTTAAACTCCATGTTAAGTCCCATAGGACTAAAACACCGTCCAACAAAAGATAAGAGAACTCTGATTAAAAATAATTTAGAGCAATCAGAAAAATTAGCACGTACTTACATGTGTTTATTGCCTTCAGGATTATTCCTTTTTCTAAATTTTAAAAGGGCTTTCTATTTTTAAATAACATTAAACATCTTACGTTTTTTTAACTCCATGTTAAGTCCCATAGGAGCAAAAAACCGTCACCCAAACATTTGAAGAACTCCCGTTAAAACAACTCAGAACAATAACAAAATAACTATTACGTGCATTAATCTACTGGCTTCACAATGTTTTCTTTTTAGAAGGTTAGCACGCGAAATTATTTTTCTATTAATTATTATGTGACTTCGAACCAGGAGAAAAAACGTTAAAAAACCGTTTTTCAGTCAACAACGATCGCAGCGCCTACATTCGGAGAAATTTTGAACTAAACGATGTATCTAGCCTCTTAAAAGAAAATAATATTTTCTACATTAATTTTATAAAGAAAAATTTTTAATAATAAAAATATGTATTGAGAATGAAGAGAAAGAATATATAAAAGGAATGTGACCGAGTTCAATTCGCCCATGAATTAAAACAACTTTTTCTTTTGAAAATTCTGTTTTTATAAATTTATGGTGTTTCGGTTCTACCGTTTCGAACAATTATTATTCGAAATTGTAAAATTTCAAAGAAAAATATGCACAATCATTTATATGCATGTTTAAAAATGATCAATATAATAGAAAGAAAAAAAGGGCCAAGGAAAGTTGGTATTAGATGTGACCTCTGACAGGCTAGCTTAGCACGTCACACATACAAAGTGACAAAGAGGCACAAATTTACAAGACCCGGTGTGAGTTGGGTGTGTTCTTGTCATTACGCCTTGAGTAGAAACACTTTCACAGTGTTCCAAGGTAGGACGATTCTTCCTGAGATGACACCAAAGGGTTGGAGGTGGAGGCTAAAAGTTACACAAAGATATTAATATTAAAACAAAATAAACGAGAAAGCGGTTAAAATAACACACAGCACATATATGCATTTGGAGCGGAATGGAGCGCAAAAATGAATTTGCAATTAGTAACGAATGGATTTAAATTGAAATAGTTTACCCTAGTTTACAAATTCCTTGACCAGGGCCAGTGGTGTAGCTAGGTTTGGTTGCGCCCACGCCGACTTCTGCTGCTTAAAAAATTGCGCCCCTTCGCACCTCCAAAATGCGCCCATACATCCCTCCTGTGCACCACCCACCCTTGCAGTTGCGGTGGCTGAAGGTCCTCAACTACGCCCCTGACCAGGGCGCGAAATCCCAACAATAAATACACTAATACACACGTGACACGTCCACATATAGCAAAAAAAAAGTATATTCAACTAATATGCTAGGGATAGTATTATATCAGTGGTGTGGTGAGAGGTGGCACACATGCTATGAGTGTGCTGAGATCCGAGGGCGCCAAAATCAAAATAACAGCACAAAGTATTGCTAAAGACCTCAAAACCACAATGTGAAAAAGCCTCGGAAAAAGCCTATTAATCATATAATTTAATATTTGCTGATCATTGAGCAATATATAAAATGTATTGAATAATTTTGGTGACAAACTTCTTTAGAGTGTGTGGGCTCTTAGAAGAGGCACCCATTTTGGGGGGCTCTTTATAACTTTGCCGAAAACTTTCCAAGGATCTGGCGCTTTTTAACACCTTGCCCCGGGCGCCAAAAACCTTAGCTATGCCACTGAATTATGCATGTTCTAGTTACTTGTTAAAAAATTGTGGTGTGGCACTTGCAAATTTTTTAAATGGACACCACTTCTTGTTTTGAAGCCTTGCATTTTTTTTAATAGTCTGTGTGTGTGTGCAAGAAGTAGTCGTCACGCATGAATTCTAAACAGGGCTGAGCTGCATGCATGTAGCCTTGCTATAGAATTAGATGGAGCGAGAATGGAAACGATGGTGGAATAGGTGATTTGAATGAGTGTGCTACAGTGTGGAACAAGAGTTTTTTTTGCTGTCAAACTGCATTGAGAAGAAGAAGAAAAAAAAAAAGAGCACAGACACACATAACAGTTGGTTTTTGTATTCGCAGTTTCGTTTGAGGCTTTTGAGCTAGTGAAGTAGCCACTGGCACTGAGGTTTTCGCAGGTAGAGAGACATCCAACCACCAGGTAACAGGTTCCTTTTAAAATCTTGAAGCACAAGAAAAATGAGTTGTCCTTGGAGTTGGAGATAAGAAGAAGAGAAAAAGAAGGAGGAGGACGTAGTGGAATGAAGCCCGAGGACGAGAAAAAAACACCTTAGAAAAGTTTGGAGCTTTCTTCTCTACCTTAAAAAGTTTTTCTTGTTTTTGTTTGTGGGAAAAAAAAAGTTGCATTGCACCTAAAAAGCTCAACAACATTTTAGTATGCAAAGACTTGACAAAAAGGAAACAAACCAAGAAGAAAAAAAAAATACAAATACAATGGAAAAACCAAATTGTATTCACAAAAAAATACACACCAATGGATATATTTAGAATCAAAATAATATAATTTAAAAACTGTGTTCGCGTTTTCTTTTTTTTCTGAAATGAAATATAATGTTAAATATTTTTTTTATCATCACGAGTTTTATACTTAAGTTCTGAGTTTGTGTGGTTTTTAAACTTTTATTTGTTTTGAAGTTTTGTTGAACCTTTTTTTCTTATATATTTTATATGTAAACAAATATAATGTCAGACTTTGATAAAGTGAAACGTGCGTGTCTCAAACGTGGAGAACTTTTTGAGGACCATGACTTTCCGGCTAATCAATCTTCGGTGTTCTATCATCAGACACCACCATTTCAATTTACGTGGAAAAGACCAAAGGTATAGAAAAAAGTATAATCTTAATGTTATTTTATGCACCCATTAGAGTGAGAGACCCGAAATGGTCACATTTTACTTCAAGTTGTGACGGTTAAAAAGGTTTCCAAACTTTTATTTTTTGCTCAGGGCCAGATGCGAACTGGTCTACCAGGCAATCGGGCATTTTCTCCGATGAATCGCACTGTTTGAAGGGTCGGAATTTGCATTATAGGGCCGATTTCATAATAAAACGAGATGACAAATTTAAACATCGCATGAAAACTAGAAAAAAAACCCGAATGTTTATAAAAGTAGAAAATATCAAAAAAGTAAAATTACACACATTTTTCTTGAAGAAAAAATAGGTAAAAAAAGAAGTATTTGAAATAGAAAAAATAATTTCGTTCTATCGCATACTGTTTTTTTTTTAAATGTATTTACTCGCTACGCTTGCTAGTGCAACATAGTAACAGATAACACATTTATTACTAGGTCTGTACTAGATAAATAAACGTGAATTTGACACATGTTTGTGGCTTATAGATTTTTGTTTTTTGGAATTTCTTATTTATTAATGAAACAACTGATAATATAATATCAACTAAATTTGTGGAGCATTTTTAATACTGCTTCTTCGTCAAGAAATATAAACTAAAAAGCTAAAGTCACTTCTTGTAATGCAAAATCTACAAAAAAAAATATTACACATTTATTTGTTTGGTTATTTATCCGAGTTGTCAATACATAAAGTGAAAATCTTCTTTCACTCATATTTTGTCTACTTGTCATTTGTCTTTTTAACTTCAGTAGTAAATCAAACAAATACTGACTGTCAGTCACAACTTGAAAGAATTAAAAAAAAATGTTCCATTGTTCTCTTTTCAAATTCCTTTATTAAATATATGAAAACACAACTGAAAGTATTGCTAGCTAACTATGTACCACGGGTAGTGCATGTAAAACGCGTAGTTTTATCTCAGAAATCGCAGGAATTATAAAAGATGCACATTTAAAGATCGTTCTTAACAAAGATTTAAAAATTATTTGCACAAAAAAATTAAAACATTGCTAAAAATGTAACTTTAAATAATTAAATTTTTAAAATGACGTTTCAGGTGAATGCTTAAAGGAATCTAAGGCATGCTTAGACGGTAGACCATTTTAAAATGTCAATAACTTTCTTATTTTTTTGTGCAATACATTTTCATTTTTATGCAAATAAATCTCATTAACAATTGTGTAAAATTTCAAATTCTGAATTTTTTTTATTGTTCATTGTTTTATCGTTTTAATTATGATACGGTTTTACCATCCAAACATAGTAATAAATACTACTAGTAATTTAAGTCTCAAGTGTCAATACTCTCTTGCGTCGTGAGTCACTTGGAAAACTCAAAAGTGTCCCTCAAAAGTAACAGTAACTCCATAGAGACATTGCACTACAAGTTACTCTGCTGTAAAAGCAATTCATAAGTGCCAAAAAAAAAAAAAAATGATGCCACACCATTCCTAAGTGTTAATAGTCTGTTAATTACGTCACACTTGATTTCATACTCAGGTTAAATGATTCAGAAATATAATAATAATAATAATAATATTAATAATAATAATCTAAATATTACTAATAAAACAACGATCTTTCGAGGCAGACTACCATGAAATACATATAGGCAATTTGTTAAGAAAAGTCGTAACATTCTTTCTTGTGGCCCACATTTTCAGAGCTATAATTAATAAATTATAAGAATGGTTTTGTGTGTCCAACAGCTCGAAACCAACCAGCTAAAACGTGGAACCCACATATCGGCCAGCATGACTCTCAGCATCAGTTACAGTTTATTCTCAAGAGTTCTCTCAGTTTTTCAAATTCAAGAAAGGAAACGTTGCCAGAAACCCTCTCATTCTTTAAACTTTTGATTCAAACAAAAACATGAAATCTGTTAATTTTCAAACTGCTATATATTATTTTAGGCTTATTGTAAATGCAACTCTAACACTGGTTATTAACTCTGGTTAAGAAAAACTTCAATGTGTTTTAGAAACTAAAAAGGTAGCTCAATCACTTAAGGGTATTTTAATGTTGACATTTTTTAAAAATATGCTTTTCATAACAGTTTTAAAATCATCAAACATTAACAAAATGATATTTTTTAAAAATTTTTGTTTATTTTAACAATTTATTTTGAAAGATCATAACATAAAAATTAAGCGATTCAGCTACTATTCTAGTTTCTAACGCACTTTCAATTTCTTTTTAGTGTTGCATTTCTGAAATGTATAATTACCCGATTTCGAAAATCAGCTGATTAATTAAATAAGATTAATTATCACCATAAAAATATCTGCAGCATATTCACCTACTATTCTAGTTTCTAACAAACTTTGAAGTTTTGTCCTAGCTAACATTAAAAGCGTCCGTCTACTTTTATTGTTTCTACATCTAAAATTACTTTAAAATTGCATTCATAATAATAATTAATAAACCTAATATTCTCTTTAAATTTAAGGCTTAAAAATAAAGAGGACTTTCAATTCATTTTGTACAAACGTAACATGTAACAAACCGCCTTTCATATTTTTTTAAAAAGCAAATTCAGCATAAAAATCACGTCGACTCCCTATTGAGTCGTTGTTCATTAATTATACATGCGGAAGAAAAAGTAGCGATTTCAGAAAAATCAGCTATTTTGGTTTCTGCTAGCCTCAGTGTACAGCCTTAATATACAGCCTTATTTTGGGCCATAGACAGGTGGGCTAGCTCTTCGTACCAAGAAGGAGGCTGTGTAACAGTCTGCCAAAATAGCACATTTCACTGATAACTACGTTCTCTACGATACATGTTGGCTAGAAAGAACGAAGGAGAATAAATTACACCCTTGAATAGAAAATTCAAAATTCCATTTTCCACGTATGACTGAGCCAGGGCTTACATTATTATGTACAAGTAGGCCTACATACTACATATGTTTATGATATAGTCCTCGACTTTATTTATATAAATATAAATTATGAATATGAATTATGGCCTGTTTGTCCCCCACATGTCACCACCACCTTGAAAAATTAAGGTCAGGCATGTAGGCCTATTTTTTATTTACACTTTGTGTACAGGGTGGAACCCATTTAATACTTGATTCCAGTATAGGTTTTTTTTATTTTGACATAACTTGTGTTCAGAAAATATGTTGTTTGTGTGGGACAGTTCATGCACATTTTGACACAATGTGTGGCCGCGAGATGGATGTCGAGTGCGTCCAACGTTCGACATTAGAGGGTATTGGAAGTCATTCGATCAGGTGTCGGTTTCCTTGTCCCACCTCAAAGATCCCTTACAACATTGGAATGTATCCACCTAAATATTGGACACACAGTCAAGTGTGGAATAGGCAAATGTTGGAGGCAAATATTGGTACAACGTTAGACCCAACATTGGACACATAATGTGTCCCAGTTTTTAGGGGAAAATCCCAAATGCTGAGTTTGACTGCAAAATGTAGTGGGCCTGTCGCCAAAGCCGACCACTCCAGTCGACATCTTGTAGTTGACTCAACAACACCATTGCAAGGACCACTTTCCAACCACCACAGTTGATTCGAGTGGTCGGTTTTGGCAACAAGCCGACTACATTGTTAAATTTCGCGTTCGATCAACGCCATTGATTTTTTTTTGGGGGGGGGGATTTTTGTCCAGCTTGAAGTGTTACAACAACATTAAAAAATTTAAAATCGCCATAATTTAAAATAATTAGAAATAAAAATTCATTTCAATTATTGACATACTCTTCTAGTTTCTAAAACATTTTCAATATATTCTCAAATCTAAATGTTGCTTCAAAAGCGTAGAAATAACCAGAATTCTGTTTCATTGTGTGTTAAGTTTGTAATGACTAAGTTAATTTATTTTAGACATTCTTCAAGCTGCTTTTGGAAAACGTTTTTACTATAGAATTAATTGCTGGTTTTGTGTGCAATGAGTATAGTGTTCGTTTAAAATGACTTGATTCGGCAACTTTATAAGTATTTATGTAAATATGGATCATGGACGGGTCCTACATTCCAACAAACACCGACAACTACAAGTTTGGTTTTTTATTTGTTTTTCGGTTCCGCTCCAAGTGAATTGTGTGTCAAAATTGAATGTCAACATTATTAAATTAAAATGATAATCTCAGATGTTTATCTTAACAATGTCGATCTGTTCGTGTCACTGTGACTGTAAGGCCAGTTCCACACGATTCGTGCACGCAGACACATTATTCCACATCGAATCTCTTTTGCACAGGGTTCCTAAAGCATATTATTCTTAGAAATATTTCTTGAGGCTTTTTTTAGATGTTTGAATTCTGTTCAAAGAATTTAAAAAAAAATGGAAAATACATGTGACATGTATACGCATCGTGTGGAATCGGCTTCTACTCAACCTAGATATTTATTCATATAATCATACATTAGGTCATTTAACCAAGTTGACCATCAACTAGATTAGACTGATCAGAGATTTATTTTTTATTTAGAAAAAAAATCTGTCTGAAGATCAATTTTTCAAGTAAAACATTTTACACAGCTTTTTTTTAAGTTGTACCTCCTTTATGTCAGCTTGATTTTCGAATTCTGGTTATTTCCGCATTTCAGAAAAGTGACCATGAGAAGAAATTGAAAGTGGTTTATTAAAAACTAGAATGGTAACTGAATCACTTCATAGTATTTTTTATGTTGATATATTTAAAAAGAAACATTTTATGACAGTTTTGGAAAACTTAAAATTTCAAACTGAACTATAAAATGTTTATTTTTTAAGATATTGTAATGAAAAACCTTTTAATGAAATCATTTACTATTCTAGTTTTGAAAACAATTTGAATTTCTTCATAATGTTGTTTCTATAAAACATTCGCTTTACGTTTTTTGTGTACAGATTTTAGAAAAAATGTCTATGGAGCATAGCATTAGCCACACTGCAGTCTGGTGGGACAAAAGTAAACTAATTATCTATAAAGCCACCTTAAAGCTCAGTTTACACCGCCAACATTTGCTGTCAAACAAATAAATGCATGGCATCAATGACTTTCAATATGCTGGCCTGTTTTACATCATAAAATAATTTGTTGACCAGCAAATATGTTAGCTACATTATATAAAAACGGATCTTTAGAAAAGTAATTTTATATTTTCTTAATTATCATTAAGTTTACTATTTTCACACTAAACTTTTTGAAAAAGTTTTACCACGTTATTAGATATTTTAACCCTTCCACTGTTTTTTTAACGTCCTACTTTAAAATTTTAGCGGTTTCATTCGATTTAAACATAGTTATGACCCTTTTTTTTAGAATTATTTTTATATAAACTTACAACGTGTATTTTTTTTTTGTTTCTTTTTTTTCTCACAGGAAGTTACTCCAAATCCAGCATTTGTTGTGGATGGTCCATCACAGTTTGACATTGTACCAGGAAAACTTGGTAAAAACTTTTTTTTTTTTCATTTTTAAATCAATTAATTTATAATTACAGTGAAACTCCGTTTAATATGAGAAATCAGATAATACAAAATATATTAGAAAACATATTAGAATAGCGAAAACCGTTTCTTAGAATTAGAATAGTATAAAAAAAATTCTATCTTTTAACACGAAAAACTATTTCAGTTACTTCCATTTCGTGTTAAACTAGCTTCCACTGAATCACAGTTAAAATTGACGAATTTTCTGTTGTTCATATTAAAATAATTTTATAAAACCATGTTAAACTTACAATTACAATTCTAAAATAAAAGAATTGACTTATATGGTTTATTTTATGAATTTAAAATACCGGTATTTATTAGTTAGCTATTATTCATGCATTTTAATTTGAATTAAAACAATCCACACAAATATAACATCTGATTATTTAAAATGTATTCCAATAAAATTGACAAATGTCAAATTAAAATTAAATTAAGTAGAAAAAAAATTTCTAGTTATTCATTTCAATAGAGAGCAAAATTATTGAAACAAAAAGTTAGTTACTTATTCAAATACCCATTGATTAGGAACAATACTTGTGAGTTTATTATCCATCCCTCCCTGTGCCCATTGCACAACATAACAAAAGTGATTTGAGGTGAAAGGTCATGTCATTATGAGTTTCTTGACCCAAAAACCCAAATATAAAGCGCTTATTATTATGTATATATAGAGAAAGATGTATTCAACCACCTTAAAAATCAACATTCAAAGGAGAGAGAAAAAAAAATGAGGGGAAAATGTGAACACAAAAGAAACTCACCTCATTGAATATATTTTGATTGTAGGGCTATCCACAAAGGGGGAGGAGGAGAGAATATCTAATTTGTTACATACTTACACTCTCCCTATGAGGCGTTGTGTATAATTAATAATTATGGTAAAGTAAATATTATGTGCACTAAAGGTATAAATAATACCTATGGTCTACTTTTTCTTTTGTCAACTCAAGATTACAATTTTCTTTATTTAAATAAGGCACAACACTCCTTCTTATTGTTCTGGCTGGTCATTTGGGGGGCGCGTGGCCGCTAGAAAGTCTTGTCTCAGTCAGTCAGTCAGTATTGCTTGGATGTCCTATTAGAATGTTTCACACGATTTTAAACAAGCACACAATTCCATACCATCATCATTGGCAGTCAGTCGCCTGGCTGAAAAAACTGACACCGTTTATCTTTGTAAGGGTCAGTGTCAACTTAAAACTGTATGTAAGGTATTCCCGTTGCCAGTCTTCAAGTTCGCATACAATTAATTTTTAAAGTTGTATTGCCGTAATTCATCACTTTAAGAAATATTAGGTCCACCATTGTAACTAGAATAACTTGTGATTTGAGAAGTGAAGACATTGTTGTCTTGAAAAGATCTCTCTGCATTCAATTTTTCTATTGCCACTCTTTCAGTTCACATGTAAATTCATTTTACAAGTTGGCATTGTCGAAATTCACCACTTCAGAAATATTACTGGCAGTTAGAAATCGGGGAGAACTTCAGTTGGCTCCGCCCTTGTTATGACGACCGGCAACTTGTAATTGGTTTGTTGTGTGGTTCGACGTTGTAAAGCATGGAGCATGGGACGTCAAACTACATAACCAACCAATTAGAAGTTGCGTTTGTCATAACAAGGGCGGAGCCAACTGAAGGTCTCCCCGATTTCTAACTGCCTGTGAAATATTAGGTATACAGCCCTTCATTGGCATAACTTGTCAATTTCAAATGACACACCGGAAACGAAAAGACATTGTTGTCTTGCATAGATAGATGTGCACTTAATGCAACCCACGTTTCCATTGCCGGTTTTTTTTTTCAGTTCAAGTGCAAATAATTTTTCAAGTTGTAATGTCCAAATTTAGCACTTTGGAATGAAATATTAGGTCCCATTTTTGCATTGGTACAACTTTTGATTCGGCAATGACTCAAAGGAAATGATGACATTGTTGTCTTGCAAGGATAGATATGCACTTAACTACATTAAACGTTTTTTTCATTGCCACTTTTTCACTTCATGTGCAATTAATTTTTCAAGTTTCATTTTCGAAATTCACCACTATGAATAATAGATTAGGTCCCACCTTTGCATTGGCACAACAACGGAAATGACTAAAATGGGAACACATAATGGGCGTTGTTGTATTTTACACCCAAAATTGTAATAAAAATGCAAAGAACAGAAGAATCTTTATATAAATTTTATAATACAATAGAAAAACGGTCAACAATCAATTTTATGTAAAATTATTTTGTTCTTATTTTATTAGAAATAATGAATTCACCATTCTAATAAAATAAGAACAAATATAATTTTTTTACATAAATTAATTGTTGGAAAAAATTTTATATTTATGTATCTATTTTTTTATTCGTTGCTTAACGTCCCCATCAACATGGGAGGTTATTATCAGAGACATACAAGACAATTTCAACACAAAGACCATTTTTCAAACACAAGTCAAATCATCAATACAAACTCAATACGGTACAAATCAAAACAAATGCCATGTTCCAACCACAGGTCAATTTTCAAAGCCAATTCAATAGGCAATACAAGTCAAACCAAGGACAACACAAACAGCCATATGCCCTCGCCAGGATTCGAACCCGGGACCCCCAACACTGCAATTGGAGATCTTCCCATTGCATTACCGAGATTTATGTATCTTTATAATTTTTGAATATATATTTAATAACAATATTCCAAATGTATCGATTTATAAATATTTAAGAGTTCTTCTAAGAGAACTGAGAGGGATTTTTTTTTAAAAAAAATTTAAGTCTTGAATATGTTCCAAGACATACGAATTATAATATTATAAGGTATTCATCATTATAAAAACAAAAGGATATCATCCATCATAAGAAATTAAAAAAGTCTATTGACCCCCCCCCCCCTCTCAACTCTCAATTTTTACCTTTCCCCCCCCCCCCTCATTTTTACCCCCTCTAGCGTTTAAATTAGGATTTCATCATAATAGTTGAAATGAGAAAAAAAAAAGACAAGAAACAACAACAACACTTGAAACTAATAATTAAAGTATTGTCTTTGATATAAATATGTTATAGTTTTTTTTCTCTTTTTCTTTTCTAATTATCTAAAAGTTGAATATTTAAGATTTTATATCATAGAGACGACTTTCAATTAAAATGAAACTCAATAATCTCTGCAAAATATATGTATATATTTTTAATATAAAACAATAATTTATTTCCACCCTTGGGTTATAAAAGTTTGTAATGAAACCTGTATAAATTGAAGGGGTTTTTTAAAATATAAGAGGAGAATCTTCTATAATAATAATAATAATAATAATAATAATAATAATAATAAAGAATCCTTGCTATGATGAGATGGTGGGCATTAACATTTGAAGAGAGAATAAAAAAGAGTGAATGACCTGTGTGTGTTTCCAGTGTTTGTGTGCAAAAAAGCGTTCAATAGCCGCCCAGGACTCCAAAAAAAAAAAAAAAAAGAAATTTCAAAAGAAATGGTCAAAGAATCAAACTCAACTCTCACTCACTCACTCCCACTATCCCATCTCTCTTATAATAAATAGTAAGAATCATCATTTAAAAGTTAAATTACCGGTCACTTTTTATGCATTTAAAAAAAAAACAAGGGTGGTAGGAAAATAATTGCGTTTTTTGTTTTCTCAACAAATAACGAAATTTATGAATTAATAATTAACATTATTAATCGAAATAAGCGCCATTAGAATTAACATATTTTTGCCAATTAATTGCAAGTTTATTTATTCCGGTAGTGCACAATTCCGGTGTTCTGAACTTGATAAAATCTCGAAATGCATTTTTGGTAGCAACTACCTACCGTTGTTGAAGATATTTATTTCTTGTCCATTTTTCAATTCAATCAATAGCCTAAATTGAAACACAATTAACAATAAAACCAAAGTTAATGTTACTCAAATACAGACCACAAAATGCACTTTCAAATGATCTTAACACAAACACAATGTAATTATTACTAATTACACTTATATCGAAAACAACCGAGTTTCAATTGCAGTAAACAAAAACCGAAATTATTTTCCTACCAACCTAATAGTTTAGAAACTAGAAGAGTAATTACCGCATTTCTACTACAGATCTTAACAGCAGTTAAAAAAAGTGAGCTACAGTTAATTTTCTGATGGAAACAAATGTGGCCACATTAACTGTGGTTACATTTCTGAACAATGGAGTTAATTTAATTACCGCATTGACACACACACACACACACAATATGTGCTTAAAGCACGTTATTCGAATGGTTAAATACGACACCACAAACTAGAAACCTACATAAAGCCCATGGGCCCAGTAAAAAGTCTGCTGGGCTGGACTCCAAATTTTTACACAATTCTACTACAAATAACAAGGCGGAAATAGTGAGGGCACTCAATTTTTGATTTGAATGTGGAGTGAAAATTTCACAAAATGCACTCACTCTACATTTTAACACTAAAATTGTAAGTGAAACCGAACAGGAAGTGACACAGAGGACCTTAACTAGCGCCTAAAATGAACCGAGATCTTTTTAAACATACTCGTCAACGTAGAAAACTGAATAAATGCCAAAATGCATGATTATAAATGACAAATTGAACAAATGACTAAACAGAATAAATGTGAAACGTCAGATATTTTCTTTAGTTTCCTTCAGTTCATTCCAAAGATTGAAGTGGATTTCTGTCTGAAACAGATCGTTCGAGGCAAGATTGAAGAGCAATAAAAGTAGGCTTGAATAAATAAAAAAAAAAATCCACAATCAATTTCTAAAATTGACATGCCAGGATTGATCCCTTTGTACCCAGTTCTAGATCCTTGCACAAGATAAGCACTTTTCGGATTGCAGTAGTTCCTTAATCTCTTTTAGCTTTTCTTCTGATTAGCATTATTTTGTTCAGCTAGTCTCTTGCTCAGACTTCAGAACAATTATTTTCTTCTGTTTATTCCTTTCTGTCGTTCAGTTCAAATTAGTTCTCTTTTCTCTCTTTTAATCTTTTTTTTTTTCTTCTGATCATTAAACCAATTTGAATGCAACCCAAAATCTAACCAATTACATAAACATTCGACCCATTACACTTTCATAGATGAGGAATTTTTGAAAGTTCCCGTTTTTTTTTGCTAAATTTTAGAGATTTTTTTTAAAAAAAACTTATTTGCTCACAAATTAAGAATTAAACGTTCAAAATTGTAAAGTCACTTCAAGTCTTCAGATGAGATGGAAAAGTGAAGGACAAGCTTTTTTTTTTACCTGCAGATTACACTTTTAATCAAATAATGTAATTAATCAATAATGTAATTTATACTTAAGGTGGGGGTTTGAAGTGTAAACGACACCTCGCGACCTCTGGTTAAATCTATTGTTCAGAAACAAAATTAAGAGAAACTTGAAAAGTGTTTTTAGAAACTGGAAGGGTAGTGGATCAATCAGTTAATTGTATCCTTCATGTGGTGTTGACATCGTTTAAAATAAGCTTTTCATGTCAGTTTTTAATTTGTGTTTAATTTAAATTTTATTTTAAAAGATATTAACGTGAAGTTTCTAGTTTCTAACACACTTTCATTTTCTCCTTAGTGTGTTTACTTCTGAAACGTAGAATAACCGAAGTTCGACAAACAGCTTTTCATAAAAAAACGTCCTATTGTGACGGACCTTTTTCCACTAGTAGAATCTGCTCTTTTAGGTTGATACGAGCGAGTTTTCACTCGTATGGATAGTGAGTGGCTAGGTCACTAATTCTACTGGCCCGGGAGGACTAGACCAATATAACGTCTATTTCGTGTCCTCACTAGTCTCTGGCTAAAGACTTCACAGTCTTGAGGATCTTTAATCTCTGTATCTCTCGGACTTTCGTCCGTAAATCTGCCCTAAGAATCGTGCAAAATATACTCACTCTCTTGTGTTGCAGGTTTGCACCTGTTGGGTCATCGAAGTATCCAAAAAGGTGAAGAGCTGCAATGATGAAATGCACAACCACGGAATTTTAGTCAAAAACAATTAAACACCACTGTTTAGTTTAAATATAAAATCGTTGTTTATTTCGTAGATAAAAACATTAAATGAATCGAACTGGTTTAAGAACACAACACATAGAAATAATAACATTCAAAATAATATCTAAAAACCTAGCCAGAATTGGGCATAGGTTCGTTATTTAAGAACTAACTGAAAATCCTTCAAAAATCTATCCCAATTTGGGCATAGATTCTCTGTTTTAAAAATGCTTCCTTACATACAAAAACACGGCCTTTTTATACCCAAAAAGAGGATACTGAGAACACTTTCTCAGTAGCCCCTGATTGGGCAAAAACAAAAGTAAAAACCAAACTGGCCAATCAAAAGTGATTGACCAGTGGTCACCAAAATATTAGACACGTCACCCTTTTAATTAAAAGGGGAAAAAACGAAAACAACTTCGAATTAAAATGATAAGAATCCACTCATGTGGAAGGATAATACAATGGTAAAGAGGGGAGAACGTTAAGGTCAAGCTAAAAATAGAATCTGGGTCAATCGGTACCTATTAGTACCGAGTGGCCCAGAAGCTACAAAATACACAGTGCCTACAAAATTAAAGAAACAAAACGGCGCTAAATTAATAAAATAGCGGCGGCCCCAAAACGTCTCACTCCCCCCGACTAAGCGGGAAGTACCCTACTTCTCAAGAATTTTCTTAAAAATCCCCCTCCCCCCGACTGGATCTAAACACGGAGACCCAGGGGTATCACAGGTATACGAAAATATCAAATAAACAAAATCGACTTATACAGATTTTGGAAAATACAAAATTTCTAAAAAAAAACGAAAAAGAACAAATCACTTTATACAATTAGAAATTTATGAAATAAATCGCGCTACTAGTCCGGCGACGATTCTGTTCCCTCGGACGTCTCAGGACTTACGGGTTGCCAACACCTGGCGACTCGGGACTCGTTCCGGGCTCGGTTGGTGCTGGGTCGGTGACGTCGTCTTCTTCTTCTTGACTTCGGGACATCCATGACTGGTTGAGGCGGCGAAGTCTCTTGATCCCGGCGGAGGTCTTCTTCGGTGAAGGGCGTCGAGATCATAATTACAGGACCCTCGGGTGATGCGTCCCTCCAAGCCTCCTGGTTTTGCCGTCTTGCGATCCGGTCTTCCATCTCGGAATCGCTAGGTCTCGATGTCGATGCGTTCATTTGTGAGAGGATATCGTAGAACTTGTTTTCTACGTCCAGGATCTTTCTTTCACTGGAGTCCTCTCTCTGTTGAGATGCTGACGATGCGGCATTGCTGCCGGGAAGATTTTCCTTGTCCTTGGCATCGTCTGTTTTGGCATCTTTCTCTCCTGATTCGGGGCTCTTACGTTTCTTAAAAGAGTTGCCTGAATCCGGTTCATTTTTCTGGGTCGACCGGGCATTGCTGCCAGAAGGCTTCTCTGCAATGGCGGTGTCTCCATTCTTTGTTTCTTTCTTTTCATCTCCGAGGATTATGGTGTCTTCATTACAGAAGACCGAAAGGTCCATAGCCTCGCTGCCGTTTGATTCTTCTTCAGATGATCGTTGCATTTCCTTTTTAGAAATAAACTTTTGATCACTTGACAGTTTAGAAATTCTTACAATTCCTTTGGAAAACTTTTGACGTCTTTCATGTGTCAAAACAGATTTGAAAGTGGCATCAAAGATGGCGGATGCTTCCCCACGTGGTTCTAAGGGGTTGACAAGTCTTAGTTCCGGCAAAGAAGTGGAGCTAATGACAACATCCGGTTTCTCTTCTTTTTCTCTTTTCTGAATTTCTCCCACCAGGCGGCGCTGCGCAAGGCGGCAAATTCGAATTTCAGCATCATACGATGCTTCTTTTTGACTCTCTGGGTCTACTTTGGCTGTTTTAATGCCAAATTTCGCCCATCTAGGTGGTAAATTAGCTTTTGCATAATCTTTCTTCTCTCCACCACGTGTTTGCACACGGGAATCCAATTGGACTGGTTCTTTTGGAGCAGTTTTCTTTGGTCTCCCGCGTTTTCTTTTAGGTGGTTCCAGTGGCATCTCTGGAATTTCCTCTTCTTCTTTTTCAGAAGTTTCTAGATGAGTTTCTTGGCTGGCATCGGGAATAACTTCTTCTTCTTTACGACAAACTTCTGGAGTACTCTCAACAGGTAAGTTGTCGTCTGCTTCGTTGATAATTTCCTCATCAGCGTCGGACTCTTCCTTGGCGCTGGCAACTTCTTCGATGTTGTCAGGTAAGTTCATTTGAGGAGCCCTCAGGTCATTGGCCTCGTAGTAGGGTCTCATCTGTTGAACATTGACAGTATCTCTCATAGTCAAACCAGATTGAGTAACGTACTCGATCTCGTAGACTAGATCGGTTAGTTTCTTCGTGACAATGCAAGGTTCTTTGTATGGCCAGATAAGTTTCTGAGCCATTCCTGGCTTTGGCACACGATCTCTTATCAACACTTTCTGACCCGGCTTGTAATCCGGAATCGTACGATGCTTTTCGTCGTACTTTCTTTTCTGCACCTCCTGGGCAGCTTCGATATTCTTTTTAGCAGCATCCAGAGCTGGATCAGACTGCTCTGCTTCGTCTGTTACGGGCGGTGGCACGATAGGAGCGTGTGGCATCATGTTATCCAACGTGGTCCTGGGCTCGCGCCCGAACATTAATCGATATGGCGAAAATTTCGTTGAGTTATGTTCTACCAGATTGTAGGCCATAACTGCGTCACCTAATTTCTTTTTCCAGTCAGCCTGCTGCTGAAGGACATCCAAGTGACGTTTCACCACTTCCATGACTGTATGGTTCGTTCTCTCTGCCAACCCATCAGCTTGAGGATGATAGGCTGTCGTGGCTGCATGCTGGATTGCGTAGGTCTTGAAAAACGCTTGAGTCTCGTTACTCAAAAATTGGGGTCCTCGATCAGTGATGATCTTCTGAGGAACTCCAAATTCGTTTACAATTTTATCCTTGACGAAGGCAATTGCTGCCTGAGCGGTTGCTCTTGCCACTGCTTTGGCGATGCAATACTTCGTCGCGTAGTCCACTGCAATCAAGATATGTTGAACTCCTCCGATTGACTTCGGAAGAGGACCAACATAATCCATCCCCCAGCACTCTGTCGGTTTTCCCACAATGATTGGTTGTAACAATCCAGGTACTTTTTGGTGCGACAGTTTGGTTCTCTGACAGATGTGGCACGACCTGACATAGTCGGCGACGTCTGTTTTCATTGTTTTCCAATAGAATCTCTTCTGGATTCTCTTCATCGTTTTGGTGAATCCGAAATGTCCGGCCTCAGGCACATCATGGAGCATCTCGAGAATCCCAATTCTCAATTGTCGGGGCACAGTACACGTTAGTACTGGCACGGTGTCTTCATACTTCAGGTGGTATAAAACGCCATCCACTATCGCAAACTTTTTGTGATAGGGATGCAGTCGATCTTGCTGGAGTGATTCTTTGATGAGGAGAAGTTCTTCATCAAGGGATTGCTCCCGTTCCCACTGGAAATCGTTGTAGACAGTAAAGATGTGAAGATCTTCGAGAGCTTCCATCTCCCCATTCTTCTGCTTCCAATTAGCAGGAACGTTGCTCTCGTAACGTGAGACACAATCGGCGTCCACGTGCGTTTTACCTTTCTTGTAAACTACTTCATAATCATATGGCTGTAGTTTCATCTGCCATTTACCCAATCGGCCATCTAGATTCTGTGCTGTTTTTAAATAGCACAGGGCCTTATGATCGGTAAATACTCTGAATTTCCGGTTGAAAACATACGGCCTGGCTTTTTCTATGCCATAAACGATTGCAAGACATTCTTTTTCAGTCGTTCCGTAGTTTCGTTCTGCTCCCTGGAGTTTTCGGCTGTAGTAACCTAGAACTCCAGGTTTCTTTTCGTTTTTCGCATACTGATAAATTATGACACCAATCTGGTAATCACAAGCATCAGTGTGCAAGGCAATTTCTGCCTCCGGATCATACAAAGTTAGAATCGGAGCGGAGCAAAGAGCCTTCTTCAGACTATCAAAAGCGACCTCGCAGTTGTCATCCCATTTGAAGTCCAGGTCCTTCTTGACTAGGGCTTGCATTGGTTTGGCGATCTTGGAGTAATTCTCAATGAAACGGTTGTAGTAGCCGGTCATCCCAAGGAAGCTTCTGACGTCAGTCACGTTTTTCGGTGCAGGAAATCCTTGAATCGTCTGCACTTTCTCTTCATCAGGTCGAATACCAAGAGCACTAATCTTGTGTCCAAGGTAGTTGATCTCGTCTTCTCCGAAGAAACATTTGCTGGGTTGAAGACTTAAATTGGCGTTCCGGATGAGCACCAAGATATCTCTCAATCTTTTCATGAACTCTTCGAAGTTCTTCGCGAAGATGACAATGTCATCTAAATAAACCAGGCAGGTCTCCCATTTGTGACCTGCCAGCAACAAATCCAAAGCACGCTGCATCGTCGCAGGTGCGTTCATCAAACCAAACGGCATTCTGTTAAATTCGTAGAGGCCATTTGTGCATACGAAAGCCGTTTTTTCTCGATCTCTTTCTTCCACCGGAAATTGCCAATAACCTGATATTAAATCCAAGGTTGCAAAAATCGTGGCTCCTGAAAGTGAGTCGAAAGCGTCATCTATCCGGGGTAACGGATATTGGTCAGGTTTGGTTTGAGCATTTAATTTGCGATAATCGACGCAAAATCGATGCTGACCATTCTTCTTCTTGACAATCACCACCGGACTTGCGTACGGACTCTTGGATGGGCTTACAATGCCGGCATCCAACATATCACGTAGTGTCGACTTGATGATCTCTCTCTGAGCAGGTGAAGTACGCCGGAGCGGTTCTCGAACCGGCGGGTTTGCACCCGTGTCAATCACGTGTTTCGTTAAGTTTGTCTCTTTCAAGTCGGAGGTCTTGAAGGCAAAAATATCTCTGAATTCTCCGAGAAGCTTCCGAATCGCCATTTTTTCTTCTCTTGGACGATTCGGATTGACGTTAAGACTGTCTTGAAATTCGACATATTCTTTGGATCTCACTTGGTCACTTTGAGCTTCAATTTTGTAAATCGAGGGGCCCACAGGCACATCAAGAGCTGTGACGACGTCCTCGATCTCTGCGATCGTTTCTCTGGCTCCGAGGTGCATAACCTCTCCAGATGGATTGAAGATTTGGATTTGAAGGATAGACTTTCCTCTTCCTTCAATGATCCCAGGAGAAACTTTGATTCCTCTCTGTTGGAGCGTGCTTTCGCACGAGTCGATGAACTGGAGACTACCTTCTTGTAGATCATCAGGAGCATTGACCTCGACGATTGCAGCTTTCTTTGGATCCAACACGAGATTCTGGACCAGGCGTAGTTTTGCTGGCCCCTTCTTCAGGAGTTTCTCTTGTAGACCCTCTTCCTCTTGATTTCTAAGATTTCGAATGAAATCTTCTGCTTGTTGCTGCTTTTGGAGAGTGTCCGGCAACAGTTCCTCTCTGAAGTAGACTTTCTTGTTGTTCATGTCCAAGCAAAGGTTGAGATCTTTTCCGAGGTCGTTCCCCAGCAAGGCCTCACGTCGTCCTTTGATGACAATCACTTTTCCTTTGACAAGCTTCTCGGCGACTTGAATCGGCACGATGACTTGTCCCATGATGTTCAGTGGGCTACCTCCGGCGCCAGTCAGATTCGGCGGGAACGGAAGTGGATCCACAATGAGCTTCATGTCTTTCACTAATGACTCACTGATGACAGATGTTTCGGCGCCACTGTCGGCAGTCATTTCTAACTCACGACCTCCAAAGTTCACACAAACTTTAGGTGCCGTCTGCTCGTCTTGATTTTGGACTTGAAGTTCACGAGGCGTGACTGTCTCAGTCAACTTGGTCCAAACATCTCGAATCGTTTGTGTACAACACGGGTTTTGCAACCGATAGAGAAGACTAGACTCTTCAGTTGAACCCTTAACAGGTGTAGCTACTCCCTCTTTCACTACTCCATGTTCTGCTTTAGATTTTTGAGCAGGTGTGGGTACTTCTTTGGTTTTCGCCACAGTCTGCCCCTGCTTAATAACAGGAGTAGCTACTTTCGTTTTCACTACACACTGTTCTTCTTGGGTTTTAACAAGAGTAGCTCCTTTTGAGACTACTACTTGTTCTTCTTTAGTCTTAACAGGTGTGGTTACTCCCTTTTTCGCCACACACTGTTCTGCTTTATTTTTAACAAGAGTAGCCTCTCTCGAGACTACTACTTGCTCTGCTTGAGTTTTAACAGGTGTGGTTACTCCCTTTTTCGCCACACACTGTTCTGCTTTGTTGGACATCTTGGCGTCGTTCGTTCTTGCAAACGACGTAGAGGCCCCACTTTGCAGTGGTATCCGCCGGCTCCCATCTTCGTAGATAGTACGGATTTGGATCCCATCTCCAAAGTCTGCTTTATGCATCAGAGAGTCCTTTAGTTGTACCGCAGCACAGCTCTGCTCAGGTGTTGTCGATTCCTCTTCTTTGTCGGCGTTTTGGCACGGGCTACCCAGACCTGGAGACATCCCCGCATGGTTGACCGCAGCCATTCCAATAGATTCTCTCGTTATCTGGTCCCGTCGAACCTTGACGTCCACTTCTTCAGGTTTCGGCAACTCCTCTTCTTGTGGTCTCTCTTCAACATCTTTTCCGGGCGTCACTACTTTGGGTGCGAGTGGCGCCCCTAGTAGTTTAAAGCCTTCTGGTGGTTTTCGAAATGAAAATAGTGCGTTTGATTATTAATTAATACCGGTACCATTTTCATCCCATTCGGTAGAACGTGGATTTCGTCAGCGCAGAAGATTTTCGGCGCCGTCGTTTCCGACGGTTCATCAACTCGGTTGACTGGAGTTGGTGGAGTCGTCTTGTTCTCTTCCTTCCTCGGTTTCGGTTCATTGGTGCACTGGAACGCTCTGTGTCCAGGCTCCTGACACTGATAGCAGATGAGTGGTCCAGTAGATCTTTTTCTCTGCTGGAATTTCTGTCCACCATCTTGATTCGTCTTCGTGTCCTGCGTCTTTTCAGACGTGGCCGTGTTCCTGTTCGTCCACGTCTGTTGTTTCTTTTGCTGCTGTTGCTGCTGTTTCGGTTGTTGAGGCTTCTGCTGCTGGGCCGGCTGGTTACCAGTAGTCGTCTTGTACGTCAACATATTCTCTTCTATCAGCTCTCCCTCAGTCTGGGCGGCAAACTTGACGAAGTCGTAAAGATTGTCCTTCGGTGCTCCAAACAGATGCAGCTTCAAAGATGGTAAAAGACTTTTCCTCAGGCTCGAAATCAGCAAAGAGTCGTCATCATTGGGATGTATCCTTCGATACATCTCTGCATACTCTTCTGCATAGACCTTAAAAGTTTCATTATCTTTTTGGGTCCTTGCGGACAGCTCATTTTTCATTCTCACTTTTTGGTCAGGTAACAGAAATTCATTTATAATTCCGTTACGCATCATAGGCCAATTTATTTCGCCATATTCCAACCGAAAACGAGCAAGCCATTTGATTGCTCGTTTACGAAGGAGACCAGTAAAGTGACTGCATCGCTGCAGGGAGTTCCATTGGTGCGCAATCGCAATATCTTCGAACTCTTCAACATAAAGAAGTATGTTCTCAGATCCATCATACTTTGGAAAACCCTGAAGTGGATGAAGTGAATTCTTTTCAGAATACGACGTGGGTCCCAGGTTCGGAGTCCATTCAGGAGCTTCGGCCCTGAGCTTACGCCCGGATTCTGTCGGTGATTTACTTCGTTGTCTGAGATTTCTCTCATGTGTGTGTTCAAGGCGGTGTGGAGTCGATTCTCCACATAACCGTCTTACCAATTCTTCTCGGCTCTCAGGAGTGGCGTCTTTCATGAGTTCAGCAAACCGATCGACCATCTTCTGCTCGTTGCTTCGTTGAGAGGCTTCAGAAGATGCTGCTTCAATCTTTAGTCGGGCGTCGGCTTGGCGTTCTTCTTCTTCGGCGCGTTTCTCTTCCTCCTGGAGTCGCTTCTCTTCAGCAAGGGACCTCAGCTTGTCCTCCTTCTCTTGCTTTCGTGTTTCTCGGGCAACACGGCGTGCTTCCCGAGCTTTCGCTCGTTCTTTTACGAGCTGATCACGTCGGCGTCTGTATTGGAGTTGCTGGGAGAACCTTGCGGTTATTCCGTTGGTATTCATCATTATGTATCGTAATTTGTGTCAATAAAAAACGTAAAAGTGTTTCGAAAAATTTTGTTTTGTTTCAAAATTGTTTGTACAATTGAATTACGATAATTTTTCGTGTTTTTCAACACGTTTCTTAGGGCAAAACGAGGTAGCAAGTTTTATAAACTACCCCGCACCTCCACCATATATTGTGACGGACCTTTTTCCACTAGTAGAATCTGCTCTTTTAGGTTGATACGAGCGAGTTTTCACTCGTATGGATAGTGAGTGGCTAGGTCACTAATTCTACTGGCCCGGGAGGACTAGACCAATATAACGTCTATTTCGTGTCCTCACTAGTCTCTGGCTAAAGACTTCACAGTCTTGAGGATCTTTAATCTCTGTATCTCTCGGACTTTCGTCCGTAAATCTGCCCTAAGAATCGTGCAAAATATACTCACTCTCTTGTGTTGCAGGTTTGCACCTGTTGGGTCATCGAAGTATCCAAAAAGGTGAAGAGCTGCAATGATGAAATGCACAACCACGGAATTTTAGTCAAAAACAATTAAACACCACTGTTTAGTTTAAATATAAAATCGTTGTTTATTTCGTAGATAAAAACATTAAATGAATCGAACTGGTTTAAGAACACAACACATAGAAATAATAACATTCAAAATAATATCTAAAAACCTAGCCAGAATTGGGCATAGGTTCGTTATTTAAGAACTAACTGAAAATCCTTCAAAAATCTATCCCAATTTGGGCATAGATTCTCTGTTTTAAAAATGCTTCCTTACATACAAAAACACGGCCTTTTTATACCCAAAAAGAGGATACTGAGAACACTTTCTCAGTAGCCCCTGATTGGGCAAAAACAAAAGTAAAAACCAAACTGGCCAATCAAAAGTGATTGACCAGTGGTCACCAAAATATTAGACACGTCACCCTTTTAATTAAAAGGGGAAAAAACGAAAACAACTTCGAATTAAAATGATAAGAATCCACTCATGTGGAAGGATAATACAATGGTAAAGAGGGGAGAACGTTAAGGTCAAGCTAAAAATAGAATCTGGGTCAATCGGTACCTATTAGTACCGAGTGGCCCAGAAGCTACAAAATACACAGTGCCTACAAAATTAAAGAAACAAAACGGCGCTAAATTAATAAAATAGCGGCGGCCCCAAAACGTCTCACTATTGTAGATGGCGGTACAACAGAAATTTCATAATGTGTTTGTTTTGTGTTTGAAATGTTGTGCATCAGAGCAATGATTGAATAATTACGTCGCAACTTGGCTGTGTCCGGAAACTAAAGAAAACTGAAATGTAGCATCCGGAAATAACATGTCTGTAAATAAAAAGTAGGGATGGGACATTCGAGTCCTCAAATCTTGAAAAACATTCGGCGAACATTCGTCAAAAAATTTGGCGAACATTCGTCAAAAATTTCGCAAACATTCGCCAAAAATGTGGCGAACATTCGTCAAAAATTCGGCAAACATTCGTCAAAAATTCGGCAAACATTCGTCAAAAATTCGGCGAACATTCGTCAAAAATTTTCGCGAACATTTGCCGAAAATTCGGCATACATTCGGCGAACATTCAACAAAAATTTGGCGAACATTCTCCAAAATTTGGTGAACATTCGCCAAAAAATTGGCAAACGTCTGTCAAACATTTGGCGAACATTCGCCAAAGATTCGGTGAACATTCGCCAATTTGAAGTACCGACCTCGTGTTTGGTAGTCAGAGACAATACCACATGGGCTATTCAGACACTTACCAACTTCAGGATTATTTCATAATTATATATATAATATCCCAGGTCTGTGTGTGTGTGGGTGTGGAGTAACAAAACCATTGAAGCACGTCGGAATTTATATAAATTTGAATAAATGAACCGGTTTTTTTTTTTCTTAAGGTCAACTATATGTTGAACTCTTCCTTTGGAAAGTGTAGAAGGGGGGGGGGGGAGAGAGAGAAAAGTGGGAGGGGGTGACTGAAATTGAAATGAAAGGAGTAAAAAAAAGAAAAAAACGACGCGCATGCGCACAAATGCCTGTGAATTTTGCTCCCGTCATTTATGACGGGTTACCCCACTAGTAGTAAAATGTTAGTAAGCTTTGAGCGTTACACTACAAATTTACAAACAAGGAAAACTATATTAATACTAGTGGGGTAACCCGTCATGTATGACGCGACATTCTAGTCTAACTATTTAAGGTCACTCAATGAAGGACGTTTCCTTCTCCTCTCTCCCCCACCGCCCTCACATGTGTTTGCCCTTTTTCTTACAGCGTTACACATACACAGACAGACTTGGCTTAATATACAGTATTGCTTTCTTGAGAAGGGTAGGTGAAGCTAGCATAGTTGTCGGACACTTTTTCTTCACAGACATGTTGTTATATATGGGGCGACCTTCAGTGAGAAAGTCAAAATGTAAAAAAATAACATTGTGTAGACATCAATTTTGCACCATTTGGCCCTCCTTCAGACATTTTATGGCCTCGAATTTGCGCAGAAAAATTGCAAAATCAAGTACATCCGGAAATTCCTTTCTTTTAAAGAATTTGTCAAGGAAACGGAAAGTAAATCAAACTTCTAGAATCCTTACAGGATAAAGAAGTACTGTAATCTTCAGTTTCCGGACACAGTCACTATCTTGTGTCTGTGTATGTGTAGCTTAACTTGAGAGATTTTCTTGAAGATTTGCTTCAAGAAATTCTCATCTTCTTCCCTGCGACAAATTCATCACTGGAAATTGCCCTTTTCCTCATACGCTCATCATCATCATCATCATCATCATCAGTGCCATTGTCACTGAATGATATCGCAATATTATCACATTTATCACCATCACCACCATTAAAATGACAACACACTCTCAACTGTTTTAGTTAAGCTGAATTAAACAGTAATTTCTTTTTTTTTTTAAAAAGTATAACGTGAAACGTTAACTTTTTATCCAACACGGAAGGAAGCTTGTGGATTTCTGCGTGAAATTCTGCATAGAAATTAGAAGATGTAACTGAATCACATGACGATATTTTTTTTTTTCATATTTTGCTTCCTTTCAAAATAATACATTTTATAGAAATTTGAAAATGAACAAATTTTATTTTTATGGAGGTGTTATCAGAGGATTTGTTTTTTTTCCATTCAATTTATAGACCATAAATCGAAAAAAAAAATCGGCTGATAACGCGTTCAGAAACATAAAATTTATTCATTTTCAAATTGCTATGCAACTTGAAGTTAAAATAAAAAAAAACGATAATAGAAAATTTGAAAATTGCTATCTATCGCATCCATTTGGTGTAATTGGCCCATTATACGAAATGTACGTCCATTTCGCTAAATGAATATAAATTAACGTGCGATGCAAAACACGAAATGGACAGACATTTCGTGTAATGGACAATTACACCAAATGGATGCGACAACTATATCTATCTATTCATGTGATTTGTTTTAAAATAATAATGTTGCTTCTAAAAACGCAGAATAACCAAGATTTTTATACCATTATTTTTTCATTTGCATGATTTGCAATGGCTGCTTATAAAAAACTTCAAAATTGATTTTCAAATTGCCAATTCCATATATTCCATTTGTATATATAGGCCTATCGTCATGAAACGTAATTTTAGCCTATTTTAGTTTGTAACAAAAAAAGTTGCGCCCATGGGTTTTGTGGGCTTCATGGGATTTGTGGGCCTCATGGGCCTGATGAACTTTATGACTCTGGTGGGATGGGTTCACTAGAAAATTTTGTGGGCTGGGCTCACTCCAAAGTTTTGTGGGCTTGCCTCATTCTGAAGTTTTGCAGACTGGGCTAAACCTGAAGGTTTTTTTTTACTAAATGTAGGTTTCCACTGTAAATAAAGCCACAACTTCATTTACAAAGTATAAAATAAACATTCTTCTTTGGAACCGACACAAACACAAACACCTGACAACATTAAATTTACATTACATTTTAATTGGGGTCAAATGAAGAAAGAGTCCTTTTTTAAACATTCTTCTTCATCTTCTCATTTCTTAATGAAATCTCACCATTAAGAAACACCTTCTTGTGGGTCAAGTAAACTGATTGAATAAAGATTTCTAATAAAAATTCCTCTCCAATTTGTCTTAAAGGCATCTCTTCCAAACAATTTAACCTGGAAGATAATTTTTTTTAAAAAAAAAAACATTTCTTAAAAGTATTGACCTCATAAGTCAAAAAAAAGATATTCTTCCTTTTATCAACCAAAAAATCTCATGGTGTCTTGTCCATCGTATTTTTCTTCCAGGTGACCGTTGGTTTGTTTCTTCTCTTGGATGTCTGTACTTGACCAGAGGCCTGTTCTATAGAGTCGTTCCAGCTGATCAATCCTTCGACGATGAAACCTACGCAGGAATCTTCCGTTTTCGTATTTGGTGGTGCGGTGAATGGTTGGAAGTGACAGTAGACGACAGGCTGCCGACAGTCAACAACAGACTGGTCTTTGTACAAACTCAACATTCGAACCAGTTCTGGGCGGCACTCTTAGAAAAAGCTTATGCCAAGTGAGCCATGCATGGATGCAATCGGAAACTAAAGATTATTTCTTTATGCTGTAAACTAGAACGGTAGCGCTGAATCATTTAATAGTATTTTCATGAAACATGAAAATATCCTTAAGCGATTGAGCTACCCTTCTAGTTTTTTATACATATTCAAGTTGCTCTTCATATTTTGAACCTGAAAGACAAAATAACCAGATTCCGAGAGACGTTTACTCTTTAAAACCACTGAAAGTCTTCCTTTTTTTGTTTCCTAGACTCCATGGTTCCTACGAGGCCCTCAAATACGGATGTTCCTTGGACGGAATGGCCGACTTGACCGGTGGCATCACGGAATCCATCAACATAAGACAAGATCCGACAACATGCGGACGGATGCTCAACAAATTACTAGATATGACATCGGTTGTGACCAGTACAGTCTTACAAACACAGGTCAATATCAGGAGTATGTTGTGTCCAAGTTTATCGATGACCACTGTGGCACTGTCCACAGACTTAGAACTTTTGTATCGATCCATGTTAAACAAAAACAGACAAGGAACCAACCAGAGAAACTATCCAATGGAATTCTACTGGGAACAAACTATCGAATTTTGTCTTTGGACAAAGTAAGTTTGTACATTTTAAGGTTTGTGGGTCAACTTCATTGCTATAAAGTTCTCATGTTTTTTGCTGAAAAAAAGGTGGAAACGTTTTCTGGAGAACATGTCCAATTGATTCACTTGAAAAATCCACTGGGAGCCGTTTCCGAATATATCGGAGCGTGGGCACGAGAGTAAATATTCTTCTCGAAAGAACTTTTCTTTTTCTAACCAGTAGATTTTGATATATTTTCAGTTCGGCAGAATGGGAAGAAGTGTCGGCCGAAGAAAAAGAAAGGTTGAACGTTAAGTTTGCAACCGAAGGCGAGTTATGGTAAGTCCGAATCGAGATAATTCTTCCGACATAGGCTCTTGGCACACACAGAACACTTCTGAGTGTTTGGGTTCGATTGCAAGATGAAGTCGGCATGTGACGCGTGAGCAAAAGTCCAGCGTCTTTGCATAGCAATACATTGCAACCACATCCCCCCACCACTGGTGGTCGTTCCCGCTTTTGGAAGCAGCTTGTGTGCAAAAGACCAGCGTCTTTCCATAAGCGATAGAATGTCAACCACGGCCTGCAGCCACCTGCGGGATCGTTTTGCAATCGAGCTCGACCATTCAAAAGTGGTTTGTACATAGTTGTAACTTTCTTGCAAACAATGCAAAAAAAAAAATTCCGTTATTCTGCAAATGCTCATATAACTTAAGGTTGACACATCAAGAGTTCGTTCAGACGTTCACACATCTCGAAGTGGTCCACTTGGACGGTGAAACGAGTAAAGACGAGCCAACGTTACGTAACAAAGTTCCGTGGCAGATGAGAATGTGGCAAGGTGCCTGGCAGAAGGGAGTTACCGCAGGAGGATGTCGAAATAATGCAGGTTCGAAATTTTTTTCGAGCGAACCACCAGCAATTCGTGCATTCAGTGCCGTAAATACGTAAACAAACACTGCATTATATTTTTTTTGTGTGTGTTTCAGATACATTTCATTTGAATCCTCAGTTTCATTTGATTCTTTCGGACATGGAAGAAGTGGTCATCTCTCTGAATCAACACTGTATCTTAGAACCAAAAGTGATCGGATTCACTGCTTATCATTTGCCGAAGAACAACGTGGACGGAATCGGAAAAGCTTTCTTCAAGAAGAATAAATCTCTCGTTAACTCTCAGTATACAAACAGTAGACAAGTGACTCAGAGGTGTCAATTGGAACAGGGTGGGTACATGGTGTTACCCACCACTTTTGAACCGGGACAGGAAGCTAGTTTTACGCTCAGAGTCTACTCTTCGAAACCACTTAAACTTAAGTAAAAAAAAAACTCTCAGGATTTCAACTGACTGGTCATTTCTTGTAATATGATTAAAAGCGTCGGTTTTCTTCTTCTTTTGTATTCTGCAAAGGTTGATCGATACGACACCGATCATAGTGAAGCCGGCCGTACTCAAGGCTCCGTTGACGGTCGAGGGTAAAGGAGGATTGAATCAGTACGAGGCCGTCTTTATGCAACTGGCCGAAGAACACAAAACGATCAACGCTTTCGAACTGCAGGAACTTTTGGAAGCAGTTTTACCGAACGGTTCGTTAAGTGCATCTTTTTTTGCTTGTTTTCATACCGATCCGACTTAACTCTCGTAATCAAATGTTTTATGTTATTTGTTAAAATTCACTCTTTTTACACAGAAGTGAACTTCGTAACAAGTTACTTTTTTCTGTTTCAGATTACGTCAAAAGTTGTGCGAGCCTCGAAGTTTGTCGCCAGGTTGTTTTAACTTTGGACGTATCCTTGCTCCAAAAACGTGAAAGCGTTACTAGAGCTGTAGATTAGGGCTCGACCAGTACTATAATTTTTCCGATATGCCTGCCAATAACGATTGTTCAGAAATGTCAATCAGAGATGTCAATCCTTTTAATTTTTCTTTAAAATACATTAGGGTCTTGGCACACGACTCACTTTTTAGTGGTCAAGTTTGACTACTACGTGTGTCTCGTATGCAAAGAAACGGCGTCTTTCCCTAGCACAGTGTTTCTCAAACTGTGTGTCAGGTGGTTCGCAGACAAGACCAACGAGAAAACATAGTTTAACACTGTGACCGTCAGAATCGAAGTTACAAAAAAAAGACTATAAGTCCACTAATTCAACAATAAGAACCTTGGCACACAGACCGCTTTTGGTAGTCGCTATCGACTGCAAAACGCAGTTGCAGCCGGTTTGGCTGTGGTTGCTATATATTTTTTTATGTAAGTCTGAAGACACGGTCTCCCACAGACCATATGTCACGTTTGTCTCGTCATGTATGGGATGTGTGAGACAGAAGCACAGTTCACTTGACAGATCGACCTTGTCTGTAGAAGACCGTGTGTCTGCAAACCGCGTCTCATAGTGTATGGCTAGCTTAATATACTGTACTAATTAAATTACGGGTGAAAAACGCGCGTTTCTTTCAACATTAAAAGACACTATTGTTAGTTTCTTCTCGAATCTAGAAAAATTCTAGGTCAATTGACGTTCAATGGCTTTTCATATAAAAAAAAATATGGCCCTTAACTTTTTCGACTCTTGCATTTGCTGAATGAAAACAGTCAAGTGGAAACGGAAGATTGAAGTTTTCCGATTTCAAAGATCTGATGTGTAGCCTCAAGTATTGGCAAAATATATTCAAGAACCACACCAAAGGAACAACAGGAATTCTAAGAGCAGAACGTTTACGAGACGCCCTTCTCGAAGTCGGTACGTAACTGGGTACGGTACTGGTACCAAACATTACCTTAGAATCTTATAGGCACCTGTTACTACCTAAGCTATAGGTCGAACACAGTCCCAATCGGCACTAAAACAACGAACCGACATAATGGCAACCGTTGAGGTTTATGTAAAAATGTTGGCCTAATGATCCAGCCAACATTCTGTTTGGCCGTTGGTCCAACTGTTGTCTGTACTTGTTGACACAACAATAGCTGAACTTGTTATAAATAACTGATTTTTTGATTTATGAACCAACATTAAGTTTGCCAGTGTTGGGCCACTTGTATTTTTACAACATTGGGCCAACATTAAATAGACAAAGTGTTAGGCCAAAAGGTTGTTGCTAACTGCCAACGTTTTGTCAATTACATAAATTCCATACATTGGGTCAACATGTTGTGCTACTTGGGGTGGTTCCCAAAGTTTGTGGTGTGCCGTGAGTTTTGCTAGGTGTGCTGCAAATTTTCGTATGTTAAAATTGTTCATAATAAAATTTAATATTTTCAAATAAGTTTTAAATATTTAAAAAGGCAAAATAAACAAAACTTTCCTATTACAAGTCTGCACTAAATCAGTGTGTTCAGAAAGGATGTTTTCTCTGGATTTCTCCAGTCAAAAAATACTGTGCCTTCAGCAAAAATAAAAAAAAAAATAGTTGTCCACCGGGTCATTGGAGGAACCACAGCGGATTGCTGGTTGGCATCGTTTATGGTTAAAACTAGGGCGGTATCTGATCGCCTTCGAGAGCCTCTAATTTTTGCTCCTGATCAAAGAAAACATTCTTGGCAAATGCGTTCGCTCTAGGTTGAACCCACTGGTATAATACGCTCGTAAATAACGATTGGTTCGTAACTTGGGTATTCTTTCAACAAGGAACCACAATTTCCAAGCTACGGCTACAAAATTGTTATATATAGGTTGCGCTTGAAATGCACAGTAAGAGAAATTAGGAATACAAGCTCGTGCATAGACGGACTACGTGGATCCTAGTCAAAAGAGAATTTTCGATAACTTTACAATTTCATTCGAAACTAAATATCTTTTTTTTGTTGTTGGTTTTTCATTTAGGGTTTCAACTGAATATGGAAATACTTTCACTTCTTGTTATACGTTACATGAGAAAAGATGGAACTCTACGATTTGGAGATTTTGTGGCAGCTATTTTACACTTGACAATGGCATTTGGTAAGAAACTGTGAACGACAGAAGAAGAAGAAGAAAGAAAAAACAAACACACATGCACAAATGGCATTCTTTCGATTATTATGAGCCGGCGGTGCTTATCCTGGGTAAGAGTAGAATCAGACATGCTGAAAAAAAAAACCCAGCAGAAATTAAAAATCAGAATATTTTTATGATTCTTTTCACTGAAAGATATATATCTCGCTTCTGTTAAATTCCCCCTTACAAAGCGAAATTCCGTGGAAATTTTGTTAAGCTTGTGTGATTCTCTTCTCTAAAAAGCTAAAGGACATAGTTCGAGCCAAAGGTGTGTGCAGTAAGGACAGGTAGTTAGAAGTCGGGGAGAACTTCAGTTGGCTCCACCCTTCTTATGACGACCGGCAACTTCTAATTGGTTGGTTATGTAGTCTGACGTCACATGCTCCGCCCTTGTCAACGACGAACCACACAACAAACCAATTAGAAGTTGTCGGTCGTCATAACAAGGGCGGAGCCAACGGAAGTTCTCCTCGATTTCTAACTGCCTGTGCAATAAGGTGGAAGAGCTGTACATCGAGGCTAAACAGCTCCTATTAGAAAGAATGTGTCAAAACAAAAATGGCCGCCAAAATATTGAACAGCTACCTTCACTAAATTTACTTAAAAACTCGATTTAACTAACCTTAAAAAGCACACAAACAATGGTGACATCTCCTTCCAGCCTTTAACAAGTTCCTTTCACTGAATTTCTAATAATTAAACCAACTTTTCAACTTAAAAATATCGCGAAAACTAACAACACAAAACGTTCCCAAAAACAGCAACAAAAGAAACACAATCACATGGCTCTGAACATAATATGACATATAATCCTAATATGTCATAATATAATTGAAATCATTTAGCAATCTGATAGGGTAAACTAAAATGGAGTCATTAAAATTAAATGAGATACAAAAAAAAAACGCCATATTAGTTCACCCATTTCATTCAACCACAGTAGTTACTACAAGGCTTGACAAGAATGCCTTTTTTCTGCAACGTTCATCCTGGCAACATGTGTTTCTATTATGAACCGTAACCGCATACGTAGACATGAAGGACTTAAACTGTAACCGCAAACGCGTCAGTAATGTTCCCCCCCCCCCCCTACTTACAAAGTAATCAATTTTGTAATTGCGATGTAAAGAATAGTTCCTTTATATTTTATTAAATTTCTAATTAGAAATCTCACAATTTTATTAATTAATATATATATTTTTTTGAATTTGTAGCAATGTTTGAGAAAAAGGATCCTCTGCAAAACGGATACATTAAACTTAATTTGACTGAAGTATGAAAAATCATGGTTATTTTTTTTTTTAATATTTCAAAATGTAAAATTAATATTTACTTTTTTATTTTTATTTTTGTTTCAGTGGCTAAAAAGTTGTCTTGTTTGCTAAGAAACTAAAAAACTTCAAGAAACAAATAAAAAGTTAATTTACAAATTAATTCCTACCTCAATTCGGGCACTAAAACTATGAAAATATATTTTAAAACATAAAAAAATGACTTCAAACTTGGACCAATCATTTTTAAATTAAAAATAATAAAATCCATTTTATATAACTTTCATTTGTATAAATCGTATATAATAAAAGATGAGGAAAGAAGAAAAAAAAATGAGTAATAATTTTCATCCTGTAAATAAAATATAATGTATTAAAAAAAATATTGGTTTAGTTTTCTAACTATTTATTTTTTTGTTTTGTAAAACTTTTTTTTTTCTAACTTAAAACTTATCGGAAAATGAATCAAAAATCGTTTTGTCTTTCAAATGTTTCTCACTTTAAAGAAGAAGAAGAAAAAAACATCATAAAAAGAATATTGTTTCATGAGTAAAATTTTACTTTTTTTCACTTTTTACATAAAATGTAATTTTACACAATTGAATAACTTATGCAAGTCAATTTTTTTAATCCTTTTTTTTCATTGTTGTATTTTTTTTTTGTAATCTTGATTAAAACCTCTTCTGCCATTACCGATGAAATGTTCATTAATAATAATAAAACAAAATTAAATGTTGATGATGAAATTGTGTTTTTTTTTTTACAAAATAAAACGTATGTCAATGATTAATTTACATTTAGAGAGAACTTTCACAGTTCAGATTTAGAATTTGTTTTTTTTTAATGTCAATATGGGATTATTTTTTTCTAATCAGATCACAAAGTCACATTTTGTTTTACAAATTTGTTTCAGGTCAGATCAATTTTGTTGTTGTTAGAAGTTAAGTTCGATTTGAAACCGTTGTAAATTAAGTTTTTTTTTTAAAAAAAAGTTTAACAGCCATATTCTAAAACGTTACGTACCAGGTAATTAAAATAGTTTATAAACAGCTGATTTGCTTTCAGAAGAACAAAATTAAGAAAAAAACAGAAAGTGTTTTAGAAACTAGAAGAGTAGCTCAACTCGCATAAGCTTATTTCAAAAGATTTAGATATGAAAATCCCCTTAAATGATTGAGCTACCCTTCTAGTTTTTAAAAACGCATTCAAGTTTATTTTCATTCTGCACCTGAAAGACCAGAATAATCAGAGTTCGAGAGGGTGTTTCACTTATAACCACCTAAAGACAATGCTAAGCTCCAAATAAAGCTAAACTTCCTTACAGTCATATTCTAACACGTTACTTAAGCTAAAGTGAAACTTAAAATATAAACTTGAAAACTTTCCATAGACTTACTATGAATAGTTTTGTCTTGCATCACAGTTTAAGCTTAACTTTAAATCAAGCGAACTTGTTTGAATATGGAGATTAGAGTTGCTAGTTTTATTTTAAGTTATGTTTTAAGCAACGTTTTAGATTACAGGAAATAAAAGAGTTTCTCCTAATGAACCACTAGAAATATGCATATTATTTTAATAAGTAGGGATCGGATTTTTATGCAAATATCAAACATTTCTCAACCAGTTGCCTAATAAACGTAAGTGCCCTTCACTTTTAATTACCCAATAAACGTTTTGATTGACGTACATTCGATATGCTTTAACCACAGATCGAGAAAACACTAGCAAAATACTGCATTTAAATCCGATCCTCATTAATAAAAAAATATAATTAAAGGAAGATGTTAATGAGTCAATTAGATGATGACATTGGGCCAAAGCTTTAACATTTCAACAGCCACATAGTTAATAAGAACATTACCCTAAGATAAAATAGCAACAAATTACACATTTTATAATTCTAAAAGACACATAAAGACAAACATGAGGGGAGACAACAAATAAACCTTGAAAAATATTGCAAAAAAAATTTTTTTTGAAAAAACTGAAAAAACTCAAAAATCACTTCATTCTTAATTCTTATATAAAAAAATCCAATCCATTGTTGGGTTTATTCTATAATATTTTCTTAATATTCCGTTTTTTTATATCAATGTTCCAAATTCAGTGAAAAATATGAAATAACAATGATACCGAAATGAAATACAAATTAAAAAGAGAAACAATATTACTTGTCAGATGATATAAAATAAAACTTTTTGTAGGGGATTTTATATAATTAAAATTGCCAAAAAAAAAGAGCAACTAACTAGTAGTTTTTGTGCAAAATTCTGATTTCGATAAAGTAAAAACAAAAATATTTGTACAGTAAAATCAGGATTTGTAGGTAGCATGTTTTTTAAAGTGATGAGTAGGCCTAAGGTCAAAAGATTTATGCGTTTTTAATCAATTTGAGAATGTTTAGAGCAGTGATTCCCAAAGGGTGTGCCGTGAGTTTTTCTAAGTGTGCCGCGAGATTTTGGATTTTACATTAAATGTATTAATTTAATATTTTAAATAAATTTCAACTTTATTTATAAAAAGCAAAAGCTAAATTTTTTTTAATTACACGTACGCACCTAAACCAGGTTGTATCCTTAGTTGGGGCCCACACTAAATAAGACAAAATGTGTAAGCTTCAGACATTTTCTGTCTGTTCTGACTACAACCGACACTAAATAAAAACTAAAGAAAAAGTGAAATGAAAAGTACATTTTAACATTCTCGTCTGATACAGGCAAGTAGCCCTGATGGCTACATGCTAAGTCAGACAAGACATCTTGTCCTTTGTCTTGTCTCATTCTACCTGCACCTACCTCAAAACGCTAATTTGTATTTTATGCTTGACTCAGACCGTTTTAAACATTTTAAACATTCAGTATGCACCCGGCCTAAGGGTGTGACATTGCACACTAGCGTGCTGTGAGTCCTGTGCCGTGAGCAAAAAAAAAATTGGGAACCACTTGGTTTAGAAGCTAGAATAACTAAATTAACTGCTGTCTTCCACGCTTACTCCTTCTACAAACCTTAATTTATAAGAATTATAGCCTCCAAACGGGCTCATTGATTGAGAAACGCATATTTATTTTGGCCTTAGACTGATGAGGAGAAAAAAATGAATTTTTGTTTGATAAACTTACATCATCAGAATTAATAAACCAACAACTAAGCTCAATTTTTCCCTACAAAAAACTATTTTAATCATTTAACATTATAAAACTAATTTTCTAAACTGCAACTTCATGAATTTAATAAACAAAAAAAGAATTCGAATTGAATGAGAAATATATTGTACGGACCCAGAAAAAAAATGTTATTTGTATTATGTTACATTTTTCTACAATGTTCAATGATAAAAAGGAAACGAAGAAGATGTATATTTATTAACATTAGAAGAATTTGTAAATTATAAGTACTATTAAATTTTAATTAATTGTGCATTAAATGACACACAAACCAGCGGGATTACTAATATTATTAATCAAGAATTAGAAAACAGTTTAGAAATTTGCTTGCAATAAAATTCAATAAAATGAAGAAGAAAAGAGATACTTGTAGATAAAATTGTCTTACTTTGATAAAATTAGTTGTATTTTTATCCTTGTCCATTAGTCATTTTAGTAAAAAACAGAAAATTGTTCATCAAAATTTTAAATTGATAATTTCTATTATAAATATTTTAGAATTAAATCAAATGAAAATACAGAATGTGTCAATCAAAAACCTTTATATTTCTTTTTAATGTCAAGAGAAAGTTAAGAATATGTATTTTCAACGATACATTAATGACCAATGTCTATGGAAGTTCATATGTCAACATATCTTTTTGAATATCAAACTCCTGAACACTAATACCTAGTACACACCTGATAATTTAAATTCATTTAAATAATTAACGTGTTCTACAGAGCCCTGTGAAGGGCAAACAAACAATATATCTAATTCCATTTATTCAGTTAATAACCTGAAAATATTGAGTTAATACTTAAATATAATATATAAACTATTGACAAAATATTGATTTAGTATTTCAATTTAAAATATTAATAATAAAGTCAATTTTTATTTGGTTCATGTGTCCTTAACTGGATTCTGTATAATTCATTCAAACACATTTAATTTGAATTCATTTAACTCATGTGTGTACAAGATATAACTCAAAAGAAATAATGTTTACATATGAATAATCCATAAACATTGTTAATGATCTACTGCTGTGGTTTCCAAAGTGGGGTAACACGATACCCCAGAGGGTACAAAAATGTCATTTTAGTTTTCATGTGTTTTCCAAGGTGCCAGAATTTGATTTAAAAAATATCGAAAAAACAATTTTTTTAAAATTTATATATTAACATTATAACCATATTTTATTTAAATCATGACATAACTTTTTAATATCAACAAATTAAGAAAGTTATCAATGAATTTTTTTTTTAAATAAAATATGTAAAAAAACAGCTGCTAAAATCTTTTTAAAAAATCTTTAAATTAAGTGATTTAAATCACAACCACACTGGTGTTTTCACAAATTTATCTCCATTTTTTTTCATTCATACTTTAAGCAGCTTTGCGAACAAGGGTGGTTGATTTTTTTATTTCTGATTTTTATTTTAATTCTTACTAAATCAGATTTCTTTATTATTTAAATCGTAAATTTTTATTTAAACCAAAAATGACTTCAATTTTTTTATTGTTATTGTTAATAATTAGCATTATTTTTTCTAAAAATAAGGTATACTTAATGTACAGAATTTGTAACAAAAGTCCGTTCTCAATTAATGTTTATTAAATTAATTATTCAAGTGAACAACTTATTGGCATTCTTACATTCAAATATCAGGAAGATAAAAAAAATCTTCCTGACATTTGTCATACAGGAAATGTTCTGCATGAAAATCGAACTGTATATAACTTATTTTCTGACAATGCATTATTTCAGCTACACCAGAACACATTACAATTTCTGTTAGGTTTATATCTTAAGAATTTTGACAATGCATTTCACATGCTGCAATTGAATTCTTGTCCCTCTGCCACAGGCCTGTGGGGCTATTTGCAGAAAAACTTGACAAATGTCTATGAAAACGGACTTCTGGTAAAACACTTATACATGAATTAATATTAAATTAACTTTTCAAATCAACAGTTCATATGAAAACATGTTCATTGGATAAGTGGAAAATCTTGTTAGAATTACTTGATATTTAAACTGAAATTTGACAAACCTAAAATACACAATCAAATAAAAATCACCGCCACCTTGTTCGTAAACGTCCCAAAATATATTTTTTTTATTTCGAAACAAAAACATTATCTGACATCTCCAAACTATATAATCATTTGTACTGACACAATGAATTATTTCATCTTTAAGAGTGATGTTAATTAGAAGTAAAGAATGACAGAAAGTAAAAGAAGGAAAAAAAAACTTGAAAAATAAATCTCTTCTTCTAATTAATTGAAATATGAAGTTAAACCACACATTTATTTTTATATAACTGTGACTTTCATGGATGAACTGTGGAACAACTGGAAGAATTCATGGGGCATTTTTGAAGTTTTTCTTTGTGTTTGAAATAGAGGGTTGTGGTATAGGGCAGTGTTGAACCTTTTGAAGGATAGGTGCACAGAGAGAGAGCTACAACATACATGAACTAACTAACTACATATTAACTACCAAACACACACATACACTAGTAGAACAACAACAAAAATAATATTAATCAGTAATAATAATTAAAACGACTATTTAACAATGATAATTAAATTCCAACTTGGGAGGTAGATTGCTGAACAACACTTTTCCTTCAATGGTTATACGTATGACTGGGTGGGCGGTTGGTTGCTTAATTTTAAAACCTAATACACACTTGGATACAAAGTCGTGCAACTCTAGTATCTGGTCTTGTTTAGCGACTCTCGAGATGCAGTCGCTAGACTGTTTAGAGAGAATGCTTCGAAGTCTCGGAACAGTTGAGAAACAGAATTTCGTGTCTTTATCAAACCAGAAATGAAAAACATGATACAATGTTTTGAAGGTTTGATTCAAGGACTCCTCACTTGATGTTAAATTAGGTGCGGACGCGTGATACTCTCTAGATACAAAGTCTCGCAACTGTATTTCACAAGTTGCAAGACAGACCCGAAACACATTGTAGGGTGACTTTGTATCCAAGTGTGTACTAGGCTTAAGGGAAAACTGTAATTTTTTGGGGTGTTAATTTTATTTAGAGATTTTCCAGAGATTCAAGTAGATAAGTGTTATATTACGTGAAATTCAACTTGAACCTCCTAAGTAGAGTTTCAACATAGCAACAACAAAAATGATTGAAAAACGGATGGAAATTATTATTTTAAATTTTATTAATTGGAGCCTACTTGAATCTCTGCAACTCTTGTCTTAAAAAAAATTCACATAAAATAGAAGTTTCCCCTTGAAAGGTCTTACTAGAGCTCAATAAAAAACTATGAAAAAATTCCTCTAAAAAGATAATTTAAGAAGCTAGCGGCATCACTGAGATCAGGTATGATGCAATACCAGGTATAGCCTTTTAACATGGTGCGTTCCGCTTTCATTTAAAAGTGCAACAAGCATTCAAATATACTGTTGTCCATCAACTGATAAATTTGCATAACCTGGTTATGCTTTCTTCTATTTAAAAAAAACCGTTTTGAAAATAGCTGACATGCTAATTAGTGATTCACTTTTGTTCGTTTCAAATCGTCTAGAGAAATAATAACTAGGCTATGCACATTTATCTGTGGATGGACAGTATATTCGAGTGCGTATCACACTTTAAATTACGTTTCGTAAATAACTGCGCACGAAACGGAATACAAACGAAAACCGAACACGCCATACTATACGGTTATAACAAGCATTGATTACATCATACCTGATCTCAGTTGTGTCAATAGCATCTTAACGGGTTGTACAATAGTACGATGAAAAAACCTCTGAAATCAAAAAAAAAAAAGTTATCTTCCAATTTATTTCAGAAAACTCTGAAAATTGAATGAAAAATCTGAAAATAATACAATATTTATATAAAATGTCATTATTTGTAATTAGATTTTCCTGTATTACATGTGAGTAGTAGTACTATTTAGAAGTTTTTTTTTCTAGCTATTTTTATTGAGCTCTAAAGAAGTCCGTAATTGTAGGTTATATTTCATATGTGTTTTGGTGCTTGTTTTTTATATTTTGTGTGATCGAACGTATGATGAGAAAAAGTAAAAAAAAACCATTCATTTAAAATTTGTTAGGCAATTAAAACGCGTATAAACAATGGAAAGAAAACACGAAGATGAAAAAGTTGTTATTAGCCAGCCAAGATTTACCAAAATAACAAAACAATATAAAGCTGTGGTGGCACTTACTTACCGAAAAAATAAAAATTGGAGCATCATTTTCTTTTTATCTTTTCGGCACAAAATTCGTCATAAATCAACAATGAGGAGGTAAAAATAAAAAAAATATATATATATGTATATAACAAATAAGATATATAGCCAAGGTTTCAAATGAGTACCGACAACAAAGTCTTGCCTGAAACGAGAGGTAACAATTTATCAAAATAATAGAAAGCTGCGAAATAATAATTAATAATAAAATACCCCAATACGTTTGCGAAAAATCTATCTTTCATTATTCTACGAACATAGCCGGATCTATGAACAGGCAAACCTAGGCAAACCCAGAGACCCCCCCCCCCCCCAACAACAAAAAGGCCGCATTACAATTTCATAAATTGTAAAAAAATTATTTAATTTTTACATTATTTTTTATTTTGAGGCCAAACACAATTATGTGCTTAAAATACGAGAAATTCGCATTTATTTAGCTAAGAAGGCGCCAAATACAAGTGGCGCATTAAAATTCCCGAAATTATTATAGAATTTTTACATAATTGTGATGTTGAATATTGTGATTTAAAGGGAGGAAGGTGGTCGCCAAAAAATGTTTACTCTTAAAAGTTCTAAAATCGTAAAAAGTATTATCATTTTTACAACATTTTTTTTTTGCATTTCTTTGAGGTAAGGAGGCGCCAAATAAAAAGTTCGCAGTAAAATTCCCAAAAACATAAAAATTATTTTATAATTGTCATTTTTACATATTTTTGACGTAAGACGGCACTGAAATTGTGAAAAATTATTTATTTAATTTTGACCTACTGTGTCTTTGAGGTAGGGGGCCACCTAAAGAAAATAGGGCGCATTAAAATTCCCGAAATCATAAAGATTATTTAAACGTAAGTTTACATAAATTTACATTTCTTTTTTTCGTAAAAGGGGGAGGGGGGGGGCCGCAAAAGTATATATTGCTTAGAAGTGCCAATAATACAAATCCGTAACTACCCACGAGAAGAGAAAAAAAAAGTTCAATTTGTATCGGTTCTGTAAAAATGATTTCCATCCTAATCGAATATCTTTTCGCAAACTTAAAAAAAATAACAGACCTAGAGAGTAACATCGTTCGAAACCCTGGCTACAATTTTTGCTCGTCGACGTTTTTGAACTCGTTTTTAAAAACGGGCAAATAAGGTTTTTTTTGTTGTTGTTGTTTTGTTCAGCAGTGATGCAAGAATTTCTAAAGCCTAGAAAAAAACCCACATTCGCAGTTTGTTTTTAAAAAGTTCTCGTATATATACTAACAATATGTATATACACAAATGTTCATATGCTGCGCACACATAAAAAAAACAAAAAAAAGTGTCAAGAACGCAAAAGTAGCATTTTTTAACAAAAAATTGAAGAATGAGACAGTTTTCTGTTAAACGATTTTTTTTTGGACGTGCGCGACTAGATGAACCGCTACGCAGAAAAAAACAAAATCACCCGTCCAACAAAGAAAAGTCTTAAGTTCTGAACGAAACTGAACAATTGTTTTCTCGAAATATAACGTATCACGAAGAAGGAGCAACTTCGAAGAAGAAGACAAAAAAAAAACCCTCCAAATGTTGCTGCAATCCTTCGCAGCACGGAGGCATACGACTAAAGGCCTTTTCAAGAAGATCACGTTATCTTACGTACACCGTGGTTAAGGTAGTTTAGTTCATCACCATCTCATTATCATCTTTCGAAGATCCTCTTTGCAAACTGAAAAGAGAAGTTACTTCGAAACAACAGATAAGCATTGAGGAATTACAAAAATCTGATGTGTTTCACGTATCAATTCGATGAAGGTGGCCACCAAAAATACTTTTTTTTTAAGTCTTACGTCGGGTTGGTCGGTCGGTCGCTGCTGTCGACACTTCTTCGTACCTTTCCATTCGTCGGCTTTCCGAAAGATCGTAAAAATAATTTACGAGAAACCAACTAAAGAAAGATGAAAGAAAATAAGAACCCTCCAAAAATACACCGAGTTGTCCGTATTTAGGTCTTGAGCCGCCGACGGCAACCGGTAGCATTCTCTACGAAAATGTATAGTAAATTATCTTGTTTCAAGATATATATTCGTGTCTTCAGCAGCTCTTCTCGAACATAACTCGAAGAAGATTGTATTTATAAGCGGTGATGTGAATGGTTCATTTTTTATGTACACTAGTGGAAGAGTGAGTGGTTTCTTTTTTTGTGTTTTTTTTTGTTTTTGTGATGTAAAAAATCCGTCACATCCTCACCACTGGCTCTCGATCGGCCACATTTGACCGATTACACACCCATCATCTGTTTTAAATCCCTCTTATGAAAAAAGGCGGGATATTTTTCGATTTTGTCCTCAAATATATATACACACACACAAATATGCACGCACATAAGATCCCGCTGCCAAAACAAGAGAAGTGTTGGGAGATTTTTTTCTACTGCGAGAGAACCCAATCTCAAAACTTCAAGTCTTCCGAGGCACCAAGATTAGCAATTGTCTTCTTGATGCGCAACGCTGTCAAACGTGCAGCTGCATTGTGGTACCAACATTCCTTCATCACTTTCGACATCACACGTAGAGCCTAAAAAAAAACATTTATCAGTTATTTTAAAAATGCATATTAAGTTATACTAGTTCACTGAGAAGAAGACAGAACTTACACTTACAGAACTCACACATCAAATGAAGCATTTCACTGTTTCAACATCGGACATACATTAAAAACTAAAAGTGGATTCACATTACTCTACAATTTGTTGTAAAGTGCAGTGTGTAATGTGGCAAAATACCACTTGCAACATTTTGTTTGTGTTGTAGACGTAGAACACAAACGCCGACTGCGTGAGTGCCCTAGCACCCATTGAGGCATTCTTAGAAGTGAGGGGGGCATCCATTTTACTATTTTCTATGATTTTTAGACTAGCATTTGCTGAATAAAAATTCCCTAAGTTTTTTTTTTTGAAACTGTGCATTTAGCCCTAAAAAGCACAATATAGTATACTTGTTGGGAGGACTAAAAAAATTACACATCAGCTGTTGAGCAGGGTTTTAGGTTTTTGAAAAGCAGGCGCTTATGCTGCGAAGAATAGAAGTTCGTTTGATAATTGCTTGACGCTGTGAAGCTCGGCTTATATCTGTTTCCTACCGTGCAGTAATCGTTATAGAAAATTAAGTGATGTCAAAATCATGTCAAATTGCTTCGAGTGAATGAATTTCGAATATCCTTGCCATAATCAATCACAACAATACATCCCCTCTTTTATTATAAGATTTTCATGACACCATCTTTAAGTAAAAACTTTTAAGCTTAATTTATGGAAATTTCAAAATTATTAACTTACATTTTTTTTTCTCACTAAATGTTACCTAAAAGTTCATTGAAAAGCGTGAATCCTGTTTGTGCGTGTTAAAACCACCACAAAAGACTTTTTTTTAAATAGCAATCTATAGTCGCCTCAATGTAAGTTGAAGCTTGTTACGTCAGAGGGCTTGATAAAAAAAAATTAGGATTGTTTCATTTTGAATGATTGAAAAAGATGGCCACAAAAGTCCTTAAGAGGCTAGATACATCGTTTAGTTCAAAATTTCTCCGAATGTAGGCGCTGCGATCGTTGTTGACTGAAAAACGGTTTTTTAACGTTTTTTCTCCCGGTTCGAAGTCACATAATAATTAATAGAAAAATAATTTCGCGTGCTAACCTTCTAAAAAGAAAACATTGTGAAGCCAGTAGATTAATGCACGTAATAATTATTTTGTTATTGTTCTGAGTTGTTTTAACGGGAGTTCTTCAAATGTTTGGGTGACGGTTTTTTGGTCCTATGGGACTTAACATGGAGTTAAAAAAACGTAAGATTTTAATTGTTATTTCAAAATAGAAAGCCCTTTTAAAATTTAGAAAAAGGAATAATCCTGAAGGCAATAAACACATGTAAGTACGTGCTAATTTTTCTGATTGCTCTAAATCATTTTTAATCAGAGTTCTCTTATCTTTTGTTGGACGGTGTTTTAGTCCTATGGGACTTAACATGGAGTTTAAAAACGTACGATTTTAAACGTTATTAAAAAATAGAAGGACCTTTTCAAAATTTATAAAAAGGAAACATCGTGAAGCCAATACATGAATGTATGTGCTAATTATTTTGTTATTGTTCTAAATCAGTTTTAACGAGAGTTTTTCAAATGTTTGTGGGACGGTTTTTGATCCTATGGGATTTAACATGGGGTTAAAAAAACGAACGACTTTGAACCTTGTTTAAAAATAGAAGGACCCTTTTCAAAATTTATATAAATCGAGCACGTGAAGAACAATACTTTTTATTGCATTTTGCGCTTTACTGTATTTGAATTGAGCGATTGTGATGCGATTTCTTGCAGTTTTAGTAACACCATATAAGAACACTCATTTGTCTCGTTGTCGTCTGCTCAAAACAACAAGATGGACGTGGATCTAGGCTCTTAAGAAACTTTTTGTTTTAAACCAGTTGCACACGCGGACCACCAACCTTAAAAATCTTATTTAGCATGCACTGACACAAATCGTCTTGAGAAAGTATTGGTCCTAATGGGGGTACACTCCATTCCCCTTATATTAGAGTACTGTACAGTGGCGGTCATATCAAGGTTACTTGGTGACTTAAGAACTTCCGTTCTTACAGTTGAAGTGTAAAAATATTATTCTCTATGGTCTGCAGATTATCTAATGAGAGCTTTGGCTGTCAATCCCCCCTTTTCTATCAGACAAAATGACACGAGCTTAGATTTTTAGTCAATACCTTTGACACGTTCACAAGCTAATGAACTATTTCTAATAAACTAATTTTTTTCTTTTCTTAAAAGTTACTTTTAAAAATGTTTACATCTGCTTTTATAATAGCCTAAAAATTTCTATTGTGCAACTTGATTGCATGGTTGCAAGCAGCAACAACATACAAAGGTTGAATACCGTTTATAACAAGCAGAAATACAACTGCAACTGAAAATATTCCCCGACACGTCAAAAGCAATCCATCAACAACATTAAAACTAGAAAGCAACAAGCAACCAAATGACAAAAAATACCACTCCTCTTTCCATTGGAGAAAAAAATATATATATATATATATATATACATTCAACTCGAGAAATGAAGTCAAAAGTAAATTGCCATTATTGGAAAACAGAAAAATAAAAAATGTCTTCAGTACTGCAAAAGTGATTGAGAGGCTCTTCATTTTTGACAGAAGCCACACACACACAATGAATATAGCAATCGAAATGTCGTGAAGCCGAAATGGACTTCATATCATTTTTTTTAGAACTACGACAAAGAAGTCGTACTTCTCTTTCTCGTACGCGCTCTCTCTTTTTGATGCTCAGCTTATATAGAATGCCAACAACAACAGCAAAAAAAAGCGCATTACGACATACACAAACAAGAAATACCATGATTTGTGATTTTCTTCAATGGGTGCCACTTAATTGCTCATAAACAACACCACATTACGACGACCCTCACACCCCAATTGATGTTCAAACCATAAAACGAATCTTCCGCAGACATTTTGCCAGATCAAAACCCGTTAAAATGTGATCTAATAATCTTCTGACATCTAACAAAATCGTCCACACTCAATTTTCAACATATAATATCCTAATGAAGTGCTCGCCATAAACAAAAACAACAACAAAAAACTACCCGTGTTACGGGTTACCACAATAAAACAGTAACGTTTTACACTTATACGAGAGCGAGATTATTATTTTTCTCGTGAAACACAGTTTCACAATAAAGAAATTCAACTGTAGAAACTAGAAAAACAAAAAAAAAGTGTTAAGACTAACCTCACAAGACTGCCACCTATTAGGAATCGACGGCCTTTGTTTTTCGACGCAAACCACTTTCCTCATTTCTTCAATCGTTGGATCCGAAGGCACCATGTCATAGTAAGGGAGTTGGTAGTCTTCATAGATACCTTTTTAAAATGAAGTGAACGTCAAACACAAAACAACCCGTCGACAATCACGAGAGAGAGAGAGAGAGATAAAAAAAAACCACTAACCTCCAACGTTGCAGCGTCTAGTTATCTCCCAAAGTACGAGACCGAGAGCATAAACGTCGGCACGCTTGAAAGAGTCGAAGTGATTCATGTTGATAGTCTCGTCGAGAACCTCGGGAGCCATGTACCGTTTGGTACCCACACGATTATTCGGAGGAATATCCACCGTATCGGTGGCTGCGTCGTGTCTAACTGCCAATCCCAGGTCAGCTATTGCACAGGTACCATTGTGTTTAACGAGAATATTTTTGCTCTTTAAGTCTCGGTGAGCAATTGCAGGTTTCCCTGTTTACGATTCAAATAATCAACAAATTAAAACTATTATAATCTTCTTGTTTCAATACAATATATCAGTTATGAACCAAAATGTTGTATCAACTTCAAATAAAACACATTTTAAAAACTTAAAAAAGAACGACTCTGTGTGACGTTTGTGTTGATGTTCAAAATTGGTGGATTAACTTTTCTGGAAATTTTAACTCTATCCTGTAATTGTACTGTTAAGCCTGGAACACACACGCGGAATTCCGCTCAGAAAATAATAACAGAATATTTAAATGAGACAATTTTCCATAAAAAGTGAACGGAAAATTCATTAAAAATGAGTTGAACGAAGCTCAACTTTTTCCGTTCTCAAAATATTCCGTTCGAATTCCCACCAATCAGAAAGAAGCATGACGTGACGTGACAAAAAAGCAAATTGGAATGTCCTATTTTCTTTTTCTTTGGCGGAATTCCGCGTGTGTGTTCCAGGCTTTACTGAGACAGGAGTGATTAAATATACCTAGTGTTATTTTGGAATTAACGCTTTATTACAACTAATAAAACTTTTCCAGAGCAGAACAAAATCAAGATACTTATTAAAATGATTTTTTTAATAATAAACAGGTCTAGAATAGTATGTGAATACATTAAAAACGTTTGTCTGAAAATTGACTTGTGATGTATTACTGTAAATGTGATAAATTCGGTAATTATGAATAATTACCGATTATACATATTTACCAAGAACTTTAGGTAAAAGTGATAAATTCTGTTTATATATTTTCTAAATTTTTCATACTTACCGGAAATTATGAATACTTTCCAAGACACTCTGGTAAAAGTAATAAATAATTTCATTTTCATAACTAAGCTAACTTAACCTAAACCTAACATATCCAACATTTTTGGTAAATATGTATAATAACAGGTAATTATTCATAATTACCGAAATATTTATCACCTGTCCACGGTCCACAGTGTTACCACGGTCATAACTTTTTTTTTTAAATTTTCTAATTCGCGAACATTTTCCAGGTTTCCAGACTGAGTGGCAACCTTGTTTTTTCCCATTTTTTTTATTTAGAATTTTAAAAATTCTTGAATGTTCTCCTTTTAAAGCTTTTTTTTTTAGACTTCTGGGCCCCGTTGAGTACTTCTGAGCCCTTTTCAGAAAATTTAATTTTTTTTTTTAGATTTTAGGGTATTTTTTTTAATAACTCGGACTTGAAATTTCAGAAAATAAATTCTGTGACTTTTCCAGGTTTTACACATATTTTTCTCTTTTCCCTGATTTTTTTTTTTTAATTTTCTAATTTCCTGATATTTCCAGGTTGAGTGGTAACCCTTCCTGTACACAATGGAAGATTTAATCTCGTCGACCCTGAAGTATTTTTCTTTTGGGGGCCTTTTCCACTTGAAATAAAATACAATCCAAATACGACCCACAGCTCCAATTTAAATCCGACACCAGTCTGTACAACAAGATATTTAGCTTTAATAGTAATAATAATAATAAAACGTACCCTGAGTTCCCACAATCTCCATATGCAAATGCGCCAATCCATTAGCTATAGACAGAGCCATTCGACACATTCCAGCAGTGTCGACCGTTGTCCGGTTAAGATAGTCAAAAAGAGAACCATTTTCATGGTAATCAGTTATCAACCATAGCTGAGTCCAGGTACCATTGTCTAATATAACAAACAAACAAAAAAAGGAGAAACAAAAGTTAAAAAAAAAAATACATTTGTCTTAATATCTTTGAAATAAAACTCGACTGGACAAACAATTCTTCGAACGAAAGTCCTTCAGAGTTCTCAAAGTTATAAACAATTTCATATTAATGTCGAGAACCAATCTACAAATGCGCTTTTCTAGTCTCTCTCGAATAACCGAGAAATTAATGATTCTAAGAGTAAAACTACATTCAAAGTAGTTGTAAATCACTAAGTAGAAGAAAAAAAAAGGTCACAACAATCTTAATAAAAGTCTGATGTAATAATAACAAACCAAATATTCGAAGAAAAAAAAAAGTGAAAAAACTATTGTTGTCAATGCATTAGAAAGCAAAACAGTTCCTTGTAACCAAATGAATCGCTGAAGAAAAAAACGTATTAAAAGCATTCAGATTTCTTTTTTTTAAAAAAAAGCAACTGCCAACAATAAAAAACATCAGAAAAAAAAAGTTCAGTCGAAAGAATAAAACTGATTCGAAAGCTAGAGTAACTTAAAATATAAAGTTTTACAAAATCACTTAAAAGAGACCAGAAAACATTCTAAGTAATTTAAAAAAGAAATGAACACAATCTCGAGACAAAGACACATATTAAGCAGAAAAATCACCTTTGTTATCGGCCGCAATAAAACCCAATATGTTCTCGTGTCGTAACATGATAGTCTGATAGATTTCGGCTTCTCGAAACCAAGATCTTTCTTCTCGAGACGAGAAAATCTTAACGGCCACGTTTTCTCCACGCCATCGTCCGCGCCATACTTCGCCGAAACGTCCCTTTCCGATAATCTCCAAAAGCGTGATTTGACGAGCAATACTTCTTTGAACCAAAAGCGGAAGACCTACAGCAAACAAATAATATAATACAACGTTTCGAAGATCGATTTTCTAAAAAAAAAATCTTAAATCATCTATGAATGCCCAATTCCCATGCGATTAATCATGAACCAAAAAAAAATTGATCCTCCGATTAACAGAATCGGAAAACTCTAGATTTTTTTTTTGGTTCCGATTTAATCATATAAATTGAATCGATTTAAACCATCATAAAAATAGAATAAATCGACACAAAACCCCTAAACGATTCTTCATTCGATTTTTTTTCCAAAAAAAATTACTGTAGACATCAGCTTAAATGAAGTGAAAAACATATTTTCAACACATTCTGTTAATATTTCCTACAATTTGAGACCCCAATGTCTGCCTAACGTCACATAGAATCACTTTACAAGTTCTGCTTAACCTCCTTAAGCAGAACTTGTAAAGTTACTCCCTCCATAGAAAACGCGATCATTCACGCGATTTGGAAATTCGTTAAGAAACAGAATCAGCTGCATGAATTCTTACGGTTGTTACTAATTCATTTAACTAGTAATCAACAGAAAATAGCAGGAAAACAAATTACTTCATAAAAAATCAAATTGAATTGTATCGAATCGGGTAAAATTTCCGAATTTTAATCGGATTCAAATCATTCGATTCGCTTCATAAGAATCGCTTGATCAATGACTTTAAATTTTAGTCATCCCGTACACAAATGACGAAAAAGACATACCCGACCCAGAACCAGATGTGGTCATTTCAATCATATCTCGAAGAGTCTGTCCACCACCGAGCATCGGATGGTCAGCACCATCGATAACAATTTCAACTTCGTTACGAAAACGTTGCATCGTCTGTCTTTGCTGACGCATCGACAGTACGACGACAAATACAACGCAAATCAAACAGATCGGTATGACAATAACCAAAGCCTGTTCGATAGGCCTCAGGTTAGGACTTCCACTGCCATCTTCACCCGTAACTGAATTATCGTCCAAAGGAAAATAATAAAAAGCCATTAGTTAATCGGTTCATTAATATGGTACAAACAGACATTACAATCACAACATTAAACTCGAAACAAAGACAAACAGTTAACATATTACTTGCGTTATTGTTCAAAAACTGCCAAGTCGTAACTATTTGATCGAACTCTTTGTATTAAGGTACAATTTAGTTTAATTCCAAAGTACTTTTTTGATCTAAAAAATTATTTTTTATGATCTTAAAATATAATTCCTTGGAGATGAATTGGGATATTAACCTTTTTTTTATAAATTTTGTTAATGTTTTAAACTTTGTTAACCTACATTAAATATTTATTCTAATCAGTCTGCAATTCGAATGATTGTATATACATGTAATACAGATATATATACAACTTATAAATTCAAAATTACTTGAATGAAGTTAACTGGAATTCTAACAGAACCTCTCATAACTAACATTCTCTTACCCCCCCCCCCCCCCTTCTCTACTTTTTGAAAGTTCATTAGAATTCTCATTAACTATATACCACACATTACACATTACTCCATATCAACTGTCTAATTCTGTAGACGACCATGTTAATAAGTGTAAAAAGTAGTAAGAAGAAGAAAAAAATAGTGGCATATCTCAATCTTTGCCTAATTTCTAATTTGCATATTGCAGTTAAGCGTCAAAATAGAAAAAAAAATATACATATATAATGCGTGTTAAAGAATAAGAAAAATATAAGAGGAATTAAGAAAAGTTTATCTAAAGTACATATTTTTTTTTAATTTTTAATAAATTATATGAGATCAAAATAAGAGAAACCATTAGATTAGCAGAATTCTAAGAAAACAACAATTAATTGTTTTTCTTCTTCTTCTTCTTTTGTAAAGAATTAAACTTTTTTAACCAATAATATGTTGCCAATCTATTTAAGCTTAATTAGCAACATTATACAAAAGTTTTCAAAAAAAAGAGTACATTTTTACTTGGATATATATAGTAGGCCTAGACCAAGCATGTCAAACTCGCGGCCCATTAGAACATTAGCCGAGACTAGAGGCGTGACTTGAGGTTTTTTTTAATTAATACGAATCTTAACACTATTTTGCATTAAATTTAGTATACTAAGGGGAACTAGATATTTTTCTTTAGGTTTTCCATCTATTTTCGTAACCTGTATCACGTTGTTTTATCGGCCCTAAAATAAAAAATTTCGGCTCTCAAAATTAGCAGCACATTTTGGGGAAAAGTGTCCGATTGGCCAGTTCCTTCCTAACAACTTTGACAATTAGTAAAATCAGAAGAAGAAGAAAAAAACTTTAAAAACTTTTCTATTCCAATTTAATGAAAAGAAAATAACATTTTTGTAAAGTAACAAAAATGGAACAAACAATTCCAAATAACAGGAACCAATATCAAGAAATCGATTATATTAAAAGTAAAAAAAGAATTGTTCGGCTTCTTCTATTGGTCAAATCGGTCCACCTTATTTTTTTTTGTTGTTGTCCACATGACCCATTATATATGTAACGTAGAACCTATTGAATATATAGCCCCCCCCCCCCATCTACAAACATGACTTTCCTAAGTCTGAAAGCAAAAGCTAACACCTTAATTGAACAATATTCCCCCCAAAAATCCCCTTCTACCCTCTTTTGACAATTGTTCTTATATTAAAACTACTACCCACTTGCACTTTCATTTGGACAATTTTTCCACCAGTTTTCTTAGAATAATTGAAGAAAAAAAAAGGATTTGCTTCAGATATCTCCATTAAATCTTACAGAAAACCAAACAGCAATCGTGGGATGAAACTTCGAAACAAATTATATCTGTCTATAAAAACCACTTCCATATAAAATCTATGGTTCTTTCTGTGTAAAACCATCCAACCCCAGTATTCTAAAACGTTGCTTCCAATACAGCAAAGCTTAAGATTATATAGACAAAAGCTTCTATGGCAAGCCAATTTTTAAGCTAAGCTTTGTCTTAAGATGGTCTGTGAACAGTCGATTTTCGATGTCTCGTTATACTATGTGTTTCAGAAGCAAAACTAAGGGGAAACTGCAACTGTTAAAAACTAGAATGGTATCTGAATCACTTGATAGTATTTTCATGTTGCCATCTTTCAAAATAAATGTTTTACAGACAAAGCTACAGCTTACGAGTACCGTAAGTTTAAAAAACTTACAATAAAAACATAAATACTTACATGAAAACACCCTTAAAATGACTGAATAGATATTTATTTTACTTTTGTTTCACCGGAAGGCGCCACTACAGCGGCTAATGCTATGCTCCATAGATATTTTTTTGTAAAATTTGGACGCAAAAACGTCAAGCAAACGTTTTTTTTATAATCAAAACTAGAATGGCAAAAGATATAATGTAATGTTTTTTATGGCAATATATTAAAAAATAAACAGTTTTATAGCAGTTTTTTTAAAAATGACTCGTTTTTAGCTTTTTTTTTCATTAACATTTCATGAAAAACTTTTTTCTCGCCATTCAAATTTGTCATAAGTTTATTTTTTTAAAGATATCATCATTAAAAAACCTCCTGGAAAAAACGTTCACTTGAAAAATATAAATTTTCTCAAAACTGAGGGTGACCCTCCTATACTGCAGAACATAATAGTTACACAGGCACGCCACCTAGGGGGTTCGAAAACAAAATAAATATCTATTCAACCACCTGAAGTAATTGAGCCACGCTTCTAGTTTCTAAAACACTTAACTTTTTTTTAATTTTGCACCTGAAAGATAGAATAATAACTAGAGTTCGAGAAGCGTTCACACTTCAAAACCACCTTAAGTGAAGTTATTATTGAATATTGTTACGTGATTGTAGTCACTGGTCTATGGTTTTATTGTCTAGGCCTACTCTAAGACTCCTAGGATACTTTTTAGACCTCTGTTGCTCTCCAGAGCAACCTCCCTCCGTTTCTAAGAATCTTAGAAATATTAAAAATTGAATATAAAGCACTAGAAAGTGGTGGTCAAAGTAAATTACGTTTATCTAACATTTGCTAAAAATTTATTCTAAATGTAATAATAAAGGCATAGTAACCTCCAAAAAAAATTATAAATAAATAACGCAATTAATAAATAAATAAATGAATAAATAAACATATAAAAATAATTAATGAAAAGGGCTAAAAACTTGTGGACATGTGTACTACTTGTAGTAATAAGACTACTGTGTAGAAAAGGAAAACCCAACTGAATGTGACTTTCTATTGGCTTAAATGTTTAAGCAATGACATGACTAGACTTGATAGAATGAGAGAGAGAGAGAGAGAGAGAATAAGAGAGGCCCAAGTAGGTTGCTGTTAATGTTAGAAAACTAATTAGATTAATTCACATAACTCAGAAAAGCCTAAACTCTTGGCATTAACGTAATAAGGTTTTGGAAGATAGAAAAGAGCAAACAAGATTTACTCTTAAAAAGTAGAAAGGAAAAAAAAAAAAAAGCCATACACAAAAGAAGAGCCAATAATATACTATGAGTATCCTCCACACGCAAACCACTACAACCCATCTATCTATCGCATCTTTCCCATCATCTATCATTTTCAATGGTGGCCCCCATCTCCCCCCAATGTTCTTTCCTAGTGATGGACAAAATGCTATTGAGTGACCATCAAACGAACCGAATAACATGAATAAATTAAAAGTTATCCCATTCTATCTCTATCTATCTATCTCTCTCTTGACAACAAACAACATCCGAAAAACTAAATAACAACCACAAAGATGAGATTCGGAAGATGAAATCAAAAAAAAAAATAAGGAAATAACATTTTTATCCATATTATATTTTGTAGTTATGATGTTTTTTATTAATAAAAACAAGATTTCTTGATGTCATTTGGCAAACATATAATCTTATTTATGTTATCATCAAAGTAAACAATCAGTCATTCTGTACAATTACTAGATAATGTGTATAACTAACTACCAATTTAGTAGGAAATCCGCACATTTAATAACAACTAATGCATAACGTTCAAGACTTTTTTTAAAAAAAGCCAAACTGTTGCATTAAGACTTTTAATTTTTATAGAAACTAATAAAATTAACTATGTTATTATTATCTGTTAAGTACATTTGAAGCTAATTTTGAAAAAAAAAAAATTAAGCATCCGGAAACAACATGTAAAGAAAATGTATACGGAACTATGGAAGTTTCACCTACTCTTCTCAAGAAAACAAGTATTTTTTTATCTACCATACTTGCTTTCTGGAGAAGATTAAATTGAATATGGGGACCATAAGTGCGAAGTAATGTATAGAATTTGTATATGTAGACAGTAGACGTGATTTTTTAACACCATGACCTCCTCTCCTATGAGGCTTTTTGCAGCCTCATATTCGAGAAGAAAATGGCAAAAAAAAATCAAGCACATCCGGAAATTCACACTTTACAGAACAAAGAACTAGTCTTTACTTCAGTCAACCACTTAAAGACTTTTTAACTATTTGATGACATCACTAATCGGTGTACTGTATGTAAGCCGTGAGCCATAAACTGATTATAACTGACCCGAGCAAAAAAATGAATGACTGAAATTAGGAAAACACAGGGCGTAAAACTGGTAATATTTGAAGTAATATTCACAACAATGTGTTCTTGAATTAATTACAATTGTTACTGTAATTAATACTCTTGCAAGATATAAAAACTGGTTTCTTTCAGAAAACGCTGAAATTCGTTTTTTCTGCAATACACTGTGCAAAATTCACAGGAAATATTATTTGACTTGCATGGCATCTTGCGAGTAAAATAGCCAGTGTGAACGCCGCTTAAGGAAATGGGTAGAATGCCTAAAAGAAAAACGAGCAAATCTTTACAATGTCTTCATAACATTATGAAAATTGGTTCCTTTGTCATAATCCCAGTCATTTTTGCAGATGAAACTACAAAATTACAAACAGGCGTTTCCTTACAATTCGACTAGTGATTATGTAGAATGACTGATTTTTCATTTTGTCCGTAATATTAATATATAGTTTCAGGAAAATAGTAAGCTAAGCTAACCATGGTAGCAGCTTAATTATCGTGAGAGTTCATTCAACTGCTATTTTATTGAGATGTTTCGATTTCTAATATTTGACGTAATTTCTTTTTTTCTTGAAACATTTTTTGTCAGACTTTATCTCCATTTTAGGTAGACAATAATTATAAAAGCTAAACCTTCCCCCCCTTCTTAAATTAAATCTAAATTAAATGTACACAGGAAGCATTCTGATTAAAATAAATTGCAATTTCTTATTTAAAAAAAAATTACGTGCAGATTTTTTTTCTTCCATTTTCTCTTTGAAAAAATGACTGATTGAGTCTTTCTCACTTTTCAAATCAATTTTAACACAAAGTTTAAAACCTAAAGTAGTTCAAATTTGGACAATTTAGCAAGTAATATGTCAACAACTTGAAGAAAACGGTTTAGTTTGATTAGTTTTGACTTTATAAAACTAATATGGCGACATTTAAGCAATATTTTCATGTAAAAAAAAGGTTACACATTTAAGTGTGTTTCAATATCTTAATTGTATGCTTTTTCAAATAAGACATACTGGTTAGAGGCTAAAAGTTTTCTAGTCACTAGAATGTGACTAACAATAATTAAAGCAACAATTTAAGAAAATTTTAGAAACTAGAAGAGTAAATGAATCTCTAAAAAAATAAACTTTTTATGAAACAAAAATTGAATTAAAAAATGAATTAGAAAATTGCTTGTTAATTAAACAAAAACTTAAAAATTAATCATTTTCATTCAAATTACCATAAAAAGTTTATTTTGAAAGATATCATATAATTATAAAAAACATTTTACGCGATAATGAGTTATTCTAGTTGCTAAAATACTCAAGTTATACTTAATTTTGTCTCTTTAATGACAAGAACAAGACTTTTTGTCTGATATAAGTATAATAATTGAAATTATTATAATAATAGGGCAAAAAACGATAAAATCGGATTTTTTTCATTGATGTTTAATCAATAAAAAATACGTTTTTTTATCAAATATTCTTTATTATAATAAATTCTTCTATTGAAAGAAAAAAATCCCTGTGATTTAAATCATTTATGATGGCTACCAGTTTTTATTGTATTAAGTCGTGATTTAAATCAAGTTGATTTTATTGAGAAAAAAAATTTGATTTAAATCAATTCAACAATGGCAATAAATGCTGCAAAAATGCAACATTTTTGCTCATTTAGTAACATTAACACATAACATTTTAATGCAATTATTAAAATACAACATAATACAAAATGTATAACCTTTTTTTTTAAAAAAAATATGAAAACACTTAAATAAATACTAAAACACTACAGAGAATAAAATTAAACATTCATTGGTACCGTTTGTCGTTTTTCAATCTAATAAGTGAGTAAATAAAAACAAGTGACATTAATATATATATCACAATCACATGTTACTCACGACAACAGTATTATACAGTATATAAATCAACAAACAACAATATCAAACAAAAGACAATTAAGAAAAAAAAGAACCAGAAAAAAAAAAACGAAAAACGGTACCCACGAACAAAACAATTAAAATATAAACAATTAGAAAAGAAGAAAAAAAAAGGAAGAAAACATAAAACAAATGGCGAATAATTAGCATATTTAGTGACGTCACTAAAACACTAGATCAAAGTAACAAAGTACAAATTAAGCAAATATATAGAAATAATAAAAAAGAGACAAAAGATCCAACAATATTTCTCCATTGAAATTTGCTGAAATATTAAAAACAGGACAATAAAGCAATTTTATTAAAAAAAAGAGACGAAAAAAATAAAAGTTGTTCAAACTTTTGTCAGGATTTTGTCTTCAATTATTTAAGGGTAAATCCAGAGTATAAGAGAACAACGAACAGAGAACACTGTTCGTGAACAAAGTCTGGACGGTTTTTTTTTTCCTAACATTTCTCTGGATAACAAATTTTGTTCGTTGTTCTCTGTTCCACCTCGAGCCACAACCAGTTGTCGGTTTTTGTCCGTCACTTCAAAGGATGTTCGTGCTCGGAAGCAAGAAGTAGTTTGGACGTCTCGCCAAAGACTTCTCAGATCATCCATTATGACGGTTACCCAAACTGAGAACACGTTACGAACATGGTCTGTTCACGTTTGGACACTCCGGTTACAGCGAACAGAACACAACGAACATGTTCTTTGGAAATGTTCGCAAAAATGTTCGGTTCGTTGTTCTCTTATAGTCTGGATCACCCACCCTAATATATAGTAAAAACCGTTTAAAACGAAAATTGGATAACACGAAAAACCGTATAACGCAAAATATTATCTGACCTATACCTTAAAACGTTACTTAAACCAAAGTGAAACTTAAAGCTAAACTTAAAAACTCTTACTTACTATATAGAGTTTTGTATTGGTTCATGTTTTAAGCAACGTATTTTGAATAAGGAGATTAGAATGGCATAAAAATTAACACGAAAAAATAGTCCGTTCCTTTCCATTTCGTGTTAAACGGTTTCCACTACAAATAAATTAAGCATGATTGACCAAGAATGACCAACTAATATGGATTCACATAAATTAGGATCAGAAAACGTTTCTAGTTTGAAATTTAAAATAAGGAAAAAATAAAATGAAACTAATTTTGTTTCACCTCAAAATGAAATAAAAACTTTAATTAAGTCATAAAAATTTTATTTTCGAGGAAGAAAAAAAAAAACGTAAATCAAAGTTCTTAAAACCAATTTGTTAAATTAGAAAACCGTGACAAAAATTTCAACAAACTTTTAATTTTCAATGCAGTTTTTCTTTTCTTTTTTTGTCAATTAAAAAATAAAAAAAACATTTGGTGTACAAAGACAAGGACTTTTTTTTTCTTTGTGGACAGCGACGGTGAAAACAAATTCTTTTACCTGAGACGATCCATTTTTAGCCGAATTTGATTCAATGGATTTTGGCGGGAGAAAATATAATGGAATGGAGAGAAGAGGAGGAGAGGAGAAGAAGAGCTGCTAAATGAAAAGTTTTCAGGAATTCATTTGTGGGAGAAAATATTTCATAACTACCACAGCAAAGGAATAAACAAATAATTATTAAGCGCTTGCTATATATTAACTAGTATTAACTATTACTACAAATGAAAAGTTGCCATAAAAAAGTATATTGATAGTAAATCACTTGTTTAGTTGTTTTCAGAATAACAATAAATATTTTCAGTGATGATTATAATTTAAACGGTCGTTAATCTTAACGATATGTAAATCGAAGTTAATGCTAAACTCTTCCACTTTTAGCATCACAGAGACCTAAATTTTGTTACAAAAAAACTGAAGCCCAGCCCACAAAAATTTATAGCGAGCACACAAAACTCATAAAGCTAATGACTAATGAGAAACACCAGGCCAACAAAGCCCACCGGGCTCATGAAGGCCACAAAGCCCACGGGGCTCATGAAAGCCACAAAGTCCACGGGGCTCATGAAGGCCACAAAGTCCACGGGGCTCATGAAAGCCACAAAGTCCACGGGGCTCATGAAGGCCACAAAGTCCACGGGGCTCATGAAGGCCACAAAGTCCACGGGGCTCATGAAGGCCACAAAGTCCACGGGGCTCATGAAGGCCACAAAGTCCACGGGGCTCATGAAGGCCACAAAGTCCACCGGGCTCATGAAGGCCACAAAGCCCACCGGGCTCATGAAGGCCACAAAGCCCACCAGGCTCATGAAGGCCACAAAGCCCACCGGGCTCATGAAGGCCACAAAGCCCGTCAGACCCAAAAAGTTCATGGGTCGAACTTTAATAAATTCTACCAGTCTGAAAAAGCCAATGGACGGGCCGCTGGCACATCGGCCTTAATGTAGATCTCTAGACTAAACTACTGTTTCCCATCCCTCAAGTAAATGAAAAAAATTTTGCTAATCAGCTTTTGTTAAGCTAAAATAAAGCTAAGCTTAACAAGACACATAGATTTTATTCTTAGTCAATTTTTGGAAGCTGTGTAGAAACAATACTTCAGAATGGTTACCTTTTTAAATAATTTATTTCAATTAATCGTGGTTATTTTATGTTTAAAATTTCTTTAAATTATTTTTTTTTCGTTGCTTCGAAACAAGAAAAACGTCGAAAGTTAACCATTTGAACTTTTAACTTAAAAATTCTGTGTTGAGGGGGGGGGAGGGAATGCATTCATTAGAGAAAAACCCCTATTTCAATTGATTACCTTTTAACAGGTCGATTTTTTATATGTTGAGAACCAACCCTACTAAAAAGGTTCAAATTGAAACAACTCGGAGTTCTTCCTTTAAGAGCTAAAAAAATCGAAGTAAACATCTTTAGCAGAGTCTCTCAAATTTATAAGAATAAAATCAATGAGCTCTTCTTCATCATCCGTTTCATTGAACTGAAGTCGCTCGCCCCTCCCCACTCCACCCTTCAATTCATCTTCTGGCAAATCGAAACCAATCTACCATTTTTAAGATTTAGATGTTCTAGTCTGCATTAAAATGCAAAACCACACAATAAACATCAAGAATCTAGCTCCATATATATATATATCTACTACACACAATATATAAAGCTCTACTTTGTAAATGATTAAGTAATCTGGTTTGGGGCAGTCTTGTGGTCAGATATGGGTTTACAAATGCTCCATTTACCTTCCATAAAAGAAAAAGTGCTAAACGCGTTTTAATAGCTCAATGATGATAAAATTAAACTATTATCAAGAACATTCTGTGCCAAAATTAATTACACTACACATTTATAGTACTCTACACGGCAAGTAACAGCACGCAATTCAAATTGTGCATTGTACGAGCTCGTAATATATATTTCTAATTCTCCTAATAGAAAAACGGTGTTGCTGTACTTTTAAGGCCCGAATTCAAGAAGAAGAAAAAAACGTTCGCAATTTAAATTCTCCAAAATAGAAAACCCCTTTTTATTTTATAAGCCTTGTTGAATTGCAGCACTCAATATAAAACAAGGGCCACACATTCCTAAATTAAAAAGTTACAAATGGTCCCTTCCACTGGGTAACGTTGGAGAACAGTTTGCATTCAAATGATGGATGGTGTTAAATTTAAGATCACTTAAATACAAACAAACCATAAAAACCAATCGCATACTGGCGATAACCAGTGTTGTCCTATGTTGCACTGAATTATAAATGAAATTTTAATTGTAGGCCTATATAAATGTACCTTATTTTACTATAGTGAACACCACCTTTTAACACGAAAACGGATAATACGATTTATATTTTCGTTCCGATACCTTAGAATGGCATAAAATATTTTAATTTATTAAGAAACTCGTACGTATTTTAGAAACTAGAAGGGTAGCTCAATATTTATATAAAGGATTTTTTTTTTGAAAAACCCAACTTTATAATCAGTTTATTTTGAAAAACATCAACATGAAAATGTGATTTGAGCTACCCCATTTCTAGTTTTTAAAACATTTTCTCGTTTCTTCTTAATGACAGAATAATCAAGAGATATCTGTTCTTTAAACCATCTTAACACGAAAAAATATTCCCAGTACTTTCCATTTCGTGTTAAACGGATTCCACTGTACTTTTTTTTTTTCTTCAAACTTTACCCCTAGAGAACTTTACCCCTTGTCCCGCAAGCAGCAGGGTCGGCCTTGCTGGTTCTAACTCTCCACTAGTTCCGATTTTGCACCAAGCCCCTAGAGAAGTCCCTAGAGATTTGTAAAACTAAAAATTCTTTCCTGATTGTAGCTAATCGCCGCAAATAATTTGATGCAACAAAAAAAATATATGTAACAAATTATACACCTTTTGAAAATTCCACAAAACATAAAAAATACACCGTAAATGCTAAGATAAGAGGTTTTTCAAGCATAAAAAGCTCTTCTGTATAAATAAAAGTCGAGCATTTAAAACTTAAAATGATTTTTAGTTTCCTTAGACACATTTATGCATTTTTTTTTCTCTAACTTATTCTAAACATTCCCCTATGCATGCTTATATGAGAATCCTATTGGTTAAACGCAAAAACCATCTGAAGATTAAAAAATACAATACTCCAAAAGAAAAAAAAAATGAAATAAACGACGTTTATATTAAATAATAAACGCATTTTCCATTAAAGTTTTTGGCAAGTCGAAAAAAAAAAAAAATTGTGCAAAAATCCCTAGCCAAAATAAAAGCTCTAATCATATTTTTTTTCTAAGAAAAAAGCTGCAAAAAACTTTTTCTTTCTTCATTCTGTCAGCTCATTTTAAACGTCGACGTGACAGAAATGATAAAATGCTAATTTGCAAGTTAAAAAAGCACTTTTTCTTTTAAAAAACCCACAGCAAATGGAATATTTGACCATTCATCTGCCAATCTAAACAACAACAAACATGAACTTTGAACCCTTATGTACTTTTTTTAATGGCAACTTTTCAATACAAAAGGTATGAAGTTTTTTTTTTTTTTAAAGTGGACTTCAGCGGAGGGAGAAAAAAAAGGTGAAGAATATAAGAAAAAAAAACTACTTTCCTTTCAATTCTAAATCTAGAAGTTTGCTTCTTGTTTAGTTGATCGATAGGGAATGTGGGGTACGATAAGGGTAGTAGCGGCTAGGGGTCACTTAGCATTGCAATTTGAAAGGGCTCAGGTCAGTGCGGTTCCTCTATCACATTTCGGTCTCGAGTACATTAAATATTAAAACAAGTGTGTTTCAACTTGTAACAGCTGCTAACAAGTTGTATGTGTGTTGGACACAACTTCATAAAAAGTCTTTATGAGGCTCTTTTTATTCAGGATCAAAGTAACTTTAATCGAAGTGGTGGTGTTTGTTGCATGGACAAAAGTTATTCTTCTGATGCTCTGGTCAAGTATACGTGGCTTATACCTAGTACACATCAGATACTTTAAATGCATTTAAATAATAAACGTGTTCGACAGAGCCCTGTGAAGGACAAACAAACAATATGTTGTCGAATTCAATTTATTCAGTTAATAATCTCAAAATATTGAGTTAATACTTAAATATAAGATTAAAAATATTGACAAAATATTGATTTAGTATTTCAATTTATAATGTTAATAATAAAAGTCAATTTTTATTTGGTTCATGTGTCCTTAACTGGATTCTGTATAATTCAACTAAACACATTTAATTTGAATTCATTTAACTCATGTGTTTACAAGGTATTATGGCTTAAGCTAAACCAGTTAGTGAATGAATTTAGAGGATGGCCTTGTCCAAGATAAATATATAGAGGTAGCTCAACTTAAAAACCGTGTGGGTCGAGTGAGCTTTGTCTAGCCTTTCTACTATGCTGTATTTTGATTTTATAAAAGGAGAACCTTGAATCTCATTTAAAAGGCAGTCAAGTCAGTCCACTGTTTTGTTTGTTCATTGAACTTTATTGTAATTGAGAAGAATTTTTTTTTAGCACAAAGTAGAAGAGATTAATGGAATGCTAATGCCCCCATAGGTAAAACATTTTAGTCGAGCTACCTCTATATATTTATTTTTCCTTGTCATTAACAAGCAGAACATTGCCGCCCTCTCATCACGTTACTAATCCGTATGTTGTAAACCGTGAAAAGTTGTCCACGTATACTTAAAACAAGAGCTTGACTGCTCCTCAAAGCAAAAAAAAAAAACCTTGTCTATGAAAAGTAATCTCAGAAAAACCTATTCCGAAAATATTGGGTCATGTGAATAAAAAAAGTGAGCATTTGCTTATGAAGTTATGACTAAGTATGAGCACAGAACAAAAAATAATATTAATGAGCCCAATGGTCACCATATGAATAAAGGTGGAGCAAATACTCCAAATACTGAGCAATGGGCTCGCAAATAAAAAATGAATTCGGTCAGGAGTAGACTCAATTTTTTTTATACAGGAAATTATTGACTTTTTAAATTAATCTATATAAAAAAAAGCATTAAGCTTCATTTAATTTGTAAAAAAAAAAGCCAATGCATAGATGCAAAGTTAAATTTTTCTGTTAAATGGGAATTGGGATAGTTAATCTTTTTCGTGTTTTGTTGACAGCAGCACTGAGCAACATCTAACATACACATACTGTACTTTATGAGAATGTTCAATAGGAAAGTACCATAGAAAGATAGGAAAGACCATAGAAAATGAATAGATTCTATCTGGTTCTGATGAGAAATGATCTAAGCAAATACTTTTTTTCATTATGAGTAAAAGCTGTTTTATTATTCATATAAAAATGAACCAATATTTAAGGCTCCAATCATTTGCATAGGATAAATGGGATTTTTTTTTTACCTTTTATTCATGCTCAGGAGCAAAATTACTCTTGTTTTATTCAAACCACCCAATAAATATGCCTCAACATTGTTATGACGTCAGTTTTGTCGTTAGTTCGTTATCGTTAATGAATGATTAACTACTAAATTAAAGAAAAAAGGAACTTGGCACTTGAAATCACAGAATCGAATTCCTACAACAGAATTGTTGTAATGTATGTTGGAACCATCCCTCTTTAGAGGGTTTAAGTTGACGATCAAGTGCTAAGTTTCCAGCTAGAATTTGGATCGACAAGTGACAGTTGTTGAGTCACAGCCATCACTTGTCACAAGTGAATTTACTAAAAAAAATTCTGACTAATCCTCCTGTTAAAAAAACCTTTCTTAAAATAAAGTTAAGCTTGAACCATGACATAGTGAGTCTATGGAAAAACCTTAAGCCTGATTTTGCCAAGCAATGTCACAAGTGGTCAAGTCAGAAGGTCATTTTCAGTAAAGAAGGTTTTCTATTGACTTAATCCAAAAACTTAATCGATAAAGTTCATACACATAAGGCCAGGATCACACGCGAGGAAAATGCAAAAATAAATAGATTTAAATTAGATAAATTGTATTTTCAGTTGCAATTTCAGTTTGGTGATTTGTGTGTGTGGAATCTTAACCGAACGGTTGGTCGTCCACATTTAACATTTATTACTTGTAATGTAAATCTACCAATAGGCTAAAGTCACAAAACAAGCAGAAAAAAAGTCGACTGATAACAGATTTATCTCATTCGAATAATTCCATTTTATTTAATTTCGCTGAATCTATGCCGAAAAATGGAGGAGTCGTTTTCTTATTGCCATGCAGAATTATGTTACCACCAGCCAATAGGAAAGCATCTTTCCTTTACACATATACCTTGTATGTGAGCCAGGCCTTATGCACAAAGTTGCAAATTTCACCACCACTTGAAGTAAAGCCACTTAGAATCGTGTGAATTCGCCAAAGTCAGTGTTAGTGTTAATATTTTTAAAGCAGTGCATAATTATGTGTGTGTGGCCTTAATTTCGAGAGTAGCAGCAGAAAAAATGGGGGCTCATTACAGAAAAATAAAATTGTCATAATCATGCCTTATGATTGTGTGCTATTATTTTATGACTATCATAGTATGTTTTACACAGGGATGGGTAAGTAAGTCATCGATACTCCAAAAGTGCATCCGCCCTGGAGAAGTAAATCTTTTTACCCGTTCTCAACTTTTTACGGCAACGGTCAGTTTTGGGCCGCGTAAACCCAGAAATGACCACGGGTGGCCGTAACTGGGCACGGCTTGCCGACTCACTATGTCGTACTCCAACCGACCAAGAATGGTCAGTGCTTTTCGACAGCAAAATAAGACCCCATCAGACCCTTATATCTCGTTTCCACTACAAAAAATGAACTGCAGTTAAAAAGTTAACTACAGTCAATTTTCTTGTGGAAACAAATGTATTTACATTAAATATGGTTAAATTTCTGAACAATGAAGTTAAACTCAACAACACTGACAGTGTTGTTAACCACGTTATTCAATGGTTAAACACATCACTTTGTTAAAAATAAATTTATTCTACAAACAACATGGCGGATAAGTGACAGCATTCAATTTTTGACTGAATGAGAAGTGAAAATTTCACATAATTGCAAAACTACTTAATAGGAAGTGGTCTTTTACGTGTGACGGTGTGTCTTATATATGGAAACAAACAAAAGTGTCACTTCTAGCTTGTATGTAGTTAACTTATTACATTGGTTATGTAAACTGAAGTTAACTTTGATAGTGTAAACGAGATATTAGGTTCGATTCACAGCATAATACAGTCAAGGCGGGGTGTGAAGTTGCGACCGTGGTCAAATATCGTATTAAAGATTTTCAATTAAAATCCAATGTATTTAGAAAACTGGCATTTCTCAAATCATACTTTTCCCCATAGAGCCCCTTTTTTACTCATCTCCGTTGTAAAACCAAGCAATGGCAGCCATGTGACAATAATTATCATAATGATATTTTTTTTAATTCGTTTTGTTTTGTGTGACAAAATACTATGAGCTAGATATGACAGTCTTATTATATTTTCTGTGTAATAAACCCCGTGGTTTCTTTCCTCAATAGTAAAAAAAAATTCTCTTCAAATATAGAAAGACATAAGGAGTTTGGTCATCTTGTAATTAAAGAGGGAAAAGGGGGGTTGGGGAGTGGGGTATCAAAAAAGAGACAAGGATTTGGCACCATCCAAAAGAAAAAAATGGTTAAAAAAACACTGAACACGTTCAAAACTACTTGTATATAAAATACACTGGCAAAAAGCAAGCAGACAAAATTAAAAATATAATCTCCCAAAAAAAAAAAAAAAAAAAAAAACGTGTCCACATACAAAAAATTTGACAACTGACACAAAAAAAAATGTCTCAGGTAGACAAAAAAAACATTTTTAAATTTAAGCCACAAATACCCCAGCTTTTTTTTCATGACGTCATATAAATATGCCATAATTACTTAAAAATATTGTTAATAACTAAAATTTATGAGGTTATTTGATTATGATTAAAAATTAAAAGTTAAATTCACAAGTTTTGATGGAGGAAAACATAATGAAACAGATATTTTCTTTCTTTGCATAAAATATAAAACAAATTTGTTTGCCTCATTTCACTTGTACGTTTTTATATATATAAAAAAAAACCGGTATCAATATTGAATTTCATATGTAATTTATCATATTCTCCAATTTTAGAATCCTTGATTCAATTTCAGATTTATCTATATTTGCATAACTTAGCCCTAAAGCTAGATTTTCCATAAATACGTTTGTAATATAAAAATAAGTTAAATAACGAAATTTTGATACGATTGACGACGCCTCACATATCCTTAGGCCAACTTCAAAAGAGCTTAAAGTGCCCTGAACGGGCACCCTAAATATTCCAAACTATTCAGTATTTCTCAAATACCATAAGTCTCACCCAAACGCAGAAAAAAAAGCTAAATGAAAACCGAATTTGTGTTATTTAAATAATTGTATTATTTGCACACACAAAAAAAGCAGAAAAAAACTCGCTGAATTTTTTTAAAACTTTTTCTATTCTGCCATGGAAAATTACTTTTTGTCAGCCATAGAGAATAGAAGTAATGGTTCTTTCTCCACAATTCTATAAAGTTAAAAATGTCCATGAAGTTAGTTCATTATAAAGAGTGAGAACCACTGAAATTTGACTGAATGCAAAGAAAGCTGAAGAAGTAGAATTTTTTTTTCTCCTGATTTTATTTCTATTTTCTGCTTTTTTCACGCATGTGGGATACAGGCCTTAAGGACTAGATCACAAATGCATAAAAAACAAGCAGAAAATTGTAAAAACTATTAATCATTATTAGAATATTTTTTTTAAAAAAAGTGTGAACTTCACTTCCAAAATGTTGTAAATGCCAACATGCAACATATGCTGACAAGTTGTCACTACAGTGACATTTGTTCGCATTTACAACGTGACTATAGCCACTGGTCATGTTGTCACTCGAATTGCTGCTATTGGCTGTTACAACGTTATGACTTGCACAAGTTATTTTACCACTAGGAACAGCACTTTCATGACAAGCAAATTCCCATACAAAAAGCATGGCGTTTACAACGTATTTTCGATTACAAACGTATTTTAACCCTTATGTGGCATTTACAACGTTATGGAAATGCACGCCTCATATACCCTTTTTTATCTGGAATTTTTTTTTCTGCACGTGTGATCTCCCCAGTATTAATCTGCTTATATTCCTAATAATTGTTAAGTCAAAGGTAGTGGTTAACTCCTGAACTATTTATATTAAAACTTTCACGTAAAAGTTGATAAGTTTAACGGTAACTTTGACTTACCAATTACAACCTTCTTTTCAAGTCACCATTGTAGAAAATAGTTAAATTATGCAAAAGCAAAATTAATTTGCAGATCCTATTCTCTGGTTACTTAACATTATAGATATACAGTATACGTTGCTTGTATACATATTAATTTTATATGTAGCCTTAAGACTGACCACCGCACTGCATATCTTTTTTTCTAAAACCAAGACTGACTGACCACTACTGGCAAACTGCATCTTTTCTGAAACCAATTTTCCTTCAACATTTTCTTTTAATAAAAGTCCATAGACCCAAGTTAAAATTGGCGTCAAGAGGATAAACGAATACCCAGTGGTGTCAATCTGCATTCTATTTAACATAAATATCTTAACAAATATAATAGTTGGAAGAGAAAACTATGTAATTTAATTTAGATTCATCTTTTGTAGACGTTTGACAACCACTTTTTCGTAATTTTTAAACAATGTTTATTTTGATGACACGGAAGTCTCTTTTCTCTTAGGTAAAATTACCATTTGCCAAACTTTGCAAGTTATTTTTTTTTTAAATTTAAAGTTCTTTAAACAATTAATCATCAAAAACAACTTAACGGGGGAAAAAAAGACTTAATGCCGATCAGATTACTCAATTTACTCAGCGTTTCGCAGTTTCTTATTAATTTATTAGAATTTTATTCTAAATTTACTTACGAAAAAATTCAAAAGTAGCAGCAGATCCCTAAATTTCTCAATATTTTTTAAAATATTTTTTCATCCTCTTCTTAAAAATGGTTTAGATAAAAAACAAGTGAAATGTGTAACAAACATTTCGATTCATAAATTATGCAAACTTCAATTTGAATACTAAAAATTCAAATATTTAATATCTTTTTCTTCAAAAAAATAATAATTATGTCTAGCTCCACAAAACAATTGTTGAAATCTTAAATTACCAATAGAAAACAATTCTACGGTTATTAGAAAAATTATTAATTGATGCTTTAATTAAAAAAAAAATAGGAAGTGCAACATTTTCCATCGTGCACCTAACGCTCTGGTTACGTAGATGTGTCTTTTGATGGTGCTTGGCAAACATTACAGAAAATTAGGAAGGACCCTTGAATGAATAATTTTCAAATATCTTTACAATTATGGATTCACCACAACATTGTTGCATCATCCATTTCATCAAGTCACTAAAGCTAGCCAAACACTATGAGACGCGGTTTGCAGACACAATTCTACCATAATCTGTCATTAAAGTGAACCTGTGCTTCTGTATTACAGACCCGTCTGCAGACTTCATACAAAACAAAACAAACATGAGGTTTGATCTGCGATTAACCGTCTCTCATAGCGAGTGCGTGGACTAGCTGAATTTTCTGTACCATTTTTTCAGCACCTTGAAACACATATACCCTAACCAAAGCTTTACACAACCAGCGCCACATCTAGTAAGCGAAAAAAAAATGGACTTTTAGTGTGAAAAGCACTGAAAACAATCAATTGTTTTTTCTTCAATTTACAAATTTAATAAATCTCCTTGAAAACAATGGTTATTTTCATAGTGAAAGCAAATTTTCTGTCACCAGGTGGCGCTGCTTATTATGTGCACGTTGCCTTTATAAAAGCAAATTAGAAAATAGATAAAAGCCATAAAAATCAAGGCTGTTAAAAATTAGTAACGCGAAAAGAAGACAAAAAGGCACGAAAAAAAAATGGCCCAAATTTCTAATTGCAAAAAAGTTAAAAAAAAAAAATCTAGTTAGTAATTCTAAAAAATTATAAAAACTTATTCGCTGTTTATGATTAAATTTTGATAAAAAAAATTGACAAAAAAAGGACATTAAAGGAGTTTTAAGGAAAAGAGGGGAAAAGGAAAGGAAGCTGACATAGCCACAATAATAATAAAAGACTCGGACTAATAATATAGCAAAACTTTGGGACTTTTTTTTAAAAAACAGCACTGCCGAAAGCACACTGGAATGTGGGGAAGGGGCAGAGGAGGGTCAAGGGGTCAAAACCGTGAGCAATTCACGGTACAAATATATTCGCACGATACGGAAATTGTGGAGTTAGGATTAGGAGAAGGAGGGGGATAATGATCAGATGAGGAGGAGTCGGGACACAAGTGACCCACCTGGCGGGGGATCTGTTGGCAGACTTAAATTCAAGTCGATGTTACAGAAGTCGTTGTCATTGCAGCACTTTCTATTTTGGGAAGAGGAGGAATCGAGGCAAAACAAAGGATATTCGAGAGGAGCAAATGGTAGCTTGTCGTAACACCTGAGATGCAAGAAGTTTATAAAAAGAAAAAAAAAAAGAAAAAAAAAAAAGAAAGAAAAAAGAAAGAAAAAAAAGAGAAAAAAAAAAAACAAGGTGACACATCATAAGAAACAAATGAGTTGGAACTTAACCTACCTGGTGGGACTGTGGGGGGAGCTAGTGTTGGGTTTAGATCACGATTACAATAATCATATGACTTGCAGCACTGTATTACAAATCTGGAGTTGGACAGTTCACTATTTAGGCACCAAAGTGGATTTTCAGGAGGGAATAATCTGTCTTTGGGAAAGCACCTAGAGAAACAGAATGATAAATATTCAAGTGACGCAAACACGCACGCACACACACGCACGTTTTCACAACAAACACGCACGCACGCACACAATCGTTATAATGTTCGACACTTGATACAAACACATGATGGGAGAAAAAAATAAGGAACAGAAAAACACACTGAAAAACACGGGGATCACGTTCGATTCCTTTCACTCACCCGAAGAACAGAAATCAATTACCAATAAAAAAAAATTTAAATTAAAAGTGCATAAAAAGCAAATCAGGCCTGAGTCCGAAGCATGTTTTTTTTTTGCAAAAATAAGTTGATTAGTTGTGCATTATAATGAGTGATGGTGGTTAAGCCTGGGACACACTAATGTACGTCTATACAACGTTGTACCCATATTAATTTGACCTGCAGCATGTGCCGTTAATGAACGGATAAGACTTTTGTGTCCAATATTGGTTCCAATGTCGAGGCAAACATTGGAAACCTTTGATGCTTTCCAATACTGAATGCTCGGCATCCTTACACTCGACATTCGTGTCACGGCGCCACACTGTATCAAACTATCATTCGTCCTGCGTTGAAAGACATTCGACCCATAGTGTGTCCCAGGCTATACTCCAGAGTCCAGAATACAACCAAATGACAAGCTTGCTTGCAAACTGACCACCTTTTAACTTGCATACCAGAGGCCTCATTACAGAAACAAACAAACAAAAATCGTAAAATTGTGACAATCATACGATATGTTGTCACTCCTTATGATTTGTCAACTTATGACTTACTGATATTTTACGACCAATCACTGGTAGTCATTAAAAACATGAACGGCATAACAGTAGTCACATATTGTTTCGTACTTTGCTTTTGTGACTGTTACAAGGTTATGAGTTAAATATGACAATTTACTGTCCTTATGACAGTGGTATACTACACCTATCTATCCCCATAAGTGATGTCATCCCTTTTGGATACATGCCGGGACAGGTATTTGTATTATACTATTACTAATGACAAGTCTTATTATCTCTTTCTGTAATGTTCCTCTTCCAAGTTAACAATTAAATCAACTGTTTCAATTATTGCAATTATTAAAAAGAAATGTATCAAATGCGATGTGATTGCTGGTAGCCTAGCATGACAAAAATCAGCCCATGTTAACTAACACTCACTCATCTTACAATGACGGAAGGTGCCAATCTGAACACAAGAACTAGGCTACCAGTGAGATAAATTGCAATAACAACAAACAGTTGATGCATTTTAATCACAGTTGGACTCAGGCTTAACAGCAACAAAAAAAAGCACATTAGTTAAGAAATAGTCTTAAACTATTCATGAACTCAAGATTACTGGTTCAGTTATTTAAATGTTGAGCCTGTTTAATGAAAGTTCTACCATTGCACGTAATATGTAGCCTACACAACAGAGAAAGTGGCAAAGGTTTAAAAACGGAGCTATTTATTGGCTTTAACTTCTAAGATGCTCCAACAACCCATCTCAGAAATTACAAGAAAAATACAATTATTCAGCTTATTTGAATAATCCAACCATGACAACCAGTAATCTTGAGTTCACAAATAGTACAAATATTGCCTTGAAATTTCTCAAGACAAGATATGAAGAAGCAAATGATGGTTTGTGTGTGCGATTGTTTAGATTTGAAAAAAAAAAGGAGTTTAAGGAGACAGCCAGTTAGAAATCGGGGAGAACTTCAGTTGGCTCCGCCCTTGTTATGACGAACGCAACTTCTAATTGGTTGTTTATATAGTCTGCCGTCACAAGCTTGGCCCTTTTCAACGTCGAACCGCACAACAAACCAATTAGAAGTTGCCGGTCGTCATAACAAGCCCTTGTTATGACGACCGGCATGTTCTCCCCGATTTCTAACTGCCTGTGTTTGGTTCCACACTATGAGCCCTTTGCAAACAAACTACTTAAGTTAATTAACTTAGTTCAGACCTAGGATGATGGACTGAAAACACTTTTTAGAAGCGTCGTCTTTCAAAAGAAATAAAAAAAAAATATATTTTCTATTTCGTCATTTTAAATTACGTCATAGGCTGAATATGCTAAAAATATTTTTTTGAAAACCTTTTTAAATAAAACTTTTTATAACAAATTTGAAAATAATAATTTCAGCGTAAATTGATTAAGATCAATTGATTTTATTCATTTTAATCAACGTTATTTAATTTAAATCATGATTTAAATCACAAAAATTGGCAACAAAATAAAAATCAATTGATTTATTAAATCACATTTTGAAATTTCAGCGAATTTCTTCTCTTTATGAAATGTGTTTATTAATAATGTGCTTGACAAACGAATTAACAGATTGAACGCTTTTGTTATTGAATAGATTTTCAAGTTTTTAAAAGAGAAATTTGATGACATTAAATCGAAAAAAAAATTGATTTAAATAAATAATTTTAATTTAAAAAAAAAAAAAATAAATCCGATTTTTTTAAAACAAAATCAGGGATTTTTAATTTTTTTATACTAATACTAAAATCACACCTATCTGTGTGACCAAAAGGTAATCATTTTCAAATCTACACGAAATTTCGAAATAATTTGCATACCCTACCACGTAAAGTTTATTTTTAAAGCCAAAAAAAAAATACTTGTAGTACATTCAATTATTTATTCTAATTTCTAGCACACTTTTCGCATTTTTGTTAAGTTTCTTTTCTAGAAACAATTTTACGTCCTTCAAAGGAGTCTTCAATACTTCATAATTAATGATATTGCCACACTTAAGGATGGTTCACACATGCAGAAACAAAATTCCGTTGAAAAAAATTCTATCTAATTTGAATAATTCTAATCTGTTTATCTGGCAGAAGAAAAAAAAAAACAACGGTGAAATTGTTTCCTTCTAGTCACACGGAATTGCATGTTATCAGCCAATAATAAGGCTTCCTTCAGTAACTCATCATTCTTTAAGGTTTCTCTACGTTTTCTTTCACCCTATCTTCTATAAATGCAACGTTTGTTAACGTAATGTGTGAGAACATTTACAAGTGAAGAAACACAACTGTAGCTGAAACTTTATTCGGATTTTTTTTCTGCATGTGTGATCCATTCCTTATTTAAAAACGAGAAAAGTTGTTGTTTTTAAGAGAGTCTAGAAATTTTAAAGCTGCATACTGACATTCAATTCTGCATTGACAATCCTAGCTGTGAAAACATACACGTTTGTTCAAAACATAATGCTTTGCAATGATGAGCAATTAATTATAATTGTCCCATCATAAGATTCATAAGACAAAGCTTGTGACGTCAGAGGGGTTGACAAAAAATTTAGAATTGTGTCATTAACCCCCACATATTCAAAGACGTTAATTAAAATAAAGTTAAACTTAAACCATGATGCAATACACAACTCCCTATAGATTTTTTTAAGTTTAGCCTTGTTTAAGTTCCACTTTGGCTTAAGAAAATGGTTTAAAATATGGCCGTTAATCTGATAGAAAACGAATGATAAACGTTATCACAAGTTTAAACAAAAAGGTTCCTTGCTGCCATTTTTTATTTCGGTGGAACATATGTCCGTATTTTGTAAAGACACGATTGTAATTTTAGGGGGTCGAGTCCGTGTCGTACAATGAAAAAAAGTGGGAAATATCCGTAAAAGGAACGGATCCCTTTTCCGGACAGCTTTTTCATTCGCTTGAGTGACTTACAATATTGGCCACATTGGGGGATAAAAAAATAACTATTTGATTTAAAAAATAATGATTATGGTTTTCTGCACCCACGTCCATCCCACGGTTTTTTTTTAGTTCATTCAAATCTATATGCATTCTGTTTCAGGTTTTAGAGTTCATCGGTTCATCCTGACCCTCCCGGGGGGGGGGGGGAATGAACAAGCCAAAATTGACCGTATGTACCCAGCTTTAACTTTATTTCTAGTTTTCACTAAAAAATGCTTAATAAAAAAAAGCAGGTTGTTAAAAAAAATTCTTTAAATTACCTCCAACAACAACATTAAAATTACAAGTGGCAAGTCTTTTTAATATTTTTTTTTCTAATTCTTCTTCTAAAAAAAAGTGTTACTAAGTTTTTGAGCTCAAAAAGTGTGACGCGACGCCAAAACCTCCTTTTTCATTAATATATTTAGCATGCAAAATAGAACCGAAATAAAAACGGACACCCTATAAATAAAGAGTGAAGTAGATTAAAGTTAAAAGAGATCTCTCTAAACAGTTACTTATTTTTAGTTTGTTAACCAAAAAAAAAAAATTATATTGAGATTTTACGTTTTAGTAATTTTTCTTAAATGAGCAGCAGTAAGCCAAGTTAAGAGTAGTAAATCAAAGTTAATCTTTTCCACTCTTTTTTAGACATCATTTAAATTCATTCATTTCAGTCACTTTCATGCTTTTTTTTCTTCTATACTACAAATCATTCATATTTTTTATACATAATATTTGTTAGTGATGGTGGTGGTTCCTTTTCACTCAACTCAACAAGACACACACACATTCATGAAAACTGACACAGTTTTTGTTTAATACTAATACAGATTTAAAAAAAAAAAAAGTAGGGCAGTCTGAGTGAGAAACTACGGAGCCCTGTAAAGGACATGAGTTTTTTTTTTAAATTTTATCTGAAATTTCAAACAAACTATCTGAAGTTTCAAACTATCTGAAGTTTCAAACAAACTACCTGAAGTTTCAAACAAACTATCTGAAGTTTCAAACAAACTATCTGAAATTTCAAACAAACTATCTGACTAAAGTATGAACAGTTATGATTGAAATGTTAGATAGTTTGTTTGAAATTTCAGATAGTTTGTTTGAAATGTCAGATAGTTTGTTTGAAATGTCAGATAGTTTGTTTGAAATGTCAGATAGTTTGTTTGAAATGTCAGATAGTTTGTTTGAAATTTCAGATAGTTTGTTTGAAATTTCAGATAGTTTGTTTGAAATTTCAGATAGTTTGTTTGAAATTTCAGATATTTTGTTTGAAATTTCAGATAGTTTGTTTGAAATTTCAGATATTTTGTTTGAAATTTCAGATATTTTGTTTGGAACTTCAGATAAAATAAAAAAAAAAACTCATGTCCTTTACTGAGCTCCGTAAGAAACAGTGTAAGTGAGGAGGGGGGTGTTGAGAATTAAAAGACTAAAAGAGAATTGAGTTGATCAAATAATATCATTTCTCTATCTTATGAAATACATGGCACATACAATAGACAAGACATACAGACATACATGCAAAAAAACTAGGAGAAAAAAAAAGTGGGGGAGGAAGGGGGTTTCGAAATGGGTCATGTGATGATGATGATGGTGGACCACAAAAAAAAATAACACCACCTCTAAAAGAGTGTTTATTGCCGCCCTATTATACACACACATACTGTATATATAGAATCAAGGCTGCGGTGGTGTGTCTTTTGTGTGACTAGGAATTTCGATACAAGTGTACTGCACAATGTTTAGTTATCTGCGCTTTTAAAATTACACGTAAATACTTTTAAAATAATTCTCTACAACAATTGAGGCCAATTTTTTTTTTTTCTCGTTGTTTGTTTGAAGGGTTACCCCTTTTTTCTAGTCGATACAAAAATCGTGCCAATTAGAATCTTGCGTTACAAGGCAATTGTTGTTGTTGTTGTGTGGACATCGTTGCAATGAGTGATGTTCTCGATACAAATAGGAATTATAATTACTATATCGCCCGATAGTCGACTTATTCGATTGGTGGAACAACAGATTGGACTATCGATGGTTAATTGCAAAGATTTACCAGAAATTCTCATCATTTTAATTTGAAAATTTGAAAATATTATTCATATTTATTAAGAGGTGGTGGGACGACGAATCCTAAATGTTCTTGAATTCGAATCCTGAAAGGTTCTCGAATCCTTTATATAAGAATCCTCTTCTTTGCTACTTAAGCATGTGTAGAATTAAGTTTATTGTTCTTGCACAATGTAGATGACAAGAGATGTTGCACTGTATCAGTGAGGAACACAGGCTACCGAATAAGAGAAGGTTCAGTAGATGGTTTGATTCCTGTCTCAAGAGGTCAGAGGGGTCCTTTGATCATCTATCATGAAATTTAATTTCTATTGTGAAGAGTGTGAAAAAAAAATTGTATGCTGCTGATATATTTAATCTACCAGGCCAACTCATTAGCGGCAAGTTCTTAAACTTTAAGCAAGGTGAGGACCCTCACTTCCATGAATTGAGAATATATCAAAATTCAAAAGAAAAATTCCAAAAGATAAATTTATTCAGCACATATTAACATTAGCAGACGCCTTGATTGCAGTGGGCCTCCTCCCCGGGTTCGAATCCCGGTCGAGGTGTGGATGTTGTGTTTATCTTTTATTTGACGTCAGGCAGGCCAGCCACTAGAAAAACACATTTTGCCAAATCCGACTCGTATGTCGCATGTATCATCATTTGATTGACCCCGCTTCATGCGGGACATGAGGTCCAGAGTAAGAAGAAGCAGCAGTATTAACATTTATGTTATTACTAGGGATGGGATATTCGAATCCTCGAATCTTGAAAAATATTCGAGATTCGAAAACTCGAATCTTCGCGCTTTTTTCGTCTTTCGAATCCTAACCTAAAAAAAAACTATTAAGAGGCTAGATACATCGTTTAGTTCAAAATTTCTCCGAATGTAGGCGCTGCGATCGTTGTTGATTGAAAATCGGTTTTTTAACGTTTTTTCTCCCGGTTCGAAGTCACATAATAATTAATTTAAAAATAATTTCGCGTGCTAATCTTATAAAAAGAAAACATGGTGAAGCCAGTAGATTAATGCACGTAATAATTATTTTGTTATTGTTCTGAGTTGTTTTTAACGGGAGTTCTTCAAATGTTTGGGTGACGGTTTTTTGCTCCTATGGGACTTAACATGGAGTTAAAAAACGTACGATTTTAAACGTTATTAAAAAATAGAAGGAGCTTTTCAAAATTTATAAAAAGGAAACATCGTGAAGCCAATACATGAATGTATGTGCTAATTATTTTGTTATTGTTCTAAATCAGTTTTAACGAGAGTTTTTCAAATGTTTGTGGGACGGTTTTTGATCCTATGGAATTTAACATGGGGTTGAAAAAACGAACGACTTTGAACCTTGTTTAAAAATAGAAGGACCTTTTTCAAAAATTATATAAATCGAGCACGTGAAGAACAATACTTTTTATTGCATTTTGCGCTTTACTGTATTTGAATTGAGCGATTGTGAGGCGATTTCTTTCAGTTTTAGTAACACCATATAAGAACACTCATTTGTCTCGTTGTCGTCTGCTCAAAACAACAAGATGGACGTGGATCTATTCTCTTAAAAACTTTGGTGAAATTAGTTTTAACTCCACTGACGTCCAATAGAAGCGTTCACTAACAAAAAACGGCGATTTTTGCTATTTCGGTGGTTCCCGAATCACCAATAACACCTTGCGACGACCCTGAGTGTCACACTTGTTTTTTTATTATTAATAATTTAATATTTAATATTATTTCATTTATTTGTATCTTCTTAATGAATAGTATAGAATTCTTATATGAAGGATTCGAGAGATTCGAAAACCTTTTAGGATTCGAATTCGAGAAAATTTAGGATTCGTTCCACCTTCTTTCTTGCCATAACAATGAATTCTTGTCATGCAAAAAAGTAAGGCTCCTGTAGCTACAGTACATGAACTTGGCCCATTTAACATTTTCATGCCAAGCGCAGATGCGCATCCTAGTATTTTAGCTGTTTCTACATTTTGAGCACAGCGCACACACACACACAGATGAAGAGCTTCAATTTGGAAGCTCAAATCGCACATGAAAACCCACCATAAGATTAAGTAGTTTACAATTAAAGAGAACTTCTAGTTTTTTTGTGTTTGAACTTTTCAAAGTTCTCACCCAAGTCTCTTCTTTCCGTTGTTGATGTGTGTGTGTGCGTGCATTCATCAGTCCATGACATTATAATATTCATATAACAAATTATTCTCAAAGTTATGACATGGAATAATTATTTTAAGAGGCATTTCCGATCTATCGATTTTTTCTTTTACAAACAAACACACACACAAATGTGTCATAAATGGTTAATCCTCTAGCTATGTATTTAAGAATGTGTGAAATTTGACTGACCACAACAACAGGAAAAAACATAAAAAACAAACGAAGTAGCTTCTGTTCGTGATTAATTGATCACTTTCAGTACAGACTTGAGAATCAAAAACTCCTAGTCACATTTTGAATTGCCCCCAAATGCAATAGGGTGAAGGGGGGGGGGGAGGGATAGATCTGAGGGCTGTCAGGTTGATGTTAACACCAATACAACGAGAGAAAGAAAAGAAAAAATGTACTAAAAAAGGGGTGAGTTATGAATGAATTGATGTGAAACAACTAACTGGAAGAATTGAAAGTGCCACCATTTTCTTCTGAAGTAACTTAAGAAATAGAAAGTGTTTGGAGGATCGAACTTTTGATAGGAAGTTTCAGTTTCCTAGTTTCGAGGTATTTTATTTTACTCAGTACACACTGATGTAAGCACTCTGAAGTATTAAAAAGAAATGAACTGAGAAAGAAGAACTATATATACATTATATTGTTATACTGTCAACCCTGCCAGTCAATCTGCAAAATTCAATACCTAGAATGTATTGAATTTTGCAGATTCACTTGCAGGTTGATTGTTTTGCAGATTGCCTAGGCAATATGCTGATTGGCTGATTCCGAAGTGGGTTTATGTCTGAACTTGCAACACATATTATGTTGCAGCAAACCTAATGCTACAAAACTCAACAATCACGCCAAGTTGTTACCTTGCAGATAGAAATATAAAATTTTGAAGTAGTTGTTCCTTGGAACTTATTTTGTTCAAAAAAATACGGGTAAATTTCAAAAATTAAAAACTAAAAATAAGACAAATTAGATTATAAATTTAATAAACAAAGAGATTCAACGAATCCCTATATTCCTGATTTGTAAAATAAAATTTACAATGTTAATATGTGCATCAAGTTTATTTTAAACTTATTATTGCTTCCAGATACAAAAACCGTAATATTCAAGTTTTTTTAAATTTTAAAACACTACTTTTTCCCTTCAGGCATCGCATCAAGCGCCACTGGTTTTTCTGTGCGCCATTGCTATGCCGATTTTTGAACGGCGCGGATTCAAACCGCCTCGGAGGCTCGGTTAGTGCCAATTGCATTTTGCTGATGGCTCCCACCTTTATATACAACTAAAAGTGCACTGTGTCACGGGGTTAGTTTACTATCCGCTAGTACTAGCGGACAGTAAACTTACCAAAACCTAACCTCCATCCAATGGAAACAGCCTCGCCAGTAACTTGCTCGCATACCCGGATTGTAATTAGTCAAGTTGAGGACCTTGGCTTAAGCGATTGTCTACCGCATCATTGGAATAAAAGTCATAAAATTATGACAGTAATACATGTCACGTCTTGTGTGGCTGTTATTTTATGACTGTCATGTTATACTGTACAACAGTCAATTGCAGACAATATGACAATATTTGTCATAGTAATAATATGTTGTAATTTGCCTTTGTGATTGCTATATAAGGTTATAGAGGTAGATACGACAATTTACTGTAATATGACAGTCTTTCATTCTATCTTTTTTATAACACACTTTCAATTTCTCTTTAGTGTTGCTTCTGAAACCCTGAATAACCAAAGTTCGAAAACACCTTTTGTTTAAATATGGCAATTAACACATTAAAAGAAAGCCTTCTTTCTCTACTCCATTTTCAACAAAATGATTGTTGTTTCACATCAATTCCGACTCACTCAATTTAGTACAATCTTTTTCATCGCATTGTGGGCGGCGCTAGCATCAACCTAGCCTCACATGCTTATAAAAAGCACTGACGTAGTAACTGTGGTAACTGAAGATCAGAATAAACACACAAATAGGAAACACTAGAAACAGAAAAAGCAAAAAAATAAGTGCATCAATCAATGAATCAATCCAAAAAATAAAAAAATATAAAAGTAAGGAGAGGAAAATGTGCAAAAGTAGGACCAGCAGCAGCAACAGCAGTAGGAGCTAATTTTCAATCTGAAATAGGTGAAACAACTGATAATAAATAAGAATTAAAACAGTAAACACATGGTATAACTAGTAGAGAGAAACAAAGATTTAAATTGAATAAAGTTGCAATTAACCACAAAAATAACCAGGCTATTAATTAAGATGAGAAGAAAATTAATAATCCTCAGTCAGGTATCGCGATTGGAGAGAGAAAGAGAGTGAGAGTGAAAGAGGAAATTGGTCAAACTTTTAAAAGTCCTGAAAGATTGTAATAAGTGCAAACTACAAGGAAGCAAAAAAGTTGTTTAGGCTGGATACAAACGTTCAATTCTGGATTGTTAATCCTAGATTGTCCCTCTTAAAAATCGCCACAGACATTGTTCTAACCATTTCTGTCTATTTTTTCCTTTTGAAATTGTATGCTCAATGCACTCATAATGAAATGCTTCCCATGTTTTAAAGCTTGGTCAGTTCCACGCCACATACCATCCAGTTTATATTTCAAGTTCAATCCAAAAATTGAAGTGGATTTCTGACCACGTAACGATCTAGTGCGAGAGTCAACATTGAAAAGCAATGAAAGTTGAACTGAATGGAACAAAATCCACCATATAACCAACGGAATGAATTTTAGCATTGAATAGTTCGGATTGACAACAAGCCAGAATTGATCGTCTGTACTCAGTATAAAAATAAGTGTTTGCTCTTAAATTAAGAGCAGAAAAGTGAAATATTTTAACATGCACAAAACAAAAAAAGGGTGTCCAACCAACCACCTCAAAGAAACACCTTTTTTTAAGTTTTAAGAGATTAAAAAAAACATACAAAGAAATAAACAGAAATCATGGATCGAGGTTTTTTTATAGAATGCGGGCCAAAAAAGATCAAATTATTATTCTCTAATATGTGTGTTTGTGCAAATTGCATTCTATTTGTCACCTCAAGATTACGATTTGGTGGTATATTTAAATTATGAACCTGTTAACAGCACCATACACATGGCTTCACTATTATGTTCCAACGACCAATCAGAATTAAAACAGCTCTAATTTTATATAACAAAAGCCAGTAATCTTGAGCTGACAAATAAGTGTGCGTGTGGGTGTGCAGCAGTCACAATGAAACGTCGGCTGAAAACATGAATATAATGATTATTGATTAGCAAAAAAAATATATATATAAAACAATATAATGTGGAAAGGTCGGAATAATTGTGGTGGGGAAAGAGAGAGAGATTTAAGAAATTATAAGACACAACATACATAATACAACTTTTGCAAAAAAAGAAAAGAGAATTTTAAATTTGGTTTGGTATTCTCTAATGACAAGAAAGAAAAAATGAAATCCAATTGTTTGTCCCAAGTGATTCACAGCAAATGTCTATACAAATTTTAAGTGACATGATGCAATTTTTTGTGTTCAAACTCAAAAAAGAACAAAAGAGATTTTTGCCCGTTTCTTAGTTTTGGATAAAAAAAAGAAAAAAAAAAAGTAAAAATTTCATGACAAAAACATAAAAGCATAAAAAAGCAGAAAATTAAGTGTTGATTTGATCAGAATCGTGTCTCAATGCGTACATTAGTAGGTCCTTTACAGGGCGCCATACTTTTTATACTACCAATTAAGATTAAAGGTTTAAAAAAATTACGGAGCTCTGTAAAAGACATTTCATTTATAGCAACCATCGAATATAATAATTTGGTTAAACCGAACGTAACCTTATAGCTAACACTGTGATTGGTTACAGGCGGGAATACGTCATGCGCGATAGCGAAATAAAATTCATGGTTTTAGACATAATTTAATTATTAAGTACCGATTGGTTTAGGTATTGCTACAGGCAAGATAAAGACAGTAAGATACAGTCGATTGTTCCGCCCCTTTTATGAGGACTGGCAACTTCTAATTGGTTTGTTACGTGGTCGGACATCACATGCCCCACCCTTTTTAATTTCCAATTGGTCTGATTGGTCCATATTTGGTCTGACGCTCATAAAAGGGCGGGCAGACGACTGTATCTCCCTCTCTTTACATGGCTGTTTTATTGTTTGCTAGATTCCCATACATTGGTACGGGCGTTATTCACAGGCAGTTAGAAATAGGGGAGAACTTCAGTTGGCTCCGCCCTTGTTATGACGACCAGCAACTTCTAATTGGTTTGTTGTGTGGTTCGACGTTGAAAAGGGCGGAGCATGTGACGTCAGACTACATAACCAACCAATTAGAAGTTGCGTTCGTCATAAAAAGGGCGGAACCAACTTACACAATGCAAAAATAAAATTCTTTTATTATTTTAAAACTTACATTTTGACTTTGCCAATAATTTTTGTCAATAGTATTTGTTATGCCTTGAAACAAACTTTGAAAACCATTCCATAACAATTTTGTTATTGAAAAGTATTTTGGGTAAATTTGTATTGTTTTGACTGAAACGTTGTGGGTAACCAATACTTTCAGTTTCTGTGTTTCGTCTAAAAAGGCCTTTTTTTCTAGAAAGAAAAGCTCGAAAAAAAAAAAATCTGAAAATAAACTTCTAAAAAGTACTACCACTTCTATGTAATTCAGCTCCCTCTATCATCAAATTGTTCCTTTTTAAGAGTTTTCTTTCAATTTTTTTTTTTGAATATTTTACTTTTTACACTCTAAAATGACTGAATTTTTGGATGATACTTTGACTTTTGATTTCAACGTTCTTGCACCACACTATTGGCGGCAATCCATTAAAATATAAAATCAATTTTGTGGAATTTATGTTTTCAGAGGTTTTTTTTTACTGAGCTCTAGAAAAGCCCTTTAAACGAATTTAAATATATAGAAAGAAAAAAAAAACTATCCTGAGAGACTGGACCCGAACATACATTTTCTTGTAATCAGATTTTTCATGTTACCCATTTTCGTATTGAAGAATTTCCCCCAATGCAAAGAAATTTTTTTTTTTGGGGGGGGGGGGGTCTTTTATTTTTATTTCAACTATCGGTACTTTTATAGTTTCACGTTCTTTTTACTTCGTTTACAAGATTTCGTACTTACACTAGCAACCTCCAATGCAATTCAACTTGCAATGCAACCTGTGATGTGACTTGCAACTAGAACTTTGTAATAAACTTCTATATCACACTATGCAACCTAGTTCCCAATCACCTTTTCAAAACTTCGTTTATGTCAAGGGGCCGACACATTGGGGTGAATCTCGTTTACTTTTAATCCGCGATTTACTGAATTTTAAAAAATTCAATTCTATTCTGGATAATCCAGTAAAATGCAGCTAGAAAGTAAAGTGACTTTCCATCCGTGGACACGAGATCTGCTGTGAATCGTAGTGAAAATCGTACATGATTTTCTTCAATGTCTGCCCCCCTTGGTTTGTGTCCATATTGTGATCAGTTAACAGGAAGTTCATAAACCGGAAGTCATGAAACCGAGAATTCGTTCAATGTTACATATGTCCTTTCCGGCAAACGGCCTGATTGGTTTGTTTGTCAGAAAGTTTACTTGAAAAGTCTCTCAAAAGTTGAACATGTGCAACTCAATGAGACTGAGTTTGACACAAAAAGAAAGTTTTATCAAGTTGCATGTCATATCACACTATAAACATTGAAGTTGCATGTCACATTGCACATTTTATTGCATTAAAATTTGCTAGTGTAATAGCGGCTTTAAACCAACTGATCTTTAAACTGATGTTGAAAAATATACCTCGATAATTAAAAAAAAAGACGAAGGCAGAAAAAAGCCAACTTTTCATTCATTTAAAGCCCATCGTTCATTCAGTTAACTGGAACTTGTGTAAGATATATCCGAGAAATAAACTATGTGCCTCCTTCCATGTTTTACGTTCCATTAAACTCATTTTTCTCATAGAAAAAGTGTAGAAACAACAAATTCTCTCAGGTCTATTTGTACAGTAAGGACCTGAGAGATAAGCTGTACGGGTAAGCCTATATATATATAGGCCCTATGTCTGACAGGTGGTCATTGATATAACCAACTCACTTGTCAGTGGTGGTCAGTTGGTACTCTTGAAAGCTCGAGAATCCTCTTCTAACAACCAATGACTATAATCATATCATTTTTCATTTTTTTTTACGAGGAATCTCCATCATGTGGATAACTAACTAAAAAAAAGGGACAAAAAATACTCAGAAAAACCAATTTATTAAGATCTGTTATAAGAGAAAAATATATTTATATATATATATATATATATATATATATATATATATATATATATATATATATATATATATATATATATATATATATATATATATATATATAAAACTATAGGATTTTTCGAGAATTAGAACAAAAGAATCCCTCGAAATTGTGCGTAAAATAATCAACAGCCAAAATAATTGCTTGTCTGGTCTTATATGAAATTCCAAATAGAAAAAAAAAATACCAAGTGACCAAATACACTAACTGACTGACTGACCAACTACACTGAGATAAGATTATTGGGCCATTTCATTCTTTCAAAAAGAAAAAGCAACAAAAAAGCGCTTCATAAACGTCAAGAAATATAAGTAACAAGTTGCACTTTAAGAGGAGGACGAGGAGGAGAAAAGATCTCTAAAAAAAAAGTACAAATCCCTAAAAATGGAGTCCGTCAACTAATAAACACAAACACAATTTAGATTCAACATTCTGATTACATTTCCTCAAGTTAAACCAATTCATTTTTATAGTCCACCTTATCCAAAAAAAGAAAAAAAAAAAGAAAAATGGGAATGATGACAAACACACAACACAAAATGTCCAAAAATGGATAAATTAAGTTGTGGTTAAGATCAAACGCGATATCTAACCACAAACCGGCCACTGATTTTAACCAGATAAATAGGAAACTTTCATTTTTAGTCTTACAAGTCAAGACTGACTGGCATTTAATATAATATTCAATAAACTACTCCATAACAATTAGTTAATCTAAATGTACTTCCATCTAGAAATCAATTTTGGAATAGTTAGCTTAGTCGGTTAGTCCACATCCTAATGTGGGGTTCTATTACTTCAGCTAAAAACCGACTCTCTTCCAAACATGTTGAATGCGATGGCATGTTTTGAATTCTTGCTTTTCCCATTGTTTTTTTTATCACGTCTGCTATTGTCCCTGGACATTATTTAGTAGTTTAAGTCGCTCTACATACTACTAAATTCACGACTTAACAAATTTCAAAACCAATTAGCAGTACTTTTCAAACAAACTTCTACAATCCAAACAAGTCTTTTGTCAAGATAGTCATTGAGCAAAATTGTCAACTGTGCTAATTTAAAAAGTCTTCCATTGTTTATTTTATTTTTTTGTTTGCTAAAATGCTCTTATATGCAGTATAGTGGATTAAATAAGTGCCTGTTATTCATTGAATAAAACATAAAAGAACAAATCGACATCCATCTAATCCAACACAATCAACAACATATTCCGATTAAAAACAAATGCTGACAATGGTAAAAGCGGAGGTCCTTTATTCTTGCTTCACCTACTGAAGTACTACCATTACAACTACTGCTACCTACTACTACTACTATTACTGCTACCTACTACTATTACTGCTACAATTACTAATGCTGCTACAATTACTAATGCTGCTACTACTACCATAAAGCGGCAGTCACACTAGGCTGGTTTACAAGCCGCTGGTTGCTGCTGGCTATTAGCAGCAACAGCAAGCAGCAGCTGCTTTGGGTTCACACTTGTCCAGTCACTGCAGGTATTAGCAGTGCAAGTCATCCAATCACCGTCTTGCAAAAACACAAACTCTAACAACAACCAACCCAAGCAGTGGAGTTTCAACTACCACTAGTGCCACTACTAGCAACAAAAAGTTCACACTAGATGGCAGCAGCAGGAAGGGAGTCACATGACCAGCTGGTAGCTGCTAAAGTTGGACATGTCCAACTTCACCAGCCACTGTTAAAATCACTAGCCCACTGGAGAAAGCAGCTGCTGGTAGCAGTTCAGACTATGCTGCTAGAGTGCTACAACCAGCCAACAGCAACCAGCGGCTGGGAAACCAGCCTAGTGTGACTGCGGCATTACTGATACTACTAATGCTACTACTACCATTACTGATACTACTAATGCTACTACTACCATTACTGATACTACTAAAGCTACTACTACCATTACTGATACTACTAAAGCTACTACTACCATTACTGATACTACTAAAGCTACTACTACCATTACTGATACTACTAATGCTACTACTACTACCATTACTAATGCTACTACCACTAGTATTACTACTGCTAATACTACTATTACTAATACAACTAATGCTACAACTACTGCTACTACTACTACTTCTACTAATAATGCTACAACTACTAGTAATAGTACTACTACTTCTACTAATGCTACAACTACAAGTTCTGCTACAACTACCAGTAGTAATAGTACTACCACTACTACTACAACTATTAGTTGTAGTAGTACTGCTACTACTAATGCTACTGTGTCTAGAATACATAATTCCCAAGTCAGAATTAAAAAATTCTCGTAGATTAATAAATAATCGTTTCGTTGTCTTCATACATTTTCATTTTGTTTAGGCAAAGCATATTTTTCGTAAGCTGCTTGCTACTACTGCCGCTTTTTTTCATTCCGCTTTTTCTCATCGTCACTTTCAGATCCACCACACAAAATATTCAAAATCTAATAGTTCTCTCATAGTTTTAGTAGAATGAAGGCGCATCTATACGAAATGATTAAAGACAAATGCCATTTTAATATTCTAGCTATTCATCTCAATTTAGAAAACACAGAAAGAGAGACGACAAGAGATACAACGAATAGCTGAAATGTTAATCACGAGAAATAAAAGAGAAAAAAAAAATGGCTGTGATAAAAGGTAGAATTATTCATAAACAATGGCCACCATCTCACTAATCATAAGAATTATATAAAGGAGTAATATATATGTTACTGACAATGTGCGGAATCAAGGCAATCTGAAAAACAACCAACCTACTAGTGAACCTGCAAAATTCAATACATTTTAGGTGTTGAATTTTGCAGATTCTCTAGCAGGTTGGTTGTTTTGCAGATTGCCTAGGAAATCTGTAGATTAACTGATTCCGCAGATTGACAGTAATATGCATAAAAAATCGGCTAATATATCATATAGTTCATTTTCTGTCAACAACGGAGAAATCGTTTTAAGCAGTCGCTTATCTACTAATCTACACTCGAATCTACATTAAATTTTGCGTATTTATATATTTTACATCTTTTCTTTACATGGCCAGTAATAGAAATGGGTGCAATCGAAAACAAAAGCTATCGGGTGTGTTTAGTTCGTAAGCACTTTCGAAACTCTTCTATAGCAAGTTTGATGCGCTAATGATCTCAACGGCAAATAAAAAAACCACTTGATGCACTCATCGAGCACATCAAGCGATAGAATACGTCGCTCGACAAAGAGCACTCGAACGAGTAGAGAAAAAAAAAATGTCCTAAAAATAAATAAAACAAGCCGCCATTTTTGTTTCTTTCGGTAAAAAAAAAGGAGAAAAATTCAGAAAACAAGATCCAGCTCAATAAATATAAAAAGTTTTCCATTTTGTTGCAATGAATGGATGGCACCAACTGAAATTGTAAGCTGTGCATTCGATTCATTTTCGAAAGCTTATTGCGACCGGCGTCAAACAAGCAAGGAGCGCAAAAAAATGAGGTTTTTGGGAACTAAACGCACCCATTATCTGTAAAGAAAACCGTAAAAAAAAACCCACATCCGGAGACATGTGGGCGTGGCATCTGCAAAAATACATGTCCGAGAACTATGGCTAGCTTCACCACAGGCAGTTAGAAATCGGTCAGAACTTCAGTTGGCTCCGCCCTTATTATGACAAGCACATTCTAATTGGCTGGTTATGTAGTCTGGCGTTGAAAAGGGCGGAGCATGTAACGTCAGACTAGATAACCAGGCAATTAGAAGTTGCCGGTCGTCATAACAAGGGCGCTACAACTGAAGTTCTGACCGATTTCTAACTGCCTGTAGCTTCACCTACCCTTCTTCCTGAAAGGAAGCAATCTATCTAATTAACCCTAAGCTTACAGTGATTTACTAAATTAATACAACTCAGTGCACTTGCAATCAGCTCGAGAACCATGTGGCAGACAAATAATTCACAACCATAGATGATTGTCATTTAGACATCATCGTAAAATTGAATTTGTACTATTATTATTATTATTATTATTATTATTATTATTATATGAGCTATTCCTCACTAATTGTATATGAAAAGTGACCAATTGAAAATTTATAAATTAAAAATTGAAATGATTGTGTTTATTGCATTATAGTATATGTAATATACATGTTTTTGAATTTGCATATGTTTAATGCACTTGTTTTTTGTTACAATTTATATAAAAAGGTAAAAATATTTTCCAAACTTTGAAAAATTGTCACTTCTTCACCTGTAAAATGTCATCTATGGTTTTTACATCACTAGAAAGGAAATGTAATGAACTTTCACATAGCATAATTAGTTTTTTTGTAGGTGGACCGCCACAGGGCGAAAATTGGGGTCAAAGGTCGCCCAAATTGGTTTTTTCGAAATTTAGGCTAATTTTTTTATTATGTTGCAGTCATAGTTCAATGAAAGTAATAGTGGAACACAATAGAGTAGACCCAAGTGCATAACTGCAAAGAATATGAACCTTGACCTTTGACCTCAACACGGCCTAAAGCGGGTTCAAATTTGACCAAAATGCTAAAAATTGAACGTGTAATTTGACACCCTAAATTTTAAAATAATGAAAAGATGATTAAGTACTCTTTTCTTCCCACTATTAAGCCGTTTATTTTGAGCTATCAACCATTGTTCTATCTTTAGTAGTTTCGGAGTTAGCATTTTTTACATTTACATCATTTTCACCAAAACAGCGAAACTTCGAAGGGCCAATTCTCCAAAAATTATTGCCTGATTTAAAAACAAAAAAAGTTAAGAGTATTTTTTTATCTTCTAGTTGTGTTGTAATTTTTTAAATTAATATCTGAGATGAGTGAGCAACACCTTTGGGTAAATTAGTGAGGAATAGCTCATATCTAAAGCAAGAGAATTCGATAGTTTTAAAATACATTTGGGAAGAAGAAAAAAAAAGACCACAAATATGCATCATCAGTTCTAGCTCTTTAATTCTTTAATTTGCTTTGGATGCCCATTTCCACTTATACGTGGATTTCCCATAAGAGTGTTATCTCTGCAGCTAGCAATACGTTCAAAAAGGGCAGGGCATAAATTTAGAGGTTACAACGGGTAGAATCGAACCGTTTGAAACCGGTTTAATCGATTCGCAATTCGCGATTTTATTGGAACCCGGTTCTGATCAGTTCGATGATCTTCACGAACCGGTTCAAAGCGTTTCCCAAATATGCATTAGCAGATTTGAGCAGCACATTAGTTAGATGTGGCAAAGTGTAGAACTGGACCGTTTCTACTCGGTTCGGAACCGTATATAGGCGATCCGGTTCTAGCAGTTTTAGTAACTGGCGAACCGGTTCTACGGGTTCTGAACCGTTGACATCTCTACATGATAACACAGGCATTTAGAAATCGGGACGAACACAAGTTGGCTCCGCCCTTTTTATGACGACCGGCAACTTCTAATTGGTTGGTTATGTAGTCCGACGTCACATGCTCCGCCCTTTTCAACGTCGAACCACACAACAAACCAGTTGCCGGTCGTCATAAAAAGGGCGGAGCCAACTTGTGTTCGTCCCGATTTCTAAATGCCTGTCATGATAACTTGCTTAACGATAGGGATGCATCATGGCATCCTTCCATGTTAAGATTTTCAATGAACTCATATTTGAGAAGTTAATCGCAAAATTAAACATATCCGGAAATTCTTTCCTTTTACATAAATGTCTCTTAGAAGGCAGAACAATAACCCTTGTCAACAGTTTAGGTTTCGGATTGCGCCCACTATCTTTTGTGGTTTTTTGAGTTGCAAAAACTTGCAACGAGCCTACTTATCATTCATTCATTCTTCTTATTCTATAATAAATATATATATAAACTCAAAATTCATTAATAAAGAAAAAGCAAAAACTTAATTGTTGAATCCAATTTCTATTCTAAAACATCTACTTCCACATTTCGTTTAATTGAAGAAAAATTTTATAATAAAAAAAAGGACTTCCCATTCTCGAGTTTCAACACAAAATGAAAAAAAAAAAACCTTTGTAAAATATCTTCATGGATTATGCAACTGGATTTTCTAATTACCTTTAATTAAATGCTTTTATTACGGTATACAATGATCCTTTTAAGGATTAAATTAACCTTTTTTTCATTAAATGTGATTAATGATTAGTGATTAATGGTTATTCAACAGCAGCAAATGAAGAAAACTTTCTCTCTGAAAGTGGTAACAAGTTAACATATTAGGAATCTTATGGCTAAAACCCATTCAAAAACCGGTTTCTTTAAAACTTTCCATGACTAAATTTCATAAAAAAAAGCAATTGTTATTCGCTATGCAATTAACTGATAACTAGCTTCGTGATTTAAATCAATAATTACAAAAAAAAATATTTTGAAAATATAAACAAAAATAAAATCAAAATCCTTCTTTTTTTTTTTTGGAAAATATAAAATTGATAAATATGAATAATATTGAATAATATTGTTAAAAAAATACTTTAATTACAGCAAACACTGCTTAACACCCAATTGAAAGAAACGACATATTTCTTTTTGTGTTATCCGAATTTCGTGTTAAAAGAAATAATTTTAAAACCTATTTTGTAATATATTTATGGTACTAAAATACGAATACATGTAGAAATTAAATACAGTAGAGCGTCGATAATTCGGCCTAATTGGGGCTCGATCCAGTCCGGACTATCGATATATCCGGATTTTCAAACATAAAACAAAACAACCACTACTTCTATTTTCCGTATAAACAAACCTGAACAGTATTTTGTTGCTAGGAGCGGTTGATTGTTTGTGGCTGGCTTACCACCATTCCCAATAACGTTAAGAGCCTACAGTGAAAAAAAACTTACAAAAATCTTCGCATGTAGGCGCTTCTGTAGGTGTGACGTCAACATGTGGCAAAAAAATCAATTTTGATGCACTTTTGTCCGCCATTTTCTCTCTTATCGATGGATAAAAACGGGTATATTTTAATAACGACTCTTTTTTGGGTAAATATGCACTACTGAAAAAAGGAAGAGCAACTTTTGATCTACAATGGTGAGTAATTTGAGTCGTATACAATTAGTGGTCAAATTTTAGGGTATCATGAAACTTATGGTTAGTGGGAAATTTAGATCCTATAAAATGTATAAACGGAGGAGCGTTTGTCGCCTATGGGATTTAACATGAGCTAAAAAAAATACGAGATTTTAAAATGAAATTAAAAATAGAAAAACTAATTATAAATTTGTACCAACGCATCACTAAATGAGCAATATTGTTATGTACATATTGCAATTTGAATTTTGAAAATAACAATTTTCGTTGCAGAAAACAAAACATTTGCCTGAACCATGTATTTTTAAAATAGGAATTTCTCTTTCTCATTGGTTTCAATGGCTTAGCTGTGGGGCGCCACTAAATGGCGAAAAGTGGAACTATAATTGTCATCTGCTAATATTCAAAATGGCGTCACACATATAGGCTCTTAACGATCTATTGGAATCTCGAATGATGATACACCACTGGGGTAAATTATTAAAAATCGTTTTTGTGTAGGCGAGTCCGGATTATCGACGCTCTACTGTAATGCAAACATTTTTTTTTCTTTGCAACTTTCATTTTGTCTCCGAATACATATTTTTTTTCAAATAATTAATTAATCTTGGATTGCATATTTTACATAATATTATAATTAATTTATGTATAGTGTTTAGTGTAGTATTTTTAAGCAGGATGCAGAAAGAGCGAATTCGAAAAATCCGGCCACTTTTTTACAAAGCTAAAAAAAAAAAAGACTTCATATAGATTTTTATTTATAAGACCGAAAAAATTCTTTGTGTTAACCGATATTTTCGTGATATCCGTGTCATCTAGAACGAATTAAAACTACAGAGAAAAAAAAAAAACGCTATTCTTGACGAGTACCGGTACCGAGTTATCCGTTTTCATGTTAAACCGGTTTTCACTGTAGTTTTCAAATACTTGTAAAAACATCGATTGAATTGTTCGCTTTAAAATGAACATCTTCATTTAAACACACACAAAAAAAACCATCTCATTTCTTCATAAAAAAATTACGATTTTTGGCAAACTGTTCATATTGCTGCTATTGAGCACATTGTTTTTTGTGTGTAAAACTCACTTAATAGAAGAAAAAAAATGCCAAGAACTTCCTTTCTTAGAATCCCTAGACTCTAATCTTATCCCAATCAATCATTTATTTTTTTAAAGAATCATTATTCATCACCAAAGCTTGAAGCCAACTTATATAGGTTTTATCCCCATCTCATCTAACAACAACGAGGGTTGAAGGTTGGGAATCATATAGTTAAAATTAGGGATGGGACATTCGAATCCTCGAATCCAACCAATCTTGAAAAATATTCCAGATTCGAAAACTCAAATCTTCGCGCTTTTTTCGTCTTTCGAATTCTAACCTAAAAAAACTTAAAAACTTTGATTAAAATTAGTTTTAACTCCATTGACGTCCAATAGAAGCGTTCACTAACAAAAAAAAAACCGGCGATTGTTGCAATTTCGGTGGTCGAACACAGATCACCACTTTGTGGCGACCCTGAATTATTTTTTTTCTTGATTTTTTTCATTATTAATAATATAATATTTAATATTATTTCATTTATTTGTATCTTCTTATGCTGGGGTCACATTAACGTCTAATGCCGTTAATTGTCGCGTAGACACGACTTAACGCGCTAATATATTATCGTCATTATTAATGGCGTTAGACGTTAGGCGGTAGCTCGGGTGGCGATCTTTTTTGACACATCAAAGCGATTTAGCACGTCATTTATCGCGTTGTTTAATCTATATTCTTTGACGCCTTAATTATTGCGATAATGGACGTTAGACGTTAACGTTAGTGTGGCCCACCTTTAATGAATAATATAGGACTAGTGGGGTAACCCGACATAAATGACGGGAGCGAAATTCAAGTGACCATGAGAAAAAACCCGGTTAATTTAAATTTAAATAAATTCCGACGTGCTCAAACGTTTTTGTCCTTGTTTGTAAAGCGTTATACACAGACAGACAAAGCTTAATATATATATATATAATATATAAAAAAATACAAAATTCTTAATCGTATATGAAGGATTCGAGTTTCGAGAACCTTTTAGGGTTCGTCCCACTTTCTAGTTAAAATTAAAAAAAAAAAACAGTTGAAAACGTCCGCTTCGTTAACATAAAGCCGCTATTACACTAACAACCTCCAATACAATTCAACTTGCAATGCAACCTGTAATGTGACTTGCAACTAGAACTTTGTAATAAACTTCTATATCACACTACATGCAACCAACTGTAGTTCCCAATCAAGTTTTCAAAACTTCGTTTCTGTCAAGGGGCCGACATATTCGGGTGAATCTCGTACGGTATTGGAAGCCATTTTACTTTTAATCCTTGTTTTACTGAATTTTAAAATTTCATTTCTATTCCGGATATCCAAGTAAAATGCAGGGCTAAAAAGTAAAATGACTTTCCATCCACACGAGCTGCTGTAAATCTTAGTGAAAATTGTACATGATTTTCTTCAATGTCTGCCCCCTTGGTTTGTGTTCATATTGTGAATTTGTGATCAACTAACAGGAAGTTCATAAACCGGAAGTCATGAAACCGAGAATTCATTCATTGTTACATATGTCATTTCCGGCAAACGGCCTGATTGGTTTATTTTTCAAAAAGTTTACTTGAAAAGTCTCTCAAAGTTGAACATGTGCAACTCAATGAGACTGAGTTTGACACAAGTTAAAAGTTTTATCAAGTTGCATGTCATATGACACTATACACATTAAAGTTGCATGTCACATTGCATGTTTTATTGCATTGGAGGTTGCTATTGTATAACAGCGGCTTAAAAAGAACTAACAGAATGGATAGAACTATGGCAACACTTTTTGACAAATGTCCTCCTCATTTGTAGGTGAAAATGTGAAGATGTTTTTTTTTTGTTGTATAATATATTAATCAAATAAACGAACCATGGTTCTTCCTTAATTCGAACATTACACATTATGTAAAGATATAACAAAGAAGAAGAAGAAAAAAAGTGAGAAGATAATAAAAAAAAAATGTAATCGATTTCACGTTTTCTAAATTACAACTTCCGAATTTTTTTACATCCTTGATTGCACCAGCTATAAAAAAAAATACAAAACACAAAGAGCCCCTTCTTTTCTTTATAACCAAAGAAGAAAAAAATAACGAACGGGTTAACTTATAAAAAAGGCATGTGGTAGTCTTATTATTATTTTTAAAGAAGGGCACCATCACCATACCGCCCCCCCCCCCCAAACAAAAATTCATAAAGAATGTTTGGGATGAAATTTTTCCAAGAAAAACAGCAATTTTTCGTTCGAAAACTTTTTTTTGTTGTTGACTTATTTATTCGCTAACCGAACCGAGATAATGACGAAGGAGGAGGAGGAGGAGGAGGAGGAAAAAAGGAGGAGAGACCTACAAACTTAACAATAGTTTGGAAATTTTTAAGGTCCCTTTTCTTCATATAGAAAGATAGTACTAGTAGTTATTACACAAAGTAACCAAAGACTTACTACTACTTACTATACACATATATTTACAACAAGTTTATTTCCATTTTCCATTCTATGTTTCAAGTTATATAGCCCGTTAAAATAACAATTTGAAGACACTGTAAAAGTGTTGATAACCATTTCTGATGTTAATATATATAAAAATTTTTAAAAAAAGTGTATGGTTTATTTTTTCTCTCTTTCTTTTCTAACCAAATTATAATTGGCCATATTACAAATGGGGGGCCCACTGTTTTTATTTTTACAGTTCTAGAATTGCTTTTATATGACAAAGAAATGGATTCAAATTGCATTGTATGCACACAAAACACAATTTAATTGATTTTGATGAAGAAAAGAAGAAGAAACTAACGGATAACCAATTTTTGTGTTATTTTTTATGGTCATTTTTAATTTGCAAAGTCAATCAAAAATTTGCAAAAACAAAAAAAAAACACAAATTGCAAGCAACATCATGAATGCAACACCAAACCTTCATTATCATCACCAGGGCTGAGAAACTCGGAACAATAAATGGCTAAATTCGAGAGGGATTTCAAATTAATACGCAAAATCGGCAGAAAATATTTTGTTCGTTTTTTCCCCCCCCCCCCCAAAAAAAACTAACCGACAATATTTTCTCCCGATTCGTAATTTTCAAACTTATTTATTACAAATTTCGGTAGATGAAACATGCTGCTGCAGTGACAAATTTGATAATCTAAAGAAAAATCCCAAATTTTTAAAAACTGAACTGAAAAACAGTAATAATGAATGTAAGATCGAGATGAAAACATTTTTTTTTTGTGAATTCGGGAAGAAAATCTTTTTTAATTGTAAAAATCGGGATATTAATTATGAGTGCAATCAAACTCAATTATGTGCAAATATTCCAATTGCGCTTTAAATTCTCCGCAATTCTGATTCTTTGGCTGTTTCAGAAAACTTTCTTAATCACAACACAAGAAACTAGTTTCTTAGACGAAACTTCAAATCGTTTATCAAAATAGCAACATTCAATGCAATTTAAAACCTATCTTACCAACTTTTTAAACCTATCTGATCAGCGTTCAACTTGGTGCAACTGCATCTCAACATCAGTTGCAAAAGCCTAGTTTTTTTTCCCCCCAAGATGCATTTCAATTAGAATTACAAAAAATACCCTGCAACAAGCCGGTTGTCCTATGGCAGAGGGACCTTAACATCCAAGTGCCGCTAGATGCATTGTCAATATATAATAAAATGCATGTGTCATATATCACACTATATAAACGCTGAAGTTGAACCTTAAGACTACTACTTTCCTGGACTGGCAACTTCCTATTTTCTCCATGTTAAAGCGTTGAATGCTTGGTCTAAGGCAAAAGTGAAGCTAGCTCCGTCTGGTGGCATTATTTGTGCGTCAAATTCGAGTGAAAGTCTGTTTTTTTTTTGCAAAGGGGAAGACATTGGGGGTGAATCATGTACTGTATGGCAAGCCATTTTAGTTTTTCCACGTTTTACTGAATTTTCAGATTTTAATTTTATTCTGTGAAATGTAAAACGGCTTTCCATATGTACAATCAGCTGTGAATCTGGATGAATCTTTGCAAAGCTTAGTGAATCTCGCACATGATTTTTTTCTTCAATGTCTGCCCCCTCGAAATACACCCTCTATAACTACAAAAATGAACTCGTCCTAAACTTGACATCTTCTCTAAATATCATATACCGTAGTCCCGCTAGACTAGGCGCCGTTTCTGCAGCGACGCCCAGGGTCGTCTTTAAGTCTTTTGTGGTCCCTGGCACACGATTTATTTGAGGCCCCCAGTGCTCTTTTATGAAGTAAATCACATAAGTGAATAGGCCTATTTTTTAAAATAGTAAAATGTTTTTTATGTTGGATAAATTGAAATTAAAGATTTAAAAATACAGAAAATAGTGACAATTAACTGACTGAGGCCCTAGTTTAGACAGAGGCCCTGCGCCAGAGCCCAGTTGGCCCCCCATTAAGATGGCACTGGCGACGCCGCATATCAGTCGAACACAAAATTTCGGGAGTTGCCAAGTCCAGTAAGGTAATAGTCTATAAGGTTGAACGTCATATTGCAAGTTTTATTGCATCAAAGTTTCATAAAAAAAAAGTTGCTAAATTAACTTTGATTTTTACTTCCATTTTTTTCACACATACTAACCGCTTCACAATTTTTATGCAAAACACACAAAATTAGCTTTTACCAGTTGCGGTTTCAAACAAAACTGGACTTAACGAAAAAAAAACCCGCTCATAAAACTCATAATAGAATTACTTAACGAGTTTAGAAGTAAATCATAATGCTTTTAAAATGTTATGAAACCATTCTTTTGCTCACGAATTAGCCATTTATTTTCAGTTTTAGAAAAACGATATTCTTACATACTTATAAAAGTAGAAAGAAAAAAAAAGGGAGATGATTGTTATGCAAATCAAAGAAGGGGGAAGAATGGGATCTTTCTCCCCATTTAACTGAAGTCTCCTCCACCCTTTCTTCTTTTTTTTTTATTATGTTTAACTAGCTAGTTTAACTCGGTTACATTTGCTTTCTTAATTAGTTTCGTTGTTTCTTTCATTACGTTATGATCTTTTATACAAAACAAAAATGAAATCATCATCATCATCGCCGCCGCCTCCCAAAATTTCAAAACTTAAAACTCAGTAGTCATCCTGTCTCTCTCCATGATCACTTTTTGGTAACCCACAGAGCTAAAAACAATTACCCTTGAAATTATGTAACGTTTATAGAGGTAACAAATTGTCATCTATATGCCATTTACGGCCGTAATTAAAAGTGAAAATGGCTTAAAAGAAGAAAGCACAACAATAACTTTGAAAAAGACAAGAAAAGGAGAGAAAGAAGACAACTAACACTCCAGGGGAAGAGCAAATCGTTGACATAGCAACTAATTGACCAAAACTCAAGTTTATAGCTTCCAAAAAAAAAAGGATAAAAAAAAACGCGATTGATTTAAAAAAAAGCGTTTTCATTTTATTCTGGTTTCATTTCTTAGGATGGCTAAAAACGATAAAACAATGGCTTGTCAATCCGAAAATTGATCGCATATTTGCTACATTTTGTTTATTCAATTCAACTTTTATTGCTCAACAATTTTGACTCCAATTACATATATGCTAAATAAGCAATCCACAATTCAATCCTTGGATTGCACTGAAGAAAACTTGATGGTGTACGGCATGGGTTGACAAGCCTTAGAACACACACCTTTATTCAAATCGTAAAGATAGGTACAGATGTTCAATTCTGACTTGTCAATCTTGGCATATTAATGCCGGACTCAAAATCGCTAAATAGGTTTAAATCAAATTCAGTCTATTTTTTTCTGGTTTTCTTTTGAAATCATTAAAATGTGGGCAGAAGAGGCTATATATTTCCGTTTTTAACTATAAATGCTCATTTTCTCATCATTGCAAAGCATGACTGTTTGTATAAATAAATGCTTATGTTCGCACGTTCAAAAAAGGCCTGTAAACCTCAAGCCACACACGCACACACACCATCCAGTTCCTCCCATCAGTTTAACTCATAAATTGAAATGGATTGTTCATTTCGAGTGGATCGTTCGAGCCAATATTGAAGAGCAATAAAAAAAATTGAATTAAATAAAACAAAATCCACAACCATACACGATCAATTTTGAAACTTAAAATTCAGGATTGATTGAGGACTTGTTTGCATATCCAGCTTTAGACTTAAAATAGCTTTCTTTCTTTCTAGAAGTTGTCATTTTTCAATTGAATCATTGCTGAACAAAAATGGCTTACTTCAGCTATTTTCAAGATTTGAAAAGTCTATTATTATAAACACAAAAACAACGAAACAAAACATAAATAATATACAATGCATATACACATGTATATATATATAAAAAAAAGCAAAACATGTATATGAATATATTATTTGTTTTATTATTCTTCATCATCATAATCATCATACACTCAAGCTGATGATGATGTTGTTTGTTGTGCATTGTTTAAGATTTTTAAGGTTCAAGGAAAATAAATAATCACACATACACAGTCCCTTTTTAAGAGCAAACATTTTTCATAGAAGCAAACTTGAAAGAATTCTTTGTAGAATTTCTTTGCGACTTTATGCAAATTTTACAAATATTATGCAACTTGTGCGTTTTATGCAGTTTTTATATTGGATTTAAACTAATTATTAATTTATTACACATATGGGCTCACACATATTTTATCATAATTAACCCGAAAACGTAATTATGCGTGCTGTTGTGCATTACCAAAGTGTTAACGTTGACTAAGGCTTGGTTTAGACTCCCTTGCTAAGCAGCAATGCAGCCTGCGAAGCTTCAAAAATGACGCCAGAGCTTCAGGTTTTTGCATTCGCCAGAGCATGAAGCTAGTTTTGAAATTATTCAATTTTTCAAAGCTTAGCAACTCAAAGCACCAATCATGAAACGGATACACAAAAGGGATGAACAAGTCACACCTTTTTTGCTTCCAGAAGAAGGGTTCTATTGTTTTTTATATCTGTTTTTATAGGGTATAAAAAGGTTAGAAATTAACAAGCTAAGCTTTGGGGGAGCTAATTTTTAGGAGCTTCAAAGCTTGCAGAAATCTTAGCAAAGTTTGGAGTATAAACTTACCCTAAAGGCTTGGTTCATACTCCTTTGTTAGGGTTGGTTTATACTTCCTTGCTAAGCGGCAAAGCAGCCTGCGAAGCTTCAAAAATGACGTCAGAGCTTCAGGTTTTTGCATTCGCCAGAGCATGAAGCTAGTTTTGAAATTATTCAACTTTTTAAAGCGTAGCAACTCAAAGCACCAATCATGAAACGGATACACAAATGGGGTGAACAAGTCACACCTTTTTAGGGTATATATAAAGGTTATAAACTAACGTAAACCTTGCTAGACATGCACACTTGTTTCTATGTACAAGCTAAGCTTTGAGGAGCGAATTTTTACAAGCTTTAAAGTTTGCAAATCTTAGCTATGTTTGAAGTATAAACCTACGTTAAGGTCAAGGTTCGAATATACAGAAAGAAAAAAGCCGACTGAAAATAAAATTGACCTAAAACACTATTCAGCTTTTTTTTTTCCTTCCTACTTTCTACTTAAAAATAACCAACCATAAATGATTAATTATTTTAAATTCCATAAATTCTATTTTCAGTTGGCGATTTCTGTCTGTGTGTGGGATATCTCTGTTTTAAGCCAAAATTTCATTCAATTTTCCCTCCTACTTTCTTCATAGTTGACATGGCAACATTATGAACCACCTCCAATACACCTCTCATTGTACCTATCTATAAATCATAAATTCACAAATCTTGTTTGGAAAAAATTTAAAAATAAATTTACAAGACACACACACACACAGAGGAGGAAAAAAAAAAACCCATTGTCTGATTTTCATTCAAACATTTCCACAACTGAGACTTTTTATTTTTCATTTTCATTCTTCTTTCTCTATTTTTTTTACTAAGGGAAACCTCATCCTGATTCATCAGTGAAAACCAAATATAAATTGTTTATGAAACCCTTGTACACAACAAACTAAAAAAAAACAGCTGTGAAATCGAACATAACAAACAGAAACACACAACCTTTTTCTAACAAAACATATAATATTAAGGAGTAACCCATGGTGACACTTGTGGCGTCATTCGGAAAATAAAAAAAAACGTCACAAGGGACAAATTCAATAATATGACACTTGTCCATGTTCAACAAGTTGTACTTCAAAAAATATTAACATTTTGTACACTTTAATATTTTTTTCCACCCTCGGTATGACTTATGTGTATGTATGTTGTGTGCGTGGTATTATAAACACGTACACGTTTGTGAGGTGGGAGGAGAGAAAGAGAGAGAACATTGTGTATCTAACAGAGAATATCTTGACATAGGAAATGAATTTCTCTTGTATAATCAACAGAGGGAAAAATATATATTTCATTGACGTCATTCCCCCCCCCCCCCCCTCCATATTATGCATGACTTGGCCGTATAGAAATCAACTCATATCGCACTATATATAATAATAATGTGGAGGAGGAACAGAGAAATCGGTGTTTCTCTCTCTCTCTATTATCGATTGCAACATTTATTTGCAGTAACTTGGACAATTACAGTGTGATACCAAAATCAGATGAGAAATATGCAAACAAAAATGTTTCATTTAAGAGGGCGCCATAAAAAAAAATACTTCTAGAGTAAATGCAAGGTAGATGGCGCCTGCAACCTCCAATAGGTGGCCAACTACACTAGTCGCCAATTAGTTGAAATCGAATGCAGCCTTTTAGCTCTCAAAAAGCGTCAAAAACCTTAATTATCAGAGCACGTGACAAACTTATACCCAGAACATAATATAAGTGAAGAGAGAGCACGTGTAGAGAAATAGCGATGACGCAATTAGAAAGTTTGCCACGTGAAAAACAAGGATGGAGTGTCAGTACATTTCTAGTGGGAGGGATAGTGGCGCCAACTAACGATAATCGCACAAAATAAATGTTTTACTTGCATTCTTAAAAATCTTTATTTACAAGTACTAGAGGAGATATAATATAAAGTTCCAATCATAAAGAGAACATTTTGTACATTTACAGTGCAATTGCGGTAATCCAAACTAATTAATGTACAGGGTGTTTAGATTCACAAGATATAATAAAAAAAAATTACATAAAATGTTATTCACAAATTATTATTGTACATTTTTATTATTATTACATATTACCTATATTAGTAAATTACCATAGACACATTGCTTTTATATAACTACTTTATTAAAAAAAATTACTATATAATATACATGTGTATGTGTGATAATGTATTATATAGTAATATGTAATAAAAATATACAATAATTATTTGTAAATAACGTTTAATATTACGTAACTAGTGGGGTAACCCGTCATAAATGACGGGAGCAAAATTCACAGGCAATTGTGCGCATGCGCGTCGTTTTTTCCTTTTTTTACTCCTTTCATTTCAATTTCAGTCACCCCCTCCCACCTTTCTCTCTCTCCCCCCTTCTACACTTTCCCCCTCACCCCCTCCCTCTTTTCTCTCCTCTCTCTCTCTCTCTCTCCCCCCCCTTCTACACTTTCCAAAGGAAGAGTTCAACATATAGTTGACCTTGAGAAAAAAAACGGTTCATTTATTCAAATTTATATAAATTCCGACGTGCTTCAATGGTTTTTGTTACTCCACACACACACACAGACCTGGGATATTATATATGTAATTATTTTTATTCAATCTCGGTAATCCAAACATAACAATAATTTGAACACTCCTTACATTAATGAGTTCGGATTACCTCGATTGCACTAATATTCATTTATTGTTATAAGATGAAATTAACTTTAATAGTGGTTTACACAACGTTGCCAAAATTGCTACCACATTTTAAAGAACTCTTGGCAAGGCTGAGTGGAGATAACCCCCCCCCCCCCCCCCCCGCTTGTGGTGTTTGGGGGTGGGGGTCCCAGGTTCGAATCCCGGTTATTGTGTTTGTCTTTCATAATTTTTCAGTCATTCCGGAGTTGACGTCAGACTGGGCACCTGGTCGCAAAACACATTTTGTCGAATTCGACTCTAATGTGGCCACATTTCATCATTACCAATTTATATATCATCAGTTGACCGACTGGTGCGGAACGTGGTCCAGGAAAAAAAGATAAAAAACCTCTCGAAATCAAATATTTCCTAACAAGTGCTCTGTCCAATGACATTTTTTTATAGAAAAAAGTCGCTTCCATAGCCTATTTTGATCCAATCAAAGGTACTTCAAACATTCAAATTTTACTAAGGTAGGTTCACAAAGCAAGCATGTTTGACATTTGTTTATTACTATAAATGCATCAAAATGCCTGTGTGTCTTTTATACCACTACTATATATAAGGCTGATTTCTTGCACTAAAGAAGTTATTTATTCATAAGTACATAATAATTTTTTGCTTAAAATGCAATATTAACTATTTGTTGTGTAGTTATAAGTGCGGGCAGCGCGTGTTGTGTTCTTATATCGAATTTCTGTTCTCTAATTGAAGCCATGGCTGGAACAATGTTGTAACAAAAAAAAGTAAAACTTTCTAACCCATAGATGGCACTTTTTGTCATTTAGAAACATTAAAACAACACAGCATTAAAATAGGATTCCTCCACAATAGTTTATGTAGAACAACAACTGATTATGGCATTTCCCCCCCCCCCCCCCCCCCCCAAAAAAAAAAAATTAAAATTGTAAGTTACAACATTGTTTCATGCAGCCATAGTTTATTTTCACAGTTTAATAATTGTTTCCAAATGGAAACAAGGGCCTCAGAGGTTGATAGAATGACTAGTCCGCTTGTGGAATGTTAAAAGAAATGTTGTTCAAAATGTTTCTTATGTGATAAGGCCTTAAGGCTTTAAGATGTCAGGATTCTGGATTGTACTAGAAGAAATTGTACTGAAAAAATTCATTATCTTGAGTTTCTTGACAATAGTTAGATCCATGTAAAGCCTCTTTAATCGAATAACAACAACAACACGAAAAATTCCCTTTAGTCAAATGACTTTTGTGTCACTCTGTATATAACTTAAGAGTACTAAAAAAGAACCACCAAAAATACGAAAGAAATATTAAATGCCCACGCAAAAGTCCTTCGAATTACTACTACATTTAATACATTGAATGAGAAATATTCAATGGGAATGAATGTTTCCTTCCTGAGTTTCGTCAGAGAGAAGAAAAAAAAAAGAGATCACATTGTAATAATCTTGTTGAAATAAGAGCTAATAAGTCGTATATTTGGATGGTTGGGTTCGTTCAATAAATATATCTTGTAATTTCATATTTAGTTTGCTCGCAATATTTTTATATGTCGTTTGCTATGTTCATATTTTTTTTTATATATTAAAAATCGAAAATAACGTCATATGCAAGTGAAGAGAGACGTCTATTTGCTACAATACGACATTTAGCTAAATGTTATAAAATCTTGAGTCTATAGAAACTCAATTTAAATAACATCTCTCGCTAATGACAGTACAAGTTACTTTCTGCCATTCGTCAATTGCAACAATTCAAGAATAAATGGTTTACACAGCTGTAAATGATGACTGACTCCTACAGAAGTGTCGAACACCGTTGACGAGAACAGTACCCGTGACCACTGAACACACATTGTCGGTTTTCGTTAACTGTCTACCTCTTGTCAGACTTACTGACTTTGTTCAAAGTCACTCAAAACAGAACAAATTACCTGAACGCCTTCAATTAGCACTTTATTCAACTCATCAAATAAGCGGATAGACTGAATAAGCGCTAATCATCAACCCTTATATAATTTCAAATTGTACATTATGCACACGTAGGAACATCATGGTAGCTCACTGGCTAGAGGGCGTAATTCTTATAGAATACTTCAGTCAAAAGTAGAGCTAAAGTGCTAAACTCATCAACTTTTTTTTTGCATTAAACACCATGCTGACACAAAATTTACTAGCCGGTAACTGAGCAAGTTGGTGTTTCCACGGTGTAACTGGAAGGGAGACGTAGATCACGTGACCGGTAATAAGAAAGCAAAGTAACCGGGTCCTCAACTCGACTTACCACAATCTCAGGTATATGGGTTACTTACAATGAGGCTGTTTCCATTGGGTACTGTTACTGTCAGCTTCCACTAGCGGCTAGTAAACTAGCCCCGTGACACACATGGTTGGCAAGGTTTTCCGAACTAGTTAAACCACTATTGGGGAAAACCTTGCCAACCAGGATGGGCTAGACGAGTTTAACCAATTTTGGGCTTTTTCCGGTTTTACACGTAATGTGCTATAATAATATTACAGTATATATGGTTCAGTAGACATACTATAATTAAAAGTAGCACTGTAAAAAATGTAGTTGTACATAGGCCTACACTACAACTGAGAAAACTAGACAAGTAATGTTATTCCTTAGTTCCTTAGATTCCTTAGATTTGTAATGATTTTTCATCCTTTTTCTACCTTTGCACTAACAGTTATTCCACTTCCTTGCATTTTATTCCTATAATTTTTCCTACCTAAAAATTTCTGAAAATTGGCTTCTGATAGGATCTGATTGTCTGCCACCTTTACCACTCATTGTGACAAATAATATATACTAGATGAGGAAGTTCAAACTGATGGCAGTAATACAAGAATTGCTTAGACTAAGGCTGGAGATGAGTATAGTAATAAGTTACATATTGCAATCGTACAAATGAAGAAATATTTGTCTTAAAGTGGTTTAACCCATTTTAACCCCAGCTAAACCTGGTTTAAACCAGTGGGCTATAATAAATAAGTAAAAAAAAATTGGGTTTTGCCAACCCTGCGGTGATAAAACTCCATTTTCTAGCTTCAGTAGAGCATCAATTAGTGCAACCGTCAATTATCGGAATCCACTTTTTTTTTACTTATTCTTATGGAAAAAAAATTTTTTCTTTGCAATCGGTTTTTTCTTAAGCCAGGGAAACACATGCCGAAAACGTAAAAGAAAATCTGTAAGAAAACAGAAAACAGGCAATTCTTGTATTTGCAAGTGCAAAGAAACAGAACAGAACCACCTGAGATAGAGCTTTGCTTTATCTTTTCTGTGGAACATATGTTGTCTCTGTTTCATAATAGATGGCGTATCGCATTTCTGTTCCTGCATGTGTGTTCATCACAAGCAAACAGAAAAAGAAAACGAACAAGAATCCCTGTTGTTGCAGTGATTTTCTTGTGTGTTTTCTTTTTGTATGTTTCTGCATGTGTGTCCCTGACTTTACTTTTCTCCACTTTTCTTTTAATGGGAATTCGATTATATGAACTTTCGATTATCAGAAGTAGTCATGTCCGACATTAGTTCTGATAATCGACGTTCTACAGCAAGCATGTCAAACTCAAAGGCTAACACGGGCCAAATAAACAAGGTCTAAGTTTATGTGGGCTGCAAAAAAAAAAATTTCAATTTTTATAGAAACGTAGGGTTTACTTCGAAAAGTACAGTATGAAATTTTTATTAAAACTTTTGTTGCTTACTATTATATTGACTGGGCAGCAAAAATATTTGTTGTGGGCCGCATGCGACCCGCGGGGCGCGAGTTTGACATGCTTGTTCTACAGTATTTACCTTTCTTCTTGACATTGCCCTTATGAAATGCAAAAATAACTACTTGAAGTGACACATACTGCTCACACAAATTTTTTTAAGCCTTTTGATTATATTTATACTTATATGAAACCAACAAGTTGTTTCTAATTCCTTAGTTGACAACAAAAAAGAAAAAAAATATATATATATATATATAACAAACTTGATACAAATTAGAAACATGTTAAGATGATTATTTTTTTGGTTGGCTTAGGAAAAAAAAAGCATCAAACACCATCAATTGTGTTTTTGTCTGAGACACGATTCTGATCATCATCATCAACAACATAAAGAAACGAAGAAAACTACCAAAGTGACACAGCAATTGGAATTGTTAAGAGAACTTAAGGGGTTAAAAAAATGACATATATGCAAATGAGAAAGAAACAGGGTGGCCAAAAAATAAGAAGAGAAAATTAGAAAATTTAGACAAGAATAAATAAATATGACACAAAAAGTCACACATTATTACACACAAAAAACTGTTTTTTTTGTTGTTATGAAATCTGGCTGTGATTATTAAAGAGTATTTCGTGTATTTTTTTTAAAGAACACACTTAAGACCTCGTAATTAGTTGGAAAAAAAGAGGGTGAAAATACGGGGTGAAATGAAAATGAAATTTATGTTTGCAGACACAAAAGAAGAACAAAATTAGACTGAAAGATTATCACGACATTTTTTTTTTGCTTCTTGGGCTTGTGACAAGTTTTTTCTTTCTAGTGAAGAGAGAGAAGTTTAAGGGCCAAATTCAAAAAAAAGAAACTTGGCACTTGAACTTACAACTTAAACCCTTTTGAACAAGGTTCAAAATTAGTACTGTTCAATAAAACAGGATATTCTACATTGAAACCTTTGCTTAACGTGGCTGAATAGCTGAATTTTGTCTTCCCGGATGGCTTCTCACTGCAGTGGCTAATGCTATGCTCCACAACCAATTTTTTTTTTGTTAAATTTGGACACAAAAAAACGTCAAGCTAACATTTTTTTTAGAAAAAACATTATGAAAAAAAAATTCTAATTGTTTTCAAAAACTAGAATGATAGAAGATTATGCTAAAAGTTGTTTCATGACAATATCGTAAAAAATAAACAATTTTATAGTTCAGTTTGAAAAACGACCCGTTTTTTGGTTGTTCCATTGAAATTTCATGAAAAACTATTTTCGCCTTTTTTAAATTTTTATAAAAAGTTTATTTTAAAAGATATTATTTATGAAAAAAAAAACGTTTAACATAAGTTATAACCAACTATTCTAGCTTCTAAAACATTTTGAATTTTTTTCTTAATGTTTTCTCCTAAAAAACGTTCACTTGAAAAAATGTTCTCAAAACCGCCGCTAGGAGGAAGAGAACATATATAGGTGGCGCTGAACGAGCGCCAAATTGAACAAACGCCAAACTGAACAAACGCCAAACTGAATAACCGCCAAATTTTTAGCTTTTATTCAGTTTGGCGTTCCTTCCATCTGGCGCTTATTCAGTTTGGCGTTTGTTCAATTTGGCGCTTATTCAGTCGCCCCATATATAGTGGCGCCATCCGGGGGAAGAAAAACAAAATATCTATTCAGCCACTTTAAGAGGTTTCTGAAATTTGAAGATCAAGTGTAAAGTTTCTTGTTTTGAATGAGGACCTAAGAAGCCTAAATTGGAGAATGGAAACAAATGTGGGATCATATAAAAGGGCTGGTTGGACCGTGGTTTACCTGTATGACCTCTTTTCCTCCTTGTTATCTCCCAAGAAGACAGATGCAAAGCAAACGCCCTCTGTGTAACAAGTGTGGTTATCGTCTTTACAGATGTCACAATAGCAACGAAGAGCTACAACATAAAAAAATATACAATAATCAATATTTGGTGTGAAAATCAATCAAAATTCAAGATGTTTTCCTCTTTTTTTTTTCTCTCTCTCTCTCTCTTTCTTTCTCAGTAAACACACAGAAAAATCATCGATTTTTTTATTATTCATTTTTCACAAGTAGATTTATGGTTATTTTTAACATAAGTCAATTCGTGAAAAATAAATCACAACAAAAAACCGTTGATGGTAAAATATTTCATCCAATGAACTGACCTAAAAAAAAAAGCTACCAAACCAACCGATTTGCGCATTCATCCAAAATTGTAAATTATTACATATAATTAGTTAACTTCAAAAGTTGTTACAAATAACAAAAGGTCTCTACAATTTCCAACTTGAATCCTCTTCTAAACATGGTTCCAACATAAAAATGTTGTTTTTATTGAGCACTTGTATGAACAGAGGCTTTTTCTATGTTGGAACTCTGTAGGGCTCTTCTGAGAGAGTACAATTTAAATACTATTTTTCCACTAAACTTTAAAATTTGATTCATTTTAATAAAATTGGCCATAAAATATTATTTTTAATATTACCCAAATCTGAAAACAACATTTTGAATATTTCATTTATTTCGAAATTACTAGCAAACTTTAAATTTTCTACTTTAATTTTTATACCCAAAAATTAATGGAAAATCCACTTTAAATTCGTGTATTCGGAACTTTTAAGATGTTTTTTTTTTAAAGTTGTGACATAAGCATAGATATAGGTTCCCCCACAAGGGGTTATGAAAATCGAACCCTCTAATCTCATAAGTATATAACCAGGTTTTATGAAATTATGATAAGCTCACTAATCAATAACAGAGGTTCCACTTTTGAGAAAGTTGGATTCCTCCCTTCTCTCTCTCTCTCTCTCTATCTATCTGCCAAAGTATTTCATAATAAAATGTTTGAAAAGCTACAATTTACTAAACATGAAAATATATGTAATTTTTGCTGTTTTAAAACTCACAATAGATATACGAAAAAAAAAAATACTCCCCCCCCCCCCAAAAAAAAAAAAAACTTTCACTTTAATAGAATTATGAATATATTTATTTGCTCTCATAACTATACAAAGTAGATAAGAAATTAAGCAATGCATTTCTGTATTTAAAAAACGCTGAACAACTTTTACTTAACAAGAGATTAAGTAATATGCCCAAAACAACTCAAAAGATTAAAAAAATATATATATACGGAAAGAAATTCTCTCTCAAAAAAGCAACATTAGGTCTAATTTCTAAAAGATAAGAAACAAAAAAAAAACTAGAAAAAAAAAAAAAAGAAAAAACGTTGTTGAATTTGAAATTCAGTGACCAAAAATGCAAAATATACAATATAAATTGCAAAAGGGTCTAAAAAACCCTCGAGGTTTCAGAAAAGTCAAAAGATGAACACAAAATCAATGTAAATGTTATCATAAGAATACCTTTTTCCCCTTCGAAAACAAAAGAAAATAAAACTCCACCCATAAATGACCAGATTCACTGTAAATTATAAATAATAGGAATTGTACGTCCCAGTTTTTAGAAGCAACTTTAAGGTGGTTTTTAAAGTGTATAAATGCCTCTTTAAATTCTGATTATTCTGTCTTTCAGGTACAAAATGAAAAGAAAACTGGACTGCTGTGACAATGAGCCATGCACACTGAAAGCAGGGAGGGCCCCACATCATTTTAATTTTTTTCTGCACAGAAGCCATGATGTAGCGCTACTCAGTGGCGACGCCAACCAATAGTTTGTGTGAAACCATCATAAAAAATTATAATTATATTTTTGCTGAATATTTCTAATTTATATAAATTATCAAACTACAAGCATTCCATATAATAATTTAATCAAGCCGGAAGCTGAATACTTGTCAGAAGAAAAAAAAAAGCTACAAGTGTAAATGCCACAGGCTGAAAACATACTGTACACACAAAAAAAAGACCAAATAAAAATGCTAATCAAGATAGAAATCAACTAACAACATGTAAAAGATGTCATTGATGACAAAGATAAAAAGCTAAAACAGCCTCTAAACGTCCAACTTTTTAAAAATTATCAAGAGACCAAAACAACGTCCAAAAGCAATCAAAATGTTTACACAAAATTCAACAATGCAGCAACAGCAGTAGGAAAACAATCTTGACACAACCGACCACCACTTTCCATAGGCCCCTCTCTCTCTCTACACACACATAACATACAAACAGACAAATAAGAGAGATAGCAAACACTAATTTGTAAAATACACTCAGTCGAATTAGTCAGCCACCAGCACCACCGCCACAAACCGACAACAACACTACAAACACCATCTAAAGCCACTCACATCATTAAAAGCTTGATTGCGTGACAGGGGTTGAGAACTTGGATGACCAAGTTTATAACCTCAAAAAAAAAACCACTATGAAGCATCATCATCATGATCTATCACATAGTCACTGAGTCTACTAGTAGATAAATGTGACAAAATGACTTACTAACCTCTTCTTATTAATTTTAGAAAAGCACAAATTAATTTCCTACAACTTTTTCACAATTTGACTAAATACTTAACCGAGTTATTGACTGAAAACAAATAATTGTCTTTTATACTTCATTTATTTGAAATCTCTTAATATGTTAAGAATATAAAATCCTCGGGTGGCAAAACCTATGGACAAAAAGCGTCACTGGTGGCCCGTCTGAAAATATTTGTGGCTCGCCGATGTTTACTGAAAAAATTCCATGAAATAATGCATTGTGTGCTTTTTGCTTTTTGCTTGGTGTTCAAATTTTGAGCCACAGTTCTTTAAATTTTTTGAAGAAGAAAAAAATGTCAGGTGTCTCATTGAATTGCAATGTTCTAAAATATATGGCGCATATGTGTTAATTTCTAATTTTTAACTAAAGTGGCCCGTCTGAACTTTAATGGACCATATTTATGGCCCCCAAAAAATAAGGTTGGCCACCCGGCTATAAATAAAATTCAAGAGTTGTATTAAAAGTTTCAAAAGTTGAAAACAGAAATACCACATCAAGTATTCTTAAGTTAAGCACACAAAAAATAAGACAGTGGCTATCTATGCTGGCATTGCATGAATTCTGTCTTTTTATATATATTGCCTACTATAATCATAAAGTATGCAATATAATTTGTAAATGACAAATCAGACATAAAACATTTATATGGGCAATTTTTCTTTCAACTATTCAATTGACTGTGTTTGTGGTGAATGAATGTGCTTGTTGGCGACCCACATTATAAAATTGGCTGACACAGATCTCAAGACATGCCCTGCTGCTCAACTTTTATCATGACGACCTGGTTCTTTTGGGTACTAACATCCAATAACACACCAATATTGCAGTCACACGACACAAATTGTCAGCCAAAAAAACAAAATACAAAAGCATTAATTCCATCAACAGCTGAATTTGGAGCATTTTCTAAAAATATTGGCACAAAAATAATTGTGAAAATGCTCAAATCTGTCAACCAACTAACTATAAGCCCTACTTTATTCCCATTATAAAACATTTACTGTTATGATAACCAAAGTTATGAACTGTAGTCAGAAACACTGTGTTTACGGCACAAATGGAAGACAACACTTCTAGTTTTCTACTTGAACCCTCTGAAAGTAGGGTTCCACCAACATACAAAAACCATGTCTTTTTCAGAGTAGGCCTATACAAGAAAACGTGGTTTGTGTAAATTTAGACGAGGTTTCTCTGCTCCAAGAGTTTAAAATTGAATATCAAGTCATTTCAAGTGGCATGTTTCCATCCATGATCCATCTTCAATTTTGGCTAAGTTCTTATAGAAATTGTTGTGCGTTTACACTAAAGCAACACACATTTGTGATTTTGATCTATTATTATTATTGCCATAAAAAAACCTATAAAATCAAAAACATTTCGGTTAATACGTCAATCTGACAAGTTGAGCAACGAGTCAATTTTGACGTGTGTTACTTAAATGCAACTTGTACCTTAACTTTGAATAACCATCTCCAATTGACTGACGAGTTTCTTGTTTTTATTGAGAGAATTGCGAATTTGTATAAAATATAGAACATATATCAAGAGTTTTACACTTCAGACACTGACCGTGTTCCAAATAGGCAACTTTTTTAAAAGTGCAAACAACCGTGACAATGATTTTTTGATACCTTTCAGTATGTCAAATACTGTGTAATCTTAAAACAGTTTTTTTTATATAAACAGCACACATGAATCGAAGTCGTTTTATTTTGGCTGACAGGCTGCTGCTGCTGCTGACATGACCATAAATATCTCCCTGAGAAAACAACCTTATAGACAAACCTATTTTATATACAGGGTGGTCAATTTAAAATGTTACGGCCTTTGTAGAGCTCGATAAAAAATAACTCTGAGAAAAAACTTCTGAAAATTACAAGTACTCTTATGTAATTCAGCGCCATATAGCTATAAATTGTGACTTTTGTTTCTTTTTCTTCGTTATGTATTTTTAAGAGTTTTATTTCAATTTTCAGAGTTTTCTGAAATATTGTTTGCAATATTATTTCAGACTAGTGGGGTAACCCGTCATAAATGACGGGAGCAAAATTCACAGGCAATTATGCGCATGCGCGTCATTTTTTCCTTTTTTTACTCCTTTCATTTCAATTTCAGTCACCCCCTCCCACTTTTCTCTCCCTCCCCCCCTTCTACACGGTCCAAAAGAAGAGTTCAACATATAGTTGACCTTGAGAAAAAAAAAACGGTTCATTTATTCAAATTTATATAAATTCCGACGTGCTTCAATGGTTTTGTTACTACACACACATACCTGGGATATTATATATATAATAATAGTTTTTGTATTTTAAACTCTGAAATTATAGTTTTTAGATAATACTTTGACCTTGATTCAGAGTTTTTCATCATACCATTGGCAGCCTATTATAATTATTCAATTTATTAAGTGGAATTTATGCTTTCGGATGTTTTTTTTTTCAGAGATATTTTTATTTGATTATTGGAACTATGCATGTCCGACATTAGAGTTCCAATAATCAACATTCTATTGTATGTTAAAAAATGTGATTCATCTTAAGCAGTTTTTCGATGTACGCGGAAACCTCCAGTATGAATTAACCGCACAAGCTGAGGACTTACTGTATACGGATAGGTCTATACTGAAGGACGGACCGAAAATATATTTCGCGTTATCCGATTTTTTTTTCTTGCGATATCCGTTTTCGCTTGTTAAACGATTTTCACTGAACATATGGGGATCTTTTTTCAGTGTACATATGGGTATAGTAATACAGTACAGCGTCAATTATCGGAACGTCGGTTATTGAATCCGTTGATTATATATCGGAACCAATTTTTTGTTTACTTATAGAAATAAAAAAAAAATCTTTGCAATCGGTTTTTTCTTTACTTTCCCCCACGTTTTTGTTGGGAGTTCAATTATATGAACTTTTTGATTATCGGAAATATGTGAACGTCCGACATTAGTTCCGATAATCGATGTTCTACTGTACTAGTTAACTTGAACACCCTGTAGGCCTACTTTATACAGAGTTATTATGTAACAGTTTTCCCAACAACATCTAAACAAAAAAAAAATGGCCTCTAAACACATACAAAAAAAAATACTCCTTTCTAATCTGAAATGCGTGAGAAGTTCAGATCCCAAAATAATATTTATTCATTGATTTTTTTATTCAGTTGTTTCCATATTCTGTCCGCAAAAGAAACATAGCAGATTGCGTAAAAGAAAAGTCATGAATACAAGAAATAATATTATGATTATTATCAAAATAACTATTATTTTTTTTCTTCTTGTATACAAAATAGTAAAATACATATAAATAAAAACTTAGAAAAATATTTTTTAAACAAATAACTTCCACATTCTGTAATATGTTCACGTAATATTATTTTAGGAAGAAAACAAACATTGGTTTATTTTTATTTATGCAAGTTACAAACAGCATAAAAAACACACACACAAACTACAATATACAAATTTGTTGCAAAATTGAGCAAGAAAACTAAGAAAAATAACAACAACATCATTATGTCTTTTTTCTCAGAAAAAAAAAATAAGATTGTCTTGAGATCTAACTCTTGTGAAATTGTACACCAAAAGTATTCAATCGGATGATATTTAATGGACGATATGAGTAAAGTTGACCAACAATAATCATTTATCAATCAAGAAAAGTTGAAAAACCAACAAAACATCCGGTTTGTTCAGAGCTTACACTAAAGCTGGGTACACACGATCAATTCTAGATTGTTCATCCCGAACGTGGTGAAAATACACATTTATACAAATCGTAATGCTGTGCAAATTATAGGAAAATGAGTCTCATTTGCCTTGGCATACAGGACGACATTTTAAAAAACTTTTCGACGACAAAATGAAGTCGAAGGACACTGAGCTGTTGTTGTCTTAATGTATTTTTACGAGGGGGGAATCGCGTGTGTGCCAAGGGTACCCCGTCCTTCTATATAAAATACATTGTCGTGAAATCGTACGAGGCTTATGCCTCCGTTTTCACGGCGATAGTTCTTTCGTGAGAGTAGCTGTCATGAAAGTTGCGATAGTTCACTCTCACGATAGCAACTGTCTACATGTCTTGAAGTAACGTGATAGTTCTGTTACGACAGTGTGACATCTACTTCACAGATATAATTGAGTCAACAACAGTGTGGCCTCTCTCTCCCTCCAGAAAGCCAAATTTCCCTACAAAGTGGATATTTCCCTACAAGCGCCGGTCACACAACTATTACTATTGCGACCGTACTATCAACTATCTAGTCAAACGAGATAGTTGTGATAGTGCTATCGCAACAGTGTGATAGTGACTATCATGTGGTCTGCACGATGATAGTTCTCGCAATAGTTGCTCTCATGACAGCAATTATAGTAAAAACGGGGCTTTAAGGGAAGAATCACAAACGAATAATGAAGAATTGCCAAAGAATTTCATTTTAAGGAATTTAAAAGAATATCAAAAGGGCAATAAGAGATATTTTTTTTTATTTCTGCTGGTTTTTCAGCATGCGTGATTCTACCCTGAGACACATAAAAATGTCCAATCCAACAAAACATAATATTTGGTTTGTTGTTACAGCATACATAAAAAAAATCCTAGCTAATCAATGAATGAAATATAATGCATCCTCTGTACAATACAATTTATATTAAAAAGAAAACAAGTAGGCCTATACCAAAATTGAACTTGTGTTCATCTATTTCTCAACATCTTGTTGTTTACTGAAATTGTTGTTACTTGAAATTATAAATTTTGTTCACGTTTTTCTTTTCTACCCCTCCCCCTCCTCCTCACTCTCAATAGCACTTGAAGTAATACTTAGTTGGCATATATATTTCATTTGCTTGAATCATGACAAATTCATGCCAAAATAGAAACCTTTAAAGTTGCTATATATACAGTATGTGTGTACATTACAACAACAACAAAAAAAATTGAGCAACGTAGAATATATTACCTCGAAATAACATTAAAAAGAAGAAAAATAAAACTAACTTTTGTAAGCAAAAAATAAAATAATAAAACACCATTGTTTTTAGAGCATCATGGGGTCTTGCCACTTTAAATTACAGTTAAATATGCATATATAAGCAACTTAACCTGCTAATAACGGATCATTCGTCCGTAAATCTACATATAAGCGGACAATACTTCTGAGTACATAAAAGAAAACTAAATAATACAACTTCTGTATTTCCATATAGTTAAAGTGGAGTGAGTGTCCAATCTTTTTTGGTTGGTGTGCCACTATATAAAAAAACTACTAACTATTTTTTCAAAGTACAATGAAAACCGTTTAAGAGGGTTTTCATAGGAAAAATACTTGTGCCAATGCAAGGTAGATGGCGCCTGCAACCTCCATAGGCGGCAAACTACACTCGTCGCCAATTAGTTGAAATCGAATGCAGCCTTTTAGCTCAAAAAGCGTCAAAAACAACCTTAATTATCAGCACGTGACAAACTTACCCCAGAACATATAAATGAAGAGTGCACGTGTAGAAATAACGACCAGCAATTAATTAAGTTTGCCACGTGAAAAAAGGAAGGTGAGTGTCAGTACATTTGTATGCGAGAGCTAGGGGCGCCATCTAACGCAACAGGGACAAAATAAATAATCTACTTGCAAGAAAAAAAGGATAACAATAAATATATTTTCGGTCCTGTCAATAAAAAAAAACGTCGCTAAAAATGGCAGCTTTCTTCCATATCGTGTTTCTACTGTACCCTTTTTCACACCCTCTACATAGTTGTGCAACTTGCAAAACAACTTTCAGTACATTTTGTCATTTATATCTATTGAATACTATCAATAGTCACATACTTTATTAACGACTAAATCGTAGTGCTAAAATCATCAACTTTCATAAAAAACTTCATCCATGTTCACGATTAAGCAAACAACTTATCAAGTTATCAGTGTTATTACCAATAAAGCTAAAAAAAACATACTGATTCACAACACAATAAGACTGACTTTCAATTTTTCATGCTAATTTTCTTGAATGTCTGTTGATATTTTTTGTAGTAGCATCAATTTTTCATGCTAATTTTCTTGAATGTCTGTTGATATTTTTTGTAGTAGCATCAAGTAACCCTCCCAATCCTCAAAAAAAAAACCTTGTCAATTTAACTTCAACTAACACTTTGGGAACAGAATTTCCCCATAAAAACCAGTTCCCACCTTTTAACTCTTGAATAAGGCTAATTCAGTGCAGAAACCCTGTTCAAAAGATTACAAGTTGAATTCGGGTTTTAATAAAAAAAAAAGGTAGAGATATGAAGAATAAATATAAAAAAAATGTCCATTACATGATTTCGTACTTTATTTAAATTACTTAACAAGAAAATGATAACAAAACGCACTAATTGCTATTAAGTAGCAAGGTAAAAACAGTTAAAACTCATCATCTATGTCACAATTTCGTCTTTGTATTTACAAATACTGAAAATGTAGAAATATGGTTTTGGTTTTCTTTTTTAAATAACCTGTTTAGATACAGTACAATATCGGTTGGCCACCACTGACCAAACAAAGTGGATCATGGCTAGTTGCAGCAAAAAAGAGTAAACCAAAATGAATGCATTCAATTTCGAGAGACAGAGAGAAAAATCTCATTTTATAGGCCTACTACTACATAAGCTTCAATCTCATCCATGCAGCAAAGCCACACATAATCAACATCATCACCATATTATATGAAATTTTTGGTTGAAATGCAAAGCTTTCTATGTGAAAGAACACCTGCTCTTTTCTAAAAAAGAGAAACACGGTAGAAAAACCATAAGGTTTTTTTAAAAAAAAAAATACATTTATGCAAGTGAGTGCAAAACGCTCAGTTATATCAATTAACATAGAGATTTGCGTTTGTAAACACACCTCAGCCGCACAGCAAATTTTATGCTTTTGCATATATTTATCAGCTAACTTCAATGTGAACCCTTTTTTCTTCTTCTTACTTTCAACAGTTAAATTCAAAAAGTGGAAGAGATAATATCAACCTAATTATCCATTACTATAGAAGAGAAAAACATACCAAAAACTCACGAAATCTTACCACCTCCTTTTTTTGTTTTGGTTCAAATAAAAAGTTGAAAAACCTCGAGGTTTCCAAATCCTTTTTTATATAAAAACCCAAACAACCATTTTTTTTTATATAAGTTTATAAGTTCTCGAATTTTCTTGTAAGTTACCTCTACCCTACATAAATGTGCAATATATTCAAAAGAGAAGAAGAAGAAGAAGAAAAAAACTAGAAATGGAGTTCAAATACCTTTTCTATAGTGGTGCAAACTGGACACATATTAAAAGTGAAATAAGAAACAGAATGAATTCAAGTACACAAAATAAGAAAAGGGGTTGAATTGAAAGAGTTCTTTCGAGGGTACACACACATTCGAGAATAAACTATTTGAAATACTGTCATTCAAAAGATTGAAAAGATGTTTTAAAAAAAGTACTCCTGATGGTATCAAAGGGTTAACACAAAATGGAAACAAGGTGAGTTTTCTGATGTGAAAAGGGTATTTTTATTCTCAAGAAACCAAGTAAGTAGTGGAATATATACACACACAAAGAAAAGAAAAAACCAACAACACTCCTTTAAATAAAGGGTCCTTGAAAGAGCCATGTTTAAACTTCAGAAACTTGTCATTCTAGTATAAAAAAAAAACACATATATAAAGTAGATACGGTCTCAAAACAATTTGGACATATTATAAACCTACGAAAACAAAAATGACCTACATTTGAAGTTCAGATGAAATCTAACTTAATTTAAATGTCAAAATTTAAATAACTATTAAAAATTTCCAGTTAAGATGCTGAAATTTAATATGTTTATATGAATGTGAACGCCCGCCCGCCCGCCCATGACCTAAAATGACAATCACACAAAACCTATTTTTTTTAAATTTATTTTAGGTACATTTTTAATAATCAATATTTATACTAAAAAATAAAAAAAATATTCAAAACTTCTCGTTGATTCACTGAATCGGATTAAACAGTACTTCTACATGAATGTGATAATACATTTAAGCTTATTTCATTTCCGATATTCTTGCGATGTTTTTTTATGTTGGCAGACATTGGATTGTGTAAAGAAATCGCCTGATCAAACGTGCTGAAAATTATAGAAGGATATAACTCCGGTTACACATAACTTCATAAAACTCCAGCTTAAAAGGGATGTATAGTGGAACACGGACCAATAAAGGACCATAAAGAGACAGGCAATTAGAAATCGGGACGAACAGAAGTTGGCTCCGCCCTTATTATGACGACCGGCAACATCTAATTGGTTTGTTGTGTGGTTTGACGTTGAAAAGGGCGGAGCATGTAACGTCAGACTACATAACCAACCAATTAGAAGTTGCGTTCGTCATAAAAAGGGCGGAGCCTAATTGAATGTCCATAAAGGGTGTTTGACCATGTTTCACGAGCCACCGTTACAATTTGTTTTTCATCAAAGTATGTTTGAGACAAGCCACAAGTGGCGAACACCACCTACATTTATTTGCCAATCGTTATCAAGGTCTTACCAATGCAGTGGAATACATTGATAGCTAGCTATCCATTCGTTTTCAATGGTGGTCCGTGTGAAGAAAGTCATTTAAATCACTAAAGGGTGCTACTTTGTGGCGACACATTGTGTTCCGTGTGAAGCGGCTCTTAGCTACATCTTTTCTTGACAAAATGAATGTCCAAATGAATGACCAAAAGCCATCCCCCCAAACGCTTTCATCAAAATTATAGCAATATTTTTAATTTCAAGTTTATTATTGAATTTTGGTCAAAATTTCTAAACATTTTTACTTTTAAGTTTTATGTTATTTAACTTTGAATTTCTTTAGGCTATAGGCGCAAATTAGGCAACAATGCAAGCTTGCAACCAGCAACAGTCTCCAGCAACTGTTGCTGGTGACACTACACTAGTGCCACCGGTGCATTTGCAGGTACCAAATTAATACTTGTTAACAGTAGTAACTGGATGTTGCCTCTGCTCAGTACGGTGAGCAGAGGGAACAAAGCAAACATTGTGTGCCAGCAGCAACCACACTCTTGTGACGTGATCATGATTTTGTTGCTGGTTGCTCACTTACTTGGTTCCCTAATTTGGGGTCAGCCTTAGTTGTTAATTTTGGTGGTGTTTGAAATTAAGACTTTGTTGTGTATTATTCCTTATTTTTTCTTCAGTTTTATAAAGTCGTCATTTTTGTACTCTTAACAATTGGGTTTTAAAGCCGATTTAAAAATAATAACAAATACTAATGCAAACTTGTATTTCAATGCATTTTTTGTACATGTTTTTTTACATATTTTGAACTTTTTAATGCATAAACATGTATATCCTAACTTTAGTACTAATATGCATCAAAGTGCATAGAGAGAGAGAGGAGCCAATCTCTTTATAGAGATCTGTTATTCATTTGCCTAAATCAAATGGATGATAATCATGCTAAAGTAACCAGATTGCATTCAGACCACGTTCATCCATTTAGAGAATATGACATCTTCATTAAGATACAGAACAAAAGTAAACACACAACAAAAAAAAAAGCTACAAATACAAATTATTTATTTATATTGCCAACTTTTAGTAGACCACATTTTTTTTTTTATTTCTTTAGCGATACGAATCAATTTGTGTAAAATAAAAACCGAACCGAAAAAGACCAAAATACTAAACAAAATGCAAGAAACATTTATGAATATATTTCACAATGAGTTAATCTAAAATTAACTTTGCCCTTCAACCTTTGGTTAAACTGCATATTCCCTTTCTATGGCTTCAAAGCTAAACAACTTTGCATTGCTTTATTGTAGTTTTTCAACTTGTTGCATATTTGCGTTATAATGCACCTTTAAAAAGCAAACTACTGAAAGTCGCTTTCCTAGGTCTGGCGCAAATTAGACAACAATGTAAGCTTGCAACCAACAACAGTCACCAGCAACTGCTGCTGGTGACACTACACTAGCGCCACCGCTGCATTAGCAGGCACCAAAATGGTAGTTGGCAAGATTAGTTAGGTGGATAAACTGGATGTTGCCTCTTCTCCTGTGCTCTCTTCTCTCATGACGAGCAGAGGGAACAAGCAACCATGTGTCAGCAAACCACTTTCGTGTCACGCTTTACTTATTGTATAAAGGGAACTTAGGCTTCTGAAGCATCTCCCACAGTAGACCGATCGGAATCGGTTTGGAGCCGGTCGCTGCCTAGGTGGGGGGTTTACCACCTATTCGATTCTTTTGGATTTTATTCCATCCGGAATTTTCCTTTCCGACTAGAGTCGGTCTAGTGTGGGAGATCCTTCAGTCCTTTGGATCCTATAGATCGTTAAGTAGTCATTCTTAAAGGGCACCCAATGTAACATGGTGTTGCTTAGGTAACACAAAATCTAAAAAAAACAGTGATTTATATATTCAAAGTCTTGTTTTTCTAACATTCTCAAATATAACATTTTTTTTGCTCTAATATTCTTAAGTCCTGAAGGCTAACAACATACGTTGTTGTAATGACTTTTTCAAAAGTTTAATTTTCCGAGCAATTCATTTAAGATTAGAATGGCAAAACCATTTTATATTGCATCAACAATTATGCAAGTAATAAATACGAATGCTCTCTCTCAAAATAGTAACAAAAAAAATCGCATTTAAAAAATAATAATAATGATGATACTAAAAGACTCGAGAAAAAGTAGGAAAAAAAAAAAGGTAATTTCACTTTTATCAAATGCAATTTCGTATTTTTTTTTGCTTTATATTTCTTTTCTTTCCACAGAGAAGATTGAGGGTGGAAATGGGTTTAAGATAAAAACAGTTTAATTTTTTTTTCTCCTTCGGAAGGTATTAGATTAATGTGTAGTTCTCAACCTTTAAGGCAAGAGCTTTTAAATTAAGTCTAAATTATTATAAAATACAACAACAAAGTTACTTTTTAAAGCTGCACACAGTTGACAATGAACAAATACAGTATATGAGGTTCACTGTTGATTGCTACAACACATAGGCAGGAGTTGAAAGCAACCAACCAACCACGACAGGAAGTTAGAAATAGGGGGGAAACTTCAGTTGGCTCCCCCTTGTTATGACAAGCAACTTCTAATTGGCTGGTTATGTAGTCTGACGTTGAAAAGGGCGGAGCATGTGACGTCAGACTACATAACAAACCAATTAGAAGTTACTGGTCGTCATAACAAGGGCGGAGCCAACTGAAGTTCTGACCGATTTCTATCTGCCTGTCCAACAACGGTCCACTTTCAGCCTTTCTGGAGGCAAATGCTGTATTGCACGAATCGATCCGAGACACACACATTCCAAGCAGCAAGTTAAAGGTACAGAACCAATCTGCCACACAGGCATATGTAGACAGCTTTAGAATTTCTTTGGCTCCACCCTTTTATGAGCGTCATCAATTTCTAATTGATTTGTACATGGGCCTTAGGTCACATGCCCTGCCCTTTTTTATTTCTAATTGGTTGATATTTGGTCTGATGATGCTCATAAAAGGGCGAATCCAAAAAAAATTCTGAAGCTGTCTACAGATACCTGTATCTGCCAAACAAGACAACTGATCACCTGTGAATATAATTACTAAGGCCTATACAGCAAGTGATTCAGCAATTGGCAGCAGCAGTTGATAGTCAAACGTTATTTTGACAACATATTCAAGCAACAAACAGCCAATAATTTTTATTCAGCATGCTGCTTATTAATCTATGAGTAAGTACTAAGTGAAGCAGCATTTCATTAGTTTTATTTCTTTGGCATCAGTATGTCCAAGAAACATTTTTTTTAATTATATGAGCAGGTAAGGTCGTGTTTATGTGTGAACACATGCACTAGCGCAGATTGTTGTGTTGCTTCAACTTGCTTTCTGGGTCCTGTGTTTCTCAAAAATGTAATACAAGCATGTCAAACTCGTGGCCCACAACGAATATCTTTGTAGCCCAGCCAATACTTTTATAGATTTACTATACCTTTTTTCATCCATTCACTACTTTTTCTCACCTTTGATATATATTATTATTCTCATTGTGTGCTACCGTTATTACATTTCTAAAGAAACAATTTATTATCCTTGTTCTTTTTTATACTGTAGGCCTAGTTTTCGAAATAAACCTACGTTTCTATAAAAATTGACGTTTTTTTGCGGCCCACATAAACTTAGTAGACCTTGTTTATTTGGCCCGTGTTCGCCTTTGAGTTTGACATGCTTGATGTAATGCAAGTGAATTCTACAGAGCCCTGTAAAGGACACACATCACAAATTCTTGTAATTCACAATTTGTTATTACGAAATAACATTAACAACATATGTCCTTTACAGAGCTCCGTCGAATTCACTTGTTTTACAAGACTTGTACTTTTAAGAAACAGGCCTCAGAACGCTTTTATTTAAAAAACGTATAAAAAGATTTGTTTTAAACTAAACCAAAATAATAATAATAATAATAATAATAATAAAAACAATACGCTTTATGGCTGTTTTTGGTCAGCAAAAAATGTTGCAATATTGTTAGATATATTCAAACATAAAAAGTTGATTTTAATTATTTCAACATATAAACATGATATATGCATTACCATTAACTGTAAATTTTAAGTAAATCCTAAAATTCTTTTAGTTAAGTGGCATCAGAAAAAAAAGCATTTTTATATACCGGTTTTTACTTCAGTATGTCAAAATAAATTAAAAATTTATACAATTTATATGAGAATAAAAGCTTGAGAAAACAAGCTTCATGCTCATTTAAATAAACCAACAGTAATCTTTAGTTGATAAATAGTCACACACAATCAAAAGTGTACCCAACGGCCATGACTGACATTTTGTCACCAATATACAACAAAACCATGCTCACACAGCTGTTTATGAGGTGTTTAATGTTTATAGAAACGAACAGGCACACACACACACAACCCATTTTGTGGAAAGTCATAAAATTCAAACTGTGTTTCCGGGGCTCTTTTATGACTTCATAAAAATGCCTTTTTATTTTTCGGGTGTTGTGAAAGAAGAAAACCAGAAAGAGAGAGAGAAGAACTTTTCAAAAAGCAAAACTTACACTCCTCCACACACACATTGCGCATACTTAAAAATCTTCAATGTTCCCCCCCAAAAAAAAACACAAAAGAAACTAAACACTCATGTCTTTAATTGGGCACTCTTTTAGTACTTCATTACCCAATATAAAGAGGATACAATTGGGAGGAGAAAAAAGACAAGAGAGGGTCAAATACTCACTTAAAAACAACACACAAAAAAGTATACGGTAACAGTTTTTTCTTTAAAATTGTTTAAAATAACACAAAAAAGATTGCTTTTTTTTTTTGGTATTTTTTCTTTAAAAAAAAGTAAGAGAAATTGAGTCTATATAACACAACACAACACCAAAGACATAAAAATAAACCTCAAAAAAAATGTTGACTACAGAATGCAATAATGTCGTTTGACGCTGTTTTTTGTTTAGGCTATATATACCCCCCCCCCCCCCCCCCCCCTATTTAGATTTAATTCTTACACAACCAAATTACATTGTTAGATGACCATAAACGTATTTATAGGTGGTGGTAAGACAAGGATATAAAAGAAATACTATTTTGTCGAATGAGAAAATTGGGCTCTATCCTAAACAGATGCTAAAACAGAAAACAAAACAAAATTGAATTTACTTTTTTTTTTGGTTGGCATTCCAGTTTTTATGAATGTCGACTTTCTATTTTTTAGACTTATTCCTCTTTTTCTCTCTCTCTCTCTCTCTTGCGCTTTAAATTCCATTCTTTCTCTCTCTTTTTGCTTTTTTGAAATAAACCACTGGTTTTCATTTTGTGAGCTGTTGTTAAAAATTAATTATATTTTTATGGATAGCAAGGTGGTAGTGTCAATTAAAGTACGTTAAGTAACCATGAATATCATCATCTCTCTTTCTCTTCTAAAGTTATTAACAAAATTGCATATGTACTTACATAATAAATGTAATAACATTATCATCTCTCTCCCATTCGCTCAACTGTTTTGTAGTAAAAGTTATTCACTTCTCAATATTACATAATGTTAACAGTTCCCTCTCTACATGTAATTTATAACTTTAGAACGAGAAACTTTTTAGAAAATATTAAAAGTTTATTAGAAACTAGAATAGTGGTTCAATATATTATAAGTATAGGGGCTCCAATTTTTATGCAATAGCAAAGCAAATGTTTATCAATTTGTGGCCCAAAGTGTCAATTATGAAGTAAGCATCATCATTAGAGCCACTGTAATTATGCCTTTTTTCTAATCAAAAAGGTTGGTTAGAGGCTAGATGTCTGGTTACTATCTTAAACCATGTGTATACTAGAGGCAGACGGAGCATGAGCGATAGGAACTGCTAAAAGACAGTTGGATCCAAGATGACTCAGCAGTTAATCCGAGAATGTCATGTTTTACAATGAGATTTTTGCCCTAAGTCACGTGACAACGCACGTGTGTCATGTTGGTCCCGATGTTTGTTGCAAGCGCTCCCCGTTAACACCCTATTCATGGTTTAAGGTTACTTATCAGTTGACAACTAGAGTTCTCGTCTCTAAACTGTGTTTTTGATTGATGGTTATCGTTGGTTAATCTAAACAGAGATTGTTAGTTCACAATTGGCCATAGGGGCCACAGATTGAGAAACATTTGCTTGATATTGCATAAAAATCCGAGCACTAATAAGTATTTTCACTATTTTCACATATTGTCAATATGATACAACCCATCATAAAAGAATTATTTACATGCAATTTACATTCTTATTAGTTGATAGCCTTGTCAGCTACAATGTGCAGACATATCCTATAAAAACACATTTCTGCATTTCCTCTTTATCTTTATCTCATCGAGTCATCAGTAAACTCATAACTTCATAAGCCTGAAAGTTGACAAGCTTACATGTAGATGACATTTCATCTTCGGCCACAAAAAAGTACATCTTCAGCAAACGTCTGAACCAGTCCTTAATTGTTAAGTCCCCGTATAAACAGAAATGACAAGGAAAAACTTGCAAAAAAGTAATTTCACAAAGATTTTACTAGGAAATTTTATTAGGAATTGCTAATATACAAAAAAAAACAGACAAAAGGCAAACCGCCCCGGTAGCTGATTGGAGATAAATCCCTGCTTATGGCGCTCGGGTATCATCGGGTTCGAATCTCTGTTTGGTGGTGTATCATTGTTGTGTTTGTCTTTCATAATTTCTCCCGCATTGCAGAGCTAACGTCAAGGAGGGAAGCCGGTGGTAAACACTTTGTCACAGTGGTCCACAGGCAATTAGAAATCGGGACATACAGAAGTTGGCTCCGACCTTTTTATGACGACCGGCAACTTCTAATTAGTTTGTTGTGTGGTTCGACGTTGAAAAGGGCGGAGCATGTGACGTCAGACTACACAACCAACCAATTAGAAGTTGCCGGTCGTCATAAAAACGGGCGCAGCCAACTTCTGGATGTCCCGATTTCTAATTGCCTGTCAGTGGTCCAGGGGAAAAGAGAATTTAAAAAAAAAAACAGCCGAATGTTTGCCATATTAGTAATATTGTGGAAATTAATTTAACAAACAGGAGGCGGGCTCACCAGTCACCACACAATGTTCAAATCAACTTTAATACTACTACTTCTTTCAAATAAATAAATACTCCACAATTACAAGTTGTAAATCACTCAAAAATTGACGACACCCCATAGCATTTAAACCACAGTGGGACTAATAATTAACATCAAAAAGTGGCCACTTGTGGTCATTCAAAAGCCAACACTTCTCAGCTAAATAATAGTCTATTTGAGTCTTTTGTATATATTCTATTGAAACACACAGGTAGATAGCAGCATCAGTTTGCCACTATATTACACACTGGCAACATTTGAAGCAATGAAAACACGCAATTCAATTTTTGATTAGGCTTGGAACCACAATATTGTCATAAACGTCCTTATCACACAAAGAACTAGTTTTAGAATAACAGTTTCACAAGCAATTTACACATGTTACAGGATAAAAAAGTAATCAGGTAAAGGAAAATAAAAATGGCATCAAAAACCTGACATTAAACGTGAAACCCAGATATACAATATATGTACATGCATATATACATGTTACTGTAAATCTGCAAATTGCCTAGGCAATCTGCAAAACAAACAACCTGCTAGTGAATCTGCAAAATTCAACACCTAAACTGTATAGAATTTTGCAGATTCGCTAGCAGTTTGGTGGTTTTGCAGATTGCCTAGGCACACGGACCACACTTTTCAGTAGGTTGTCGCGGATGGCTGAACTGTGATTGACATTGTAATTGTTAAGGAAATACGCCGACCTTTTGCACACCGAGCCACATGCCGACTTCCTTTTTGCAGTCGAACTTGACCACTAAAAATGATTAGTGTGCCATGAGCTCTGTCTAAGCATAGAGCAATCCACGTAAGGGCTGAGTATGGCCAATAGATGACGCCACCTCTTACTTCGAACTAAATTATTTCTTATTTCCTGATAAATGTTCTAGAGGTAGCAGGATACAGTATATACCCTGCTAACTCTAGAATATTTATCACTAAAATTATCAGATATCTCTTCCCCCTTCTAACAACAAACCCATCAAGCTCATATAATGCACTCTGTTACGAAAAGTATCATAAATGTTTAACATGTTCAACTTGATGCAATGGAGTCTCAAGTAAGTTGCAAGACTAGTTTCATCTTGTTGCATGTTTAATATACTGTAAACGTTGAAACTAAGTCACATTGCAAGTTTTATTGCATCAACATTTTTGCGAAAAAGTTTATAATGCGCTTGCCATGGGGCATAAAAAATTAAATTATTGACAGCAAATGACAAAAAAAAATATGACTTTGGTGTGAAAACAGCTTCTGACACATATTGTCCCAATGCTTTCTTTCGTCATTTATCTTTCTGTCTGTTAACTTGTACAAGTAACAAAAACAAAACAGAATGCTGGTAAGTTCAAAACCTTCAAACAATGATGTGACGTTTTCACATTAAGGAAATGATGATTTCAACATTTAATGATGAACCCATCATCAATCGTTTCCAAAAGCTGTTATTTTCTCTTTTCTACGAAAATTTGTAATTTTTTTGTTCGATACTTTTTTTTTCTTCTCTCTCTCCCATATATTTCTATATTTTACCATCATCATCATCATCATCATAATACCAACCACCTAGAACATCGTTATGTAAGTTGAGCATATATAGTTTTTCAAACTGTCACTGCTTTTTATATCATTTTGCAATATTCCGAGAAATGTAATTCCCAGTTTCTCTGCCACTCAAAAAATGTTTTACCAAATAAAACTGCAAATTTATCACTATCTTCTTTTTTTTTTCAATATTTAAAACTCAACTAAAAAAACCGAGAGAGAGAGAGAGAAATATGGAAAGCCATACACATAATATAACCATCAAAGGCAAACAATAAAAATCATTTTGATTCATTTTTTAGGCTGCTTTTATTTGCTAATTCTGAAAATGTTATGGCATTTTTAACAACTTCAAGCCCCCCTCAATAATGGCCAACAGTTCAACAGAATCCACACAAGTGTTCCAGACGTGAGAGTGTTGTTCTAACAACCTCCCCTCTCTCTCTCACTCTCCCGCCTTGCCTTCCCTTACTATAAACATCATAACATTAACATATAAATATTTTATAAAAATTTCTGTTTTTTTATATATATTAATTTTCATATACAATTGTGAACGTGACTTGTTTACTTTAATAGCTCACACAAATATGAAAATGATCAAAGAAAAATGAAATAATATTAAATGTGAGTTTGTGCTATTCCACAATAGTCTCACAATATTTTTTAAAGTACAAAGTATTTCATACAAAACATTCCTATTGTTTTATTCAAGATTAACGGCCATATTCTAAAACGTTACTTAAGCCAAAATGAAACTTGAACCTTAGACCATTACACTCGGAGACTAGCAACTAGTAATGTGTTGAATGACGATGGATGTTCTCGCACAGGCAAGTGTGCCCTGCACTCAAATTTTGGGGCGACTGAATAAGCGCCAAATTGAACAAACGCCAAACTGAATAAACGCCAAACTGAATAACCGCCAAATTTTTGGCTTTTATTCAGTTTCTCGTTAGTTCAGATTGGCGTTTGTTCAATTTGGCGCTTATTCAATTTGGCGCTTGATCAGCGCCACCAAAATTTTGTTTGCCCCCACGCCCTTTTATGAGCGCCATTAATTTCTAATTGGTTCGTTACTAGGAAAGATGTCATAAAAGGTCGGTGCAAGCGAAATTTTAGTGCTGGGCACATTTAACTGTTGTTCTGGCATAGATTAGGTGGTGAAAACTACAACAGTGCCCTCTATAACTGTGAATCATACTATAAAATATCGATACATATCGATAGGCCATCCTCACTATTTTTGAGCACAAAAAACAGCTGTTTTCACAACAGTGTATGCATTGCATTGGTTTTCATAAAATCCATGTTGTTGTTTTTGCCACACATCTAGTCATATGACAAGTAGATAAGCAACCCCACTACTGTTCCCACTTTCTCGAATCTCATCCAAGTTGATATTTATACTTCCTGAATTTCTATTGCATTATTATTAATTATGCAACAAACGCTCATCAAAGCACAACAACAAGTACTCGAGGAGTACTTGAAATAGTGTGAAGCAACAATTTCAAGTAAAACTCAACTTCTACCAATGTTTATTGAAAATTGTTGTCAAATGTCAAACTGTTAGAAATATATTCTTGGAAAAATTTTTCTATTTCTGTTTTTGAAAAAAACTTAGAGCTTTTTACACGAAACTAAATTGCTTTGAAAGTCGAAACTATTTCAAGCATACATAAATATCTCAAGCTACAAATCCGTACGACATTCACATTTACCAATAACGCCCATCCTATTCTTTTGTTCAGAACTGAAATGCTAAGTCAAAGCTAGAGCTAAACTCGTCAACTTTTAAATGAAACTTTCCATCAAAAGTTCATGAGTATTTTTGAGTATAGCGTTGACTTAGCAAAACTACTGCTGAACAGATCGCAAATTTTCTTTCTTTCAGCATTTATTATGCTCAGCTCGATCGTTGCAAAACGTTTGTTTGCACAGCAGTCCAAGACGGTTTTTCTGCACATAAAAGTAGGCCTAACTAGCCAAATGGCAGCAACACAGATTAGCAAACAATGACTATTAATGCACGAATGTTATTATCACCGACATATCTGGCAATATTCCTAATGAATAATTTATGTACGATATCATCTGACAGTATATTGGCATAAATGCTCAGAGTGTGCTATCACTTCCTCCTGCCAGTATTCACCAAAAAGGCGTTGAACGGATGAAATGTGGGAGAGAGAAGAGGGGTTAAGCAACTTCTCCGTCAACCCCCCCCCCCCAACCTAGGTCACCAGAGCTCACCTAAAACGTGAGTCTGTAAATCTTCAGTAGATTTACGAAATTGATATGAAAGTGAAACAGAAATGATCAATTTAATGGAATACACAGAGCGGGGTTACACGTCAGTACTTATCCCTATATATATCAACATGTGTTTTATTGTCCTCCTACATAATAGGCTCACATGTCACAATTATTTTAAATTGATGTGATATTTAAAAAAAAACGCATAAAATTTATACAACTTGTGTCCAAAAATACTGAAAACCAAAGGTGATTGTAATTGATCCATAATAGTTCTTTTTAATTTGCTTGCAAATCATAAACTAGTCATATTACTTAGATATGATGTTATTCATATATTGCTCATAATTTATGATAGGCCTATATCTAAAACGTAATGGTTTTAATGTCAATGTTTTTTTTATATTACAAGTGTAATTCTCATTTCTAACAAAGTAACAATAGTTACGTTAAATTACCCTACAATCATTAATAACAATTTTGCGAGAAATTATGATATACCCACATACATATCCAATAATATATAAAGATAATGTAAATTGATGCATTAATTTAAACATTTTTTAAAGGTTTTTAATAAATTTCATAACTTTTTCATAAATTTCATGAAATATTTCAAGTTTTCAACAAAATAAATTTCACAAAATTAACCATCCTCAACAGTACGTATCGAGCCTGGATATGTGAGGAGCTTTTTTATTCAAAACTATCCAGGTCCATATTTCGGCCTACCCTATTTTATTGCAATTCTGTAAACATATCAATTCTGATATCAGTTGCCTAATTTTGTTTTGTTTCCCAAAGTAAAAATCACACCAAATTCAGGTCTTCTAGATAATCTCTTTACGTGTAAAACGGTTCGTTTTTATTTTTTTGCGTTTCCTGAACAATTTGAGAAAACATCTTGAGATTTGAAAAAAAAAACGCTTTTCATGGAGAGTAGAACGTCGATTATCGGAACTAATGCCGGACATGACTAGTCCCGATAATCGAAAGTTCATAATAATCGAACCAGTGGCGTAGCTAGGCAACCGCAAGACCCGCAACTGCGGGGGGGGGGGGGGGGCGGGCGCAGCAGGTTTGGAGGCGCAACAAAAAAACCGATTTAGTTTCGAAATTAACTAAGTAAATTAAGCGAGCGATTCGGAATCACTCGCTTAATTTATTTAGTTAATTTCGAAAATAAATCGACTTTTAAAAACTACATAGTTGCACCAGTAAATCTTCATAGAGATCAATAGGCACGGCGGAATAATGGTAGGAATAGTCGGAAAAATAGTAAGGAACAGTCGGAAGGTTAGGTTTAGTTAAATTAAGCTTGTTGCAGGGGGTCTGGGGGCGCAGCCTCCAGTTTTTAAAGAATTATTCTTATTAAATCAAATTAGTCCATTGTTCGACTGTTCCCTAATTTGATTAACGGGAAGAATGGTCGGAACAATGGACACATTTGTTTTAACAATTCTTTAAAAAATGGGGGGCTGTGCCCCCCAGACCCCCATGCAACAAGCTTAATTTCCTAATCTTTCCTAACCTTCCGATTGTTCCTACTGTTGTTCAGACCTGTACACCGCCGTTCATCAAAATAGCACCCCCCCCCCCAGTATAAGGGCTATGTGGAGAGTTAGGCGGGGAGGGGGGGGGCGCAACCAAACCTAGCTACGCCACTGAATCGAACTCACAATATAAAAAGTGGAGAAATGTAAGAAAAAAAACGACTGCAAAGAAATTTTTTTATTTTCATAAGTAGTATTTTAATAAGAATAAGTAAAAAAAAATTGGTTCTGATAATCGACGGTTCCGATAACCGAGGTTCTACTGTATCAACGACACTTTCAATGAGATAAAAGGACTCATGTGTAAAAACACGCACTTCAATGTGAAGGTGAAGGCTAGTTTGAAAACTATTTTTATTATAAGTTGGTGTTGTAATGATGAGAGGCCTCTTAAAAGGTGAATTAAAAACAACATTTGTCATCCTTCATTTATAATATGTTATCATGGCCTTCATTCTATTAAGTTCTGTTTGGCCAGAATTTCATCACATACCGGGTACAAATTCAAGAAAGACAATTTGGCACTTGAAATTCAATTTTATCACTCTTAATGAAATGGGTTTAACATAGAAAAATCTTATTTATAAAAAAGTTTTATAATGGAACAACGGCTGCATCCAGATGGAACCAATTTTACTGGGACGACGCCAAAGATTGGAAGATGGAGGCTAAGAAGTGACGTCAATGCAGCGAGAGAAAAAAGTAAACAAATAAGGGGTTAAATAGCAAAAAAGCATATGCAATTGTAGCGGATTACACAAGCAGAAACGGAGTGCAAAAAAAGAATTTACCAATATATAGGCAGTTGAGATGAAAACACTACTAATTTATCTCAAAGTATTTTTGCCTTGTTAAAATAAACTATTTCAATTTAAATCCATTCTTTTACTATTTATAAATTCTTTTTTTTTGTGCTACATTCCTGCTCCAAATGCAAATGCTTCATGTTATGGGTGGAAATGCAAGTTGATCCATTTCTGATGATACTACCATCAAGAGACTGTGGAATGGCAAATAGGGTTATGGCAAGACATGCACTGGCCAGGTTCATCACGAGTAATGGATACCACTGGCCATTGGAAAAAGATGTTCTACATGAACAGCACCTCAAAGAAGCCCTTGTGCGTTTTGCAGCAGTGGTGGTTTTCGGAAGTAACTCATTTGGTGCTTGGACCTAGTAACTGACGAAATCTTCACAGTGTACATGCAATGCCTGGTCATTTACGGTGACCAAGTAGTTTAAAACTGATAAAACTTTTCAAGTGGGGACTAAAGCCTATCGGCGGGTGGGCCTGAAATCTTTAACTAACTACGTAACTACCATCAGGAGACTCTCCTTTGCCATGGCTGCGAGACGCAAAACCTGTAGGTTTTGCCACGCCTAGGATTCTTCCGGCACGTCTGCAGTTTTTTGCGTCCATAGCCGCGTTCGCGCAATGATTCCTTTTGTGCATATCGCGGGCCGAGGCAAGGGAGAGTCTCCGGATGCTATTATCATCAGTAAACTTACATTTTTCGACAAGTAGAGACACACCAACAAAACAACTACAACATTCTGCTCTCCGAGCAGTATAGAAGCAAACGCACAGAAGAGACGCCAGCCGCACACTCTGGTTGCCATACGCAATATGCATACGCATCAAAGGAACTGCTCAGATAAAGAACTATTGAAAGCAGTCTGAGCGCCAGGACGTAGACGTGCCGAAAGAATCCCACTTTTGAATCGTCCCTAGTTGGAACACACCAGAACAACACTTGCTCGTAGCCTCGGAGGGTTCAAGTTGAAGTTCAATGCTCAATTTCCTTCTTAAATTTATGCCAAAATACAGTCAAACACCCCATGTATATTTCACAACATAAAGCAATTTTTTTTAAAAAAAAGTATCAATAAAACAGTTAATAAAAAAAACCTGTAAAATGAAAGACAATATTATTCAAAACTTTATTCCGTTTTTTTTTTTCTATTATTCCAACCTCACATCAACCACCAAAATTTTCTACGAAAAAGCAAATAAACTGTTTTGAAATTCGATTTCAACCCGTTATTTGTCATTTCCATTTCATTTTCCTATTCTCTGTCTGTATAAGTCGAACATTGAATGTCAAAGCACGCACAAAACCACAAAAGCAATTAGCACAACATTTTATTTTTTAAAACAGTAAGTACAGAAAAGAGAGAGAGAGATATACAGAAAACCGTTAGCAAAACTAGGAAGAAACCTTTTACTAAATAGACAAACCAACAGCTGCGAACCATAATAACAATAACCATACAGAAGAAGAAGAAAAAAACACGAAGAAAAGTTCCAAATCAAAAAGAAACTTCTCTTAAAAGTGTTTAAAATATATGAAGAGAAAGTTCCAAAAAAGGCATTTTTCTGTACAACAAAACAGAATTTTGGAATAAATGTGTTAATAAGATCGGTTCCACACGATGCTTGGCACTTGCCACATAACAGAGAAAAACTGCTAAACACAAAACTGAAGAGACTGTAGTATTTTTTTGTCTTCGAGTTAACCGAATTTCCGAAGTTGTCCCTGTATAAAATTTTTTTTTATCTTGAAATACTTTTTTTTAGAGGTGGGACGAATCCTAAATTTTCTCGAATCCGAATCCGAATCGGTTCTCGAATCCTTCATATAAGGAATCCTATATTATTCATTCAGAAGATACAAATAAATAAAAAAATACTAAATATTAAATTATTAATAATAAAAAAAACAAGTGTGGCACTCAGGGTCAGGCCACAAGAAGATGATATTGGTGATCCGGATACCACCGAAATTGCAACAATCGCCTGTTTTTTTTTGTTAGTGGACGCTTCTATTGGACGTCAATGAAGTTAAAACTAATTTTAATCAAAAGTTTTAACCGGTTTTTTAAGGTTAGGATTTGAAAAATTCGAAAGACGAAAAAAGCACGAAGATTCGAGTTTTCAAATCTCGAATATTTTTCAAGATTCGCAGGATTCGAATGACCCATCCCTAGTTTTTTACATAACATAAAAAACGTATCCAAGGTATAGTATTCAATGAGCTTTCTTATGTTGGAGTCTTATGTAAGGTTCGACCACTTAATTAATCTGCAAACCGATTGCATCGGTGCCAATAGTTAAAAATTTTAATATGTCGTCACAGGTATCGTCATTTCTTTACGTCGATTATACCCAATATTTTCATTAATTTAAAGAAATTCTAGAACACAACCTTAAAAAAATCTATAAATCCATTAATTTATTAATTCACAAAGGATTTCCCAACACACTAGACCGACTGTCGTCAACATTCGACCGGTCGATTCTTTACAGGCAATTAGAAAACGGGATAAACAGAAGTTGGCTCCACCCTTTTTATGACGAACAGCAACTTCTAATTGGTTTGTTGTGTGGTTCGACGTTGAAGAGGGCGGAGCATGTGACGTCAGACTACATAACCAACCAATTAGAAGTTGTCTTTCGTCATAACAAGGGCGGAGCCAACTTCTGTTCATTCCGTTTTCTAATTGATTGTCGATTCTTTCGATTTTATTCCATGCTGAAATTTCCTTTCCGATTAGGGTCGGTCTAGTTTTTTTTTTAAGGCGAAAAAATTATGCTTTATTTTTCACATAAATCGACAACTTACGAGATTGAATTGACCTATCGAGAAAATTACAATATCGACCAAGCCCTCTATATATTGCAAAGAATTCAAAAGGTGGAAACTATGTAAGACTAATGTACGCATCGTGTGGAGCCAGCCAAAAACAATAAGAAAAATACATTGCAACATAAAAAAAAGATTTGATTTTGAAAGCTAATCGGAAGACCATTGAAAAAAAAAAACAATAAAAAAGGGCTACGGAAAAGAGAGAGAAAAAAAAAAGATTTCAATTAAAATAGTGAAAAAGCCAATTAAATTAAAAAAAGGATTGAAGAAATAAGAAAAATCCTCCGAAGAAACAACAAACAAGTTACGTAAGACAAAAATTTCCCCACTTTTTTCTTCAACCAAAATCAGCAACAAACAACTTTTTTTTGTTTTTATTTGTTTTGTTTTCACTGTTTGAAAAGTTAACTATTTTTGAAAGAAAAATAGGAAGAAGACGAAGAAAAAAAAAAGAGACAAATCTTTAACCCCTTGAAGACAAAAGTAGCAAACACTTAATGAGTAAATAGATAGAATGAGCAAATTAAAAAAAGCACCTCTTTTCAATTGGTTTATGGCACATTCGAGAATATAAACAGAAAAAAAAGACTAATAATAATACAAGAAAACAACCAAAAAGCTAACAAGTTAATTTATTTGCTAATCCAAGCCAAATTTCGTAGAAAATGTTCAAAGCTCGTTTTCCACGTAAAAATCATTTTTTTCTCTCACTTTCTCTCTAAACTTTACTTTCGATATTCTTTTTTCAATTTAATGGAAAAAAGTGAAACTATTATTACATAAGCCTAGTTTGAAAACTGTATTCTTTTTAAAACGAAACTAAAAATCTATAAAAATCCATGTATCAAAATTTTGTAGCTACCAAAATAGGAACAAATATAAAGAATTTTCTGCAGTTTCTATCGGAAAAATGCATAAAAAACTGCAAAGGGCCACACACTTAGGGCAGGGATATATTCCAAACTTGGCTAAGATTCGCAAGCTTTGAAGCTCCTAAAAATTAGCTCACCAAAGCTTAGCTTGTTCATACAAAGATGTGGTCTTGCAAACTTAACAATATTTTCTAACCTTTATTACCCTATAAAACAGATATACAAAACAATAGAAGAACCCTTCCCCTTCTGGAAGCAAAAAAAGGTGTGACTTGTTCACCCCATTTGTGTATCTGTTTCATGATTGGTGCTTTGAGTTGCTAAGCTTTGAGAAGTCGAACAATTTCAAAGCTAGTTTCATGCTCTGGCGAAGGCAAAACCTGAAGCTCTGACGTCATTTTTGAAGCTTCGCAGTCTGCTTTGCTACAAAGTTTGTAGTATAAACCTTGTGTTCTTTTATGTTTTATAAATTATGTTATAAAACATGAAAGAAAAAGTGTGACTTTTGGGATTACAGATTTTTTTTAGTACATTCAGGTCTTTTTTTTATGTCAAAATATATTTTGGTACTGCCATAAAAACTTACTGAACAAACTTTACAACAGAAGCAAGTAAAACTTAATAGAATCATAGTCACAGTATAGAAATGTGACCAAAACGTACGTTAATGCGCGGAAACATTACCATAAAAACCTATGCAATGTACACAAAGACACAGGCAGTTAGAAATCGGGGAGAACTTCAGTTGGCTCCGCCCTTGTTATGGCAACCGGCAACTTCTAATTGGTTTGTTGTGTGGTTCGACGTTGAAAAGGGCGGTAACCAGCCAATTAGAAGTTGCCGGTCGTCATAACAAGGGCGGAACCAACTGAAGTTTTCCCTGATTTCTAACTGCCTGTCACAAAGACTGACAGATGGCGCCGCTTTTGTTTTGGTTATGCTGTCAATTTTTCTTACCATAGATACCTATTGAAAGGTACACAAAACAACGACAGATGGAGTCCCCAATCACGACGCCATTTTTTTATTGCCAACTTAAAATCAAAGGCGCCAATACAAATTGAACATTTTAAGTGTTTTTGTATTTGTCAACTTAAGATTACGGGTTTATATATTTAAATAGAGTCCATCAATAATCTTTTCTCTCCATTTTTTTTTAGTTTTGCATGTGTGCAAACAGTAATTGCAACAAGTGTATAAATAAAAATAAACACAAATCTATATAGAAACACCTTTTAAGAATAGTAGGAATTTCCCAAAAAAAATGCAAATGAAAAAACAATGAAATAAAATTGATTATAGAAGAACCTTTAATACAAAATTGAAAGTGTCCATAATATGTCCTGACTAGGAAAACTTTTTCGTTTTCAAGTAATTTGCAAACTGTTTGTAGAAACTATTTTCGCAAACAGTTTTAGAGACTGTTTTACAAACAATGTTTAGCTTTCAGAATGTCCATCAGTAAGGATTGTTGTGGAGTGAGCATCACGCGCAATTTATACAGTAATGGCATCAATGCAAATCACGGTAAAGATGAAAAGACATTGTCGGTGGTGGGATAAGGACGTCTTTAGAACAAAGAACATTTTATGGTGACATATGTTTCTGGAAAACTCATGTCTCACAAAGTTTTTATTTGAGTGAAGCAACTCAATGAGCTTTAAAGTTTTTTCTAAGTAGACCCCATATGGTAACTACCATAACTAAATGAACTAAACTGTACTAAATGTGTAAAAAAAAGTACTAAAAGTGAAGAAATGTTCCAATTCCTGACGACGCAACTTGTTCAACAAACAAATCATCAAATTTCGCATTAGAAATTTTCATTATAATTTGAACAAATTATTTTAATCATTTATGCCTAACAGCCTACTTTTATTGTGATTTATATTTAACTAATACTATTTTTAATTTAAATAAATTGTTTAATTTCTCATTTTTTGTATTGTCAATTGCCACATATATGGCTACATTGAATAATAAGGTTGCCCAAATATATGTAGTAAACCAGTTGTCCTCAACCTTTTTTTGTCCAACTCTAATTTTACCATGTTTAAGAATGTTATCCCCCTTAAGATTGGGACACACATGTCCAGTCCGAGTCAGGGCCGGAGCCCGGCTGTCACCTGGTAGAGAAATTGCACCGTTGAATTCGCTGCATCTGTTCTCACAACAGCGTGCTGTGACAGGAATGTGCCTTGGCCCTGCCACCGCGCCCACGTGGATAATTGTCACCGTGTGTCACGTTTATTTTTTCTCCGGCGACGGTCCACTCTCGACGTGCAGCCGTATATCTTCAACCTTATAAAAACATCATGCTACATCACGATCTCGAAAGCAAAATGATAGCTCATCCCGGCCACGCGTTGTCCCGATCATGAGTGTCCGCGTCCTGACCTTTACTTGGATTATTTTTATAGTGGTGTTTTACCAAATTTAATAGAAATAGAAAATGTTGATAGATTTTAAAACTTGAATAAAAGTAGTTTTTGATATTCAGAAGTAATTCATTCCTCAACAGACTAAGCAGACTAAAAAACAGTTTTCTCCTCTGAAACCCTGAAATTTCCCCCCCTGGTTGAGAACTCCTGTAGTAAACTATCAACTTTAGGGAAAAAAGGAACCAGAAATTTCTAATCTTGTTATCATAGTTAATAGTAAGGATTTCTCTCTCTCTCGCTTTCTGGCATTTTGCTGCTGTTCTATTAATTGTATTTATCACACAAACATATTATAGCCATGTTTCCGCCAAAACCTTCTCTCCAGTGGCCTAACACTGTCACTCTCAGCATAGACCTACTTATACAAGTATAGGCTAACACAAGTTCTCAATTCCAACGAAATTACACAAATTTGCAAAAGTAACATTTCGGTTTTTTTCTTCGAGTTTCCTTTTTTTTCTCTCGAAACTTTCCTTCTTTTTTTCAATATACTTGAATCCACCTGATGCACAATGTAATTATATGCAATAAAGTGGTTCCTGAGTGCATCAAAAGAATGGATCTATTAAATTATTATTAACCTGTTTGTAATAATAATATAAAAAAAAACCATAACTAGGAAACTTCAAACGTTATATCAGCATCCTCACTCATCCAATATAACATTAATATCTTACGGAAAAGATAGGTCATGTGATGCTACTTATCAAACCAATTGTTCACATTCCTCTCAAACTGAGTACCAAATATATAAAGAAACAATACAAGAGTAAGAAGAGAGAGGAAAAAAAGGCACTTTTCCAAGAAACAATAGCTCAGGCAACAGTCTGTTGTGTTTTTTTTCGCAAGATACATAATAAAATACATTGATATTATTACATTCGCGAACGCATTTTGATACTTTTTTTTTTGTTTTTTTTCATTCTTTTCTTCATATTTTTATTTATATAAAAAGAAAGCATTTTTATACATAAAAGACAAATAAATAAACAACTGTTTGGATAAACTTAGAATCTTTTTTAAAAAAACAAATATTACAGAAGTTTTTGCAAAGTTTTACGAAGAAAAACTTTCAATCATTTATAATGTTGAAAACTTATTTGTTTAAATAAAAAAATAAAAGAACGGGAATCACTTAATGGTTTTGTAATTTTACGAAAACCATTTAATGGTTCCCGTTTTTCTTCTTCTTTTTCAGTTTTCCAAATGGATGGATGTCTAGAGAAAATGCATTTACAACAAACAATAACATAAGAGGAAAAAAGTTTAGGCTAAATCATCTTCTTAAATTAAAAGTGCCCCATCGGTAAATTACTAAATTTGCTAATAGCTTTACCCCCCCCCCCCTCCATCCACCCAAAAAATATCTAAAAAGGAAAACAGTTCTATTTCAACTTAAACCCTCAAAACAGGGTTCCGACTCCAAAAAGTGCGTTAATACCGTGTCTACACTTGAACCAAGAAGATATGCTTGGACATACGTCCGTATTTTGTACGCACGGTTTGTACGACTGGGGTCGTGTCCATATCGTACAATGCGAAAAAGTGGGATATGCCCGTATTTCTTCACTGTTGTCATTTGCTCGCACGTATTCAATTGCACATATACCAAAAAATACTGCTTTTTCAAGAGGGACATACTATAAAATTCAGTTGCGTGGCCAAGGTGCGCGATTAGCCACGATGCGAGACTACTGTTACATCACTAAGCCACTAAAAAGCTGCACGGAAAGTTGTTTATTTTCCAACTTTGAGGCAAATTTATATTTTCATAGGGGGGGGGGGGGGCGTCCAAACGATGACCCTCAGAAATCTGGTCAGCCTAACCAAGATAAATTTCTAAAGGTTTAGCAACTTCATATTAAAAAAAAACGCCAAAAGCATGTCGTCCATTTTTATTTCTATGTATGTTCATTGAATCGTATTTTAATTGAAGCACTAAGTACAGCTTGCCCGATAGGAAAAGCTCTTAGTTGAGTTACCTCTGTATATATTTATCTTACTTGAGCTAAATACAGGCAAGTGCGCCCAGCACTAACTTTTCGTTTGCCCCGCCCTTTTATGAGCGTCATCAATCTCTAATTGGTTTGTTACTTAGCCTGATGTCACATGCTCCACCCTTTTCAATTTCTACTTGGTTGATATTTGGTCTGACGCTCATAAAAGGGCGGGGCAAGTTTGTAAAGATAGAGCTGGGCACACTAGTGTTGCCTGTGAACTAAATGCATTCAAGTGAAATGTGTTTAGTTGAATTATACGGAGTCCAATTAAGGACATAGCCACGCCACAGGCGCGCCATCTGGCAGGATAAAAACAAAATAAATAATTATAAAACCATCTTAACGTTATGACAAACCATTTTGAAGTCCACTTTAAATAACTAGAAATTAACTGTTGAGATTTTATTTAACAACACAAACATAGCAAGAGAAGAATAAATACAATAAAAACCAACTGTTAGTGTTTTATTTATTAAAAGGTTAAATGGGTCTCGTTGTATAATCCCTACTAAAGACACCTCCCCCCCTCATCCTGATCCCCCTTTCCCCCTATTTATTATTACAACACCTTAACAGAGAGATAGATAGGAAAAGATTATCATCATCACTACTCCCTCGTAATATTATGTTAGTGAACAACAATTTCTATATTAGGTAATATTGAGACACACACACAGTGTTAAATGTAACTAACTATATATTGTATAAAAGACAAGAAGAAAAAAAAAGTGTAAAAAAGAATTGTTTGTAATGAAGATCGTCGTCATTTGAAAAAGACAAACAGAAGTCAAGTTAGTTCCATTTCGACTCGTTTCAAACGTTAAACTCCCCACAGGCTTTTGACAATTATCAAAGTAAAACACGTTTTGCAAACTCCATTTAGAGAGAAAACAATTTAATACCCCGACTCAAAAAGGGTCCCAAAACAGACATTTACTTTGGTGCAAACAAGTTACAGTAAACTTCACTGAATAACATTTATATTGTTAACGCTAAAGTGAAAAATCAGTCATTCTAAAGAAATCACTAGTTTAATTGTCCTACACACAATTAATAGCGTTTTAGACAATGTGCAGAATATAATTATATGTCGCATCCGTTTTGTGTTAATTGTCCGTTACACGAAATGTATGTACATTTCGCGTTTTGCATCACAGGCCCATATCTATGTGCATTTCACGAACTGGACACATATTTCGTGTAATGGACAATTACACAAAACGGATGCGACATATATACAACAAGACTGTCAAGAAGCCGTTCTTGCTTTCAGTAATGGCGCATTCACACTAGGCTGGTTTACCAGTTGCTGCTGGCTGGTTGTAGCCCTCTAATGCCGCAGTCACATTAGGCTGGTTTCCCAGCCGCTGGTTGCTGCTGGCTGGTTGTAGCGCTCTAGCAGCATAGTCTGAACTGCTACCAGCAGCTGCTTTTCCCAGCATGCTAGTGATTTTAACAGCGGCTGGTGAAGTTGGACATGTCCAACTTTAGCAGCTACCAGCTGGTCATGTGACTCCCTTCCTGCTGCTGCCATCTAGTGTGAACTTTTTGTTGCTAGTAGTGGCACTAGTGGTAGTTGAAACTCCACTGCTTGGGTTGGTTGTTGTTAGAGTTTGTGTTTTTGCAAGACGGTGATTGGATGACTTGCACTGCTAATACCAGCAGTGACTGGACAAGTGTGAACCCAAAGCAGCCACTGCTTGCTGTTACTGCTAATAGCGGCTTGTAAACCAGCCTAGTGTGAATGCGCCTTTAGTATAGTTGCCTCACTGTAAGACGAAGCTTGTGACGTCAGAAAGATAAACAAAATTTAGGAAATGTGTCACACTCGCCTGTCCACCCACTGGCTAAGAAACCCTAGCTTAATACCTAGTACACACCTGATAATTTAAATGCATTTAAATAATAAATGTGTTCTACAGAGCCCCCTGTGAAGGGCAAACAAACAATATGTAGAATATAATTTATTCAGTTAATAATCTAAAAAAATATTGAGTTAATACTTAAATATAATTATATAAACTATTATTGAAATATTGATTTAGTATTTCAATTTAAAATATTAATAATAAAATCAATTTTTATTTGGGTTCATGTCCTTAACTGGATTCCGTATAATTCACCTAAACACATTTAATTTGAATTCGTTTAACTCATGTGTGTACAACGTATAAAGTATTATTGTGCAGGTTTACTACTCAATTGTTTGGTTTTATATATTGCCTAGTAATTCCATAGAATAACCGATTTTTCACTTTGGCAGTAACAAACAATGTTGTACATTGCAGTGCGTGTGTGTGTGTAATATTTGCTCATGCGTGAACCACTCACAATTGCTCATAATTAATAAACAAACACACGGACAAGTCAAAAGTGTATAATATAAAATGAGCAAATCCTAAAATGAAACGTTGAGATGAAAACAGATGGTCAAATTTGAAACGAAAAAAAAAAAATATAAATATCTTAATCCCGTTAATAATAATATAGGATAATCTACTTCCTTTCATTTTCTTCAGCTTCATTTAACTGGAAAGTAATTTCTCAACAAAAGTGATGTTTTTTTTATAATAAGATGTAAAAATCTGACCAAAACACACGCAATAGAGAAAAAGGAACCGACATTGATGCATAAATGCAACACACATCATACATACAGTATATGCATGCTTAATTAGCTGCTAATGAACGGCATAAATTAAAGAAAACTACCATCATAATATGCACGATAAAATTACAACCGAAATATAATTTTGCAACACATTGTAATACCACAAAGTGTTGCTCAATTTTTATTTTTTTTTTTACTTGTGGCTCCCTCTTGATAAAAAAAAACAAACAAACAACGATTTCTTTCGTATGGGTTGTTAGTTTTAAAAAGTGGCCCATTATAATTTATCCATAAATAAATATGGCAGCTAATAAAATACACTTTAAATAAGAGACACAACCAGATGTCGCTAGCTGCCTGTAAAATGTAGGTATTGAGTTATGCTGTTTTTATCATAGCACAGTGCTAAAATCTACGCTAGAAATTGATAAAACTCCTCTCAAACGTCGATTATATTATTATTGTCTTTTAGGTGCAAAATAAAGAGAAACTTAAAACTGTTTTAGAAACTAGAAGGGTAATTCAATCACCTAAGGATATTTTCATTTTGATATCTTTCAAAATAAGCCTTTTTATGTGAGTTTGCAAATTACCCAACTTTAAAAATTATAGATATAAAAAGAAAAACTCAGGTTTCTCTTAATGTTGCAAAATAATAAAAAAACTAGAAAGCGTTTTAGAAACTAGAAAGGTAGTTCAATCACAAAAGGATATTTTCATGATGATATACAGTATATCTTTCAAAATAAGCCTTTAATTACCCAGAAAACACTTTCGAGTTTCTCTTAATTTTTGCTCATAAAACCATCTTAAATTAAAAATGCAAATATTTTATTGCAATAAAATTCTCGCTATTGTTGTGTAAAATTTGTATCAATCGTCGTTGTAACTAAAATACGAAGACGACCCAAAACTATTACAGTTTGTGACATGTTGAAAGTTGAACCAAAAAGACCTACACAAAGTTTTCGAAATAAAAGTTTCCCACGACAAGAACGAAATAAGGGGAACTCTAACAACAAAGAACTAACTGACTACCTACGAAACTGACATCGGAGTTTGTCACCAAAAAGCCCAAATGGTTAAAACTAGACGAGGAAAAAAAAAAACACTTTCCAGCAGTCGTCATATACCTTATACCTCAGGAACAAAAACGGGCAGGTTTAAGATAAGAAGGAGGAGGGGGACCAATGAACCCAGACAGCGTAAATATCCTCATCTAACTTCGGATCTACTTCTTTTTTCACCCACATTTTTCCTATTTCTCCTATAAGGTCGATTGAATTCGAAGGAGTTCCTGGAAAATTCTCATAAGACACATAGTAACAACCAGCTATAACAGCATTAATTCATAGATATAAAAAAACCCACCTACATCCTCCCACAAACACACAGAATTAATGCACTCAACCCCTATTGGTCACAAATACATTGACTGATATATAGAGTGAATATATGTCAAAGTATTAAAAAAAATACTCCTTTCTTATATATATAAAAAAGAGGTCAAACGACGTAAAGAATGGATAGAAATGGATTTTTTTTTTAAAAAAAAAACTTATGATTTTGTCTAAATTCTAGAAATATTAAGTAAATATTCTTCAGTACTTCTTGAAAATTATTCCAAATTTTCTTTTTCTCTAAGCAGTTGATAGGAAATTTAAATAGAATCTTTATAGAAGGTGTGTAGTACAACTTCGCCGCGCGCGCACGACATAGATGACGGTGAATGTTGATGGATACGGCAGAATTGATCGTGTGTACCCAGATAAAAGTAACTACTAAAGCAACCGCCTACGCAACTTAATGACGACGGCTGATGTCGCACCATTACCAGTGTTTAGAAATTATTCCCGTAATGCCCATTCCACATCAAGCTGACAAAACACAAACTCAAATGTTTCGAAATAAATTGGTGACAATTCTAAAACATTTCTGCGACTTTTGTGTTTTTGTCGGCAATTTCATAAACCATTCCATGTTAAGGCTCAAGTCAGTAAACATCAAAAGGTTTGTTTTTTTGTCTTAATTCTCCGCAACACTTGTTAACTGTCTGTGCAGTGTGGACAGTTATTAGTGGATAGTTTATTAAAACAACGACAGAACATTAGCTTAGTTTACGTAGGACACATTTAAAGAAACAAAAACAAAACCGCAATTTGTTTGCGTTGCGTCACCCATTTATTGTGGGTTTGTCTTGAATACCGCTGACAGTTGATACAGATTTGTTTTGTTTACAAAATCTGCGTTTTTGCCTCTCGAACTCATGTTGCACTTTTGTTAGCTTGATGTGGAACTGGCATATAACATTTACGCTAATCGCAACTTATTTAAGATGGTTACAACACTGAAGAACCCCCAGGAAAGACAGGCAATTAGAAATCGGGACAAACAGAAGTTGGCTCCGCCCTTTTTATGACGAACGCAACTTCCAATTGGTTGGTGCTGTAGTCTGACGTCACATGCTCCGCCCTTTTCAACGTCGAACCCCACAACAAACCAATTAGAAGTTGCTGGTCGTCATAAAAAGGGCAGAGCCAACTTCTGTTTGTCCCGATTTCTAATTGCTTGTCCACGAATGCGGCTATGCTAACAATCTCCTTCTGTTGCCACACAACTATTACATTTTATTCAGATGAAAACAAATACATTTTTGCACAGATTTTTACTTATGAAAACATAAAAATGGGTCCTATTATTTTTGTTTTGGACAGTTGACTGCCACTGATATTTTAATATAACAAGATAGAAATTAAATTGTTAAAACTGTAGAAATGCTAAAAGAAAAAAAGTACAGAAGCCTCCATCATCTTGAGTTAGCAGAAAAACTTTTCCTCAAGAAGCTACGCCTTAAGTTGAAAACGATGCCATTTTGGGCCGTCGTCGTCCTCATTACCAGCAGAAAATCAAATATGCCTGAGTGTGGCTAAATTCCTTTAGTCATTCCTGCCACAAATCCTTACAATAAAATTTATTTACCTTGAATGTCTATACCGTGTTAGGTACAACAACAATATGCGCCCAAACAGAATAAGCGTAATAATGTGAACAAGCGCCCAAATTACGTCAAACTCAATAACTGACAAACCTTGAGATCAAATTTTTCTACAGGTAGCAAAAATAATCAATCAATTATAATTCCTTCAATCTTTTAAACTGCCGATTTGTTATATATATATCACAATACATCGCCCATCAGTGAATCTGCTAGAGTAACGCAAATCAAGACAAAAACTCAAAAATTGGTTGTCCCATTATATTTGAGAAATAACAAACAATTTAAACAAAACTCAAAATTTTCATTTCTTATTTATTTGAATAGGTAAATTTTTATTAAAAGTATTTGCATAACTGCATCTTCGAAAATAAAACCCCTTTGTGCTGATTTTAAAATATTGATTTTTGTTGTTTTTCATTTTTAAAGTTGACGATTCTGTCATTCTGACAAGAAAAAAGGAAAATTCTGCCATAAATATTAATTTTAAAAGATTCAAAAACTTTGAAAAATGAAAATACATTTAGCAAATGGAGAATATTTTTTTTTTGAAAAACCTGGCCCTAATTTCACGAGCGTATTTCGCTTTATTAAACCATACAATTCGTGTTATCCGGTTTCGTGCTAAACGATTTCTCCAACTTAACAAAATGAAGACTAGTTATATTCATACAATTAATGCAGCACGTTCAGCTATACAGAATAGTGACGTAGGTGTCTGCAATGCTGAAAATGAAAAACGTTCATACTGAGTAAAGGCTGGCTTATACTTCATTCTTTTCTGTTCAGTTTCCATTCTGTTCTTTCCGTTGGGGGTCATATACAGTTCAAATGTCCATTCCGTTGGCATAAAAGGAATGAACAGAATGGATAGAACTTTGCTGAACTTTGGCGGGAAATCTGTTCATGGTAGCCAATCAGAATAACATAGGACGTCATAAGCTGCACCTTATCCTGTTTATTGTCCACTTCCTATTATGGGATGGAGACCTGTGATGCCAGTGTCTCTTGTTTTATTAAATAATTATGTTGCCAGTTTCCCTATCCTATTTTTTTCTAAGATTTGCATGCTGTCCATGCTGTTCGGTTTAGTCATTGATAGTATATGGAGCTTTCCTTTGACATGAACTGAACGGACAGAACGGAAAGGAACAGAATGGAATAAAAAGAATGAAGTATAAGGCGGCCTTAAAACTTTGACCAGCGACATACAACAATCATATGCATAATATTGTGCACTGCAACACGAGGTTTAAGACAGGCATTTAGAAATTGGGAAGAACTTCAGTTGGCTCCGCCCTTGTTACGACGACCGGCAACTTCTAATTGGTTTGTTGTGTGGTTCGACATTGAAAAGGGCGGAGCATGTGACGTCAGACTACATAACCAACCAATTAGAAGTTGCGTTCGTCATAAAAAGGGCGGAGCCAACTTCTGTTTGTCCCGATTTCTAAATGCCTGTAGGTTTAAGTGATTAAACAATTCTCTTCAGAATGCAAGTAAATAATTTATTTTGTCCTTGTAGCATTAGAGGGCCCCACTAGCCCTTCTCCCACTTGACTCACCTTCCTTTTTTTCACGTGGGAAACTTTTTAATTGCGTCATCGTTAGTTCTACACGTGCTCTCTTCACTTATATTGTGTTCTGGGTAAGTTTGTCACGTGCTGACAGCAGGTTGTTTTGGATGCTTTTAGAGCTAAAAGGCTGCATTGTATTTCAATTAATTGGCGAGTGGAGTTTGCCACCTATGGAGGTTGCGAGCGCCATCTACCGTGCATTTACATAAATATTTTTCTAAATGGAGCCCTCTTTTAATGTATTGTTATCATTGACTCTAGCTAACAAATAATCGATGCTGATTGGCGGAAAGACTAACAAACGGAAGATGTAGTACGAGGCGCCAGCTGTGGCATCATTTTGACGTCACTTTTCCGTATTGTCGTTTGAGCTTCGTTAGTCGCATGAAGATAACGAGAACCATAATGTTTAATCAGTTCAGTTTAATTGTTTTAGTCAGTCAATCTAAAAAAAACGAACACTTTTCTTTCTCTAAGTGATCTTCATAAACTTGTTGTAACCCACAATTAAAAACGAATTAACTAATCAACTAGTTAGTTAACAGCAGATAAATGTTAACAACTTAACAACGAATTCAAACCCCCCATAATCCCCATTAGCAAAAAAACAAAAGACAAGAAAAGTAGAAAAGAAATAAAACAACCCAAATGATGGACCAATTCATACTCAATGGGATAATTATTATGAAGATACTTTTGCACGTTTCAAAGATGGCGGTCCCCAAATATGATACCTTTTTTGTTGTTGTTTATCTGAAGTTCCTTCTTCGTCTTCTTCCCTATTTTTATTTACCATTATTTTTATTATTATTATTATTATTATTATTATTATTATTATTATTATTATTACGAAAGCCCAACAACATTGTGTTACATAACAAAGTACATTGTTATCGCCCAGCATTTCTTCAGCTTCATTTTTTCCTCTTCTTTCATTTTCCTTAAAGGCAACTTTTTACAATAAAATGACGACACCAGAAACGACCATATTATATATTATATACAAAACCCAACTCAAGAGAATTTTTACCCCAGTTATAATTATTATACTCAGTTTAAAAAACCCTTTAGAGATGAAAGTCACTCCATTAACAAAGTCAATTTGGCGTAAATTTATCACCATTTAAGCTCACTTTTATTAGCCATTTGAATCTCTTGTGTGTTTTCATACCAAACACACACACACAACTTTATATATTCAAATAAAAACACATACAAAAATGAAAAAAGGGGTTCTTTAAAAAAAAACGACAACAATCAGTTAGCTATCAACACCACTATTCCTTAAGGTGGCTCTATATTCAGTTTGCATTTGTTCCACCGGATGGCGCCACTGCAGTGGCTAATGCTATGCTCCATAGACGTTGTTGCAAACGTTTTTTTTTTTTTAGAAACAACATTATGAAAAAAAAAAAAATTCAAATTGTTTTCAAAACTAGAATAGTAAAAGATTATGTTAAAAGTCTTTTTCGTGACAATATCTTAAAAAATAAACATTTTAAAGCAATTTGAAAATGACTCGGTTTTTAGGTTTTCTTCATTGACATCTCATAAAAAATTATTTTCTCTCTTTTTTCAAACGTTTATTTTGAACGATATCATCATGAAAAAACGTTTAGCATTATCACCAACAAACAGACAGTTAGAAATCGGGGAGAACTTCAGTTGGCTCCGCCCTTGTTATGACGACCGGCAACTTCTAATTGGCTGGTTATGTAGTCTGACGTCACATGCTCCGCTATTCCCAACATCGAACCACACAACAAACCAATTAGAAGTTGCCGGTCGTCATAACAAGGGCAGAGCCAACTGAAGTTCTCCCCGATTTCTAACTGCCTGTCACCAACAATTCTAGTTTCTAAAACACTTCGAAATTTTTTTTCGTAATCTCCCTCCTGAAAAACTTTGTCTTGAATTTCTCTTGACTCAAGAAACCGCGGGTGGAAGGAAACAGACCTCACAATAGAATTATAATAGTCACGCAGGTGCGCCATCTGGAGGGACGAAAACAAAATAGATATCTACAAAGTCACACATAAAAATATATATGCTAATAACCTTTGGATTTGAAGAGCTAAAAAAGAGGCCCAAGACCATAGCACGGAAGAAGGAAAGACAACTTTTTAGAATATAACCAAAAAATTGCATTTATGTCTAATAAGTCAGATAAATTACACGATAATAATCTCAGCTACACGGTGTCAACAAAGTACAAATTCCCAATTTCCTCAGCTACTTTTTTCTAGTTTTCTCCGTCCTTTTTCATACCCTATAATTAGCTCTTCCTCCTCGTATGTGTTTTATATAAATTTATTCATTGTTAACTTCTTTTTAACGTTAATTGAATCGGAAAAAAAATGCCTTTTTCTTGGAAATTCTCTAATGAACTGAATTAACACCCTTTGATTGGACTAAAAATTAAACCAATCCCGAAAACTAAAACACCTGGTTTTCTAAGTTCTAACCAGAAACAACACACAAAAAAATAGAATTTGTTAAGAAAATGCCAGTCAGCTAAAAGCTTAAAGCCCATTAACTACATTTAATTACTAACATCATGGGCCTTTAAGAGCTGACATTTCGTATTCTTCGTGATGATAACTAGAGCTATTATTTTTGTTGAATCGAGCCATCATCGTTCTTCTTCACTGTTGTTACCAATGAATTTTGGCTGCCCATTATCCGGCAGTAGAAATAAATTCAATGAACATTAAACACATTATATACAGGGTGGTCGCAAAATCCATTGTTAAAACTGCTAACACATCAGTGTTGGCGTAACACAGTATAGGCCCTTTGTGTTGGCATCTTTGATATAGTTGGCTAAGAAGAAAATGGCTATTTCAGGTGGCTTCATGTCTATTTGTAAGAGATACTCCTAGGCTCCCCCTCAGGGCCATGAAAAGCAGATAAGCCTAATAGGAATATAGAAATTGCAACGAACAGAAGTTGGCTCCGCCCTTTTTATGACGAACGCAACTTCTAATTGGTTATGTAGTCTGACGTCACATGCTCCGCCCTTCTCAACGTCGAATCACACAGCCTGTGAATTTTGCTCCCGTACAAGAACAAGTACAAAAACCTTTAAGCAAACACGCGTGAGGGCGGTGGGGGAGAGGGGAGAAGGAAACGTCCTTCATTGAGTGACCTTCAGAATTTGAATAAAATAGTTAAATTAGAATGTCCCATCATACATCACGGGACACGGGTTACCCCCGTCATTTATGACGGGTTACGGTCCCGGTTACCCCACTAGTTTGAAAATAATTCGCACTGCAAGGAATTGAACTCATGACCAACAATACCATGGACTGAGAGTATGATACACTAACCACTACACCGACAAGACGGGACTAGATCTTGTTTTTTCTTTCTGTTTAGACCTTTTTTTTTATAAAAGCGAGTAGGCCTATCACAAAAAAAACATGTTTTTTGTTTAATTTTCTTGTTATTAACTTATTATATTGTTGTTATTTCAAGTTCAAGCTACATTTAGAGAAAAGTACATTCAGAATTTCAGAACTTTTCTATCTTTTTTTTTTTAGATTCTTAAAAATGATGCAAATATGTTCACAATCAAAAACATATACAGCTACCTATTTTATCTCTAAAAAAAAAAGCTTCCTGACCACCTTGTATAACAACAATCCTTATATACAATACACATATAAGATTGGCAGCAGGTGTGTCACTCATTGTAATAATACGAAGTTTAAACACCGAATTCAGTTCTCAATGGCAGATGGCGTCTCGTACAATTTATATAAAAAAACTTGTGTCACACAGATGAGTATAACGGAAACGAGATTAGAACTTACTGGTTCACTTGCATAAAGAAAATAAACCCAGCCACCAAAAAAAAAAACCAGTAGCCACTTATATAAGGTACAACATAGCAAAGAACACTCAAAAGTGTTACACACAAGAAGGGTGCGTTTGAGAACGTACTACTACAACCTCGTATATTATGCGGTAACTATAAAATATAGGAGAGTGTTTGCTGATATTAGGCCTTGTTCACACTATGAAGCAACGTAGTAGCCATGAATAGTCTATTAAGATAAGATATTAATGACAACCGATATTGCATTTTATGCTACCCTTGCAGTACTATACTTCATAATGTGAACCATATGCCATAGAAGCTGCCATTAACTAAAACTGCTTCAATCAATGCAAGAAACTTAAAAGACATTCTGAAATGCACCTCAAACTCATCCTCGACCGTGATTTTTTTTAAAAAATACATTATATGTATATCTATTGAACTCCATTTTCGGTCGAACTAACCGAACGGAACGTTAAGAAAACTAAAAAAGATCGTGCCATTTCCGTGACAAACCACAATTACATTACTAGACCATTGATTAATGAATTCCGAGAAAAGTGCCCCAACAACAACACACACACACAAACACATATGCAAATTATACCACAAAAAAGAAATATGATGTTGAAGCCTCTCCCCCAACCACCATTTCTTTCTCTCTCTCTTATTTCTAGTACACTTGTACCATAAATCGAGTAACAAATGTTACACAGTAAAATGTACAACTGACTTTTTTAAAAAAATCAAGAAAGAAAATCTTCAATTACGTAGAGTCTACATAAGCAGCAGCAGCAGCAACAACAACAACACACATAGGCCTACTGTACATAAGTTAAGTCACTGTATTGTATATTCGCGTTTCAGAAGTTTATTGCCTTGCAATAACACTATTTCTTTTAGCCTTTTCTATTTCAAAGTGTCAGACACATCAACAATGTCCCCCAAATGCTCCTAAACCATTGAGTTTTTAAAAAAAAATTCCTTTTTTTACAACAATACAAAGACTAACCCTCAAACACAATTTTGAAGTGTCTCCTCCTCACTCGTTGTCAAAAAATATACGTATTGAACAGCTGAAGAAGAAGCTCTTTAGCATCTCCTCGAACATTGTGTATAATAATACTAATATTAATATTTACAGCTCATACCACACATAGTACGTGATGCCATTCTATGAAGATTATCAAGCGTACTCAGTAGGTTCTCCATCCATTATCAAAAATCAGCACTTGTTGTGAATGCTCCATTTTGGAAACTATACTGAAAACAAGTAGTCTTCTGTCCTAACAACATTACGCTAAAATTGTTCTAGAAAACTAATGTATTTGAAAATTACTTATTAACCCATCAAAATATCATGACACCATTTTGACGTCACTATTCTGTACCGCCGCATGCACTGCATTAGTCAGTTGCATGACAATAACGACAGCCTTATTGTGGCAGATAGATAAGGCTAGCCTAAATCCATCAATGCAAGGGCA